>JAWZYV010013707.1:0-600000 GCA_038373885.1 Cheiracanthium punctorium
GAGAGAATGCCTAGGGTAGAGGACTTTTTCAAGGGTTCTAACACGTATTTACGCTACATCTGGAGAAAAACACCCAAAACTTCAGATCGCTAAATCGACAGCCGCGCGGTAGATCAGAATCTTGGACCTTCACACTTCAGCCATCTACCATGTTCAGTGTTTTTTGACCACACGGCCATGGTCGAACCTAAATTCAGGCTCATTAAGATTACTCAATTTGTGATGCCAAAGTTTTTGCATTAAGCCTATTTTCAAAAATTATATAAGTTTTTAAAAAATTTAGCTTTAATTTAAAGATTCGAAATTTCGATACAAAAACTGAACGCTGCTGAACACAGATTCATATCATTGACAACGTAGATTTTTGGTTTTAGGAGTTAATAAATATTTTATTTCGAGTGATCTCTTGTGAATAAAGGATTCAGTAGAGACTAACTTTTTTCCGTTCCGAAACAAATATTTAGACCAGTGTTTTTCAAACTTTTTCTCTACCGGAACACTTTGAAGGTCTAACTGGAGCACCTTGTGTCAATTACAGACTGAACTGAAAGATAAATCAACAAGATATTTTTCGCAAAGTACTTGGTACCTTCGTGAGGAACACAGTTTGATAAATCTTGATTTAGAAGTTAAAATAACAACCTATATAAAAGTAGAGAAGGAGGTTTCAGCTTTTGCGGCATCAATCTTTTTAAAAGTTATATTCTGGTAGATGAATGAACATCGAGGAAAAAGAAAGAAGTTTATCGCTGAATAATTGTAAGATTTTAAAATTGAATAAGAAAACATTTATCAGAACTTCTCAAGTTAAACCCAATCACAACTCGTCTGAAGTATGATGATCACGATCTTTCGAATGGACTTCAATTTCGTTAGCACGAACAACATGTGCAGTCTATGAAATTTTATATAACTTCACTGAATTTCCAACATAGCTAACAGGACTCATGAACGCATGTTAACTTCTATGAATTTGAGACACTTTGAGTGTAGTCCCTGTATTTGTTTAGTCAGCAACCTTGATGTTAGTATCATTTCATTGTCTAAGAAAGAAAAAATAGGGGCATATGACCTCAGTTTGGCATTCTAAAAAAAAAAAAAAAAAGCATTCTAAAAATATGTTCGGAAATACAGTCCAACCTCGTTAACGGCGTAGTTCGAAAAAAATGTGATTTTGGTACATAAATACAAATAAACTAATTATGTCGTGAACTTCGAAATTTTAGAATGCCTCTTTACAGGCTGTACTATACACTGCAATAAGCGATAAACCAGTATCAGTTGCGAAACTTTTAGAAAAAATTCTTCTTAAAAATCAAAAATTTTGTAGGATGTGTCACTTTTCGAAAATTTTTGGTATACAATTCCATGTTAAAGAAATTTTCTAGAAGTTTTAGAAAAGGCACCGTTGTTTTATTTATTATGGTGGGTAATACAGCTTATAAAGAATCATCAATTTTTTTGAGTCCTTGGGACAATTAGTTTATTTTAATTTGGATGCCTAGACCTTGACGGAGATTTTGTTTCGAACTACTCTCTTAAATTAAAATCAAAGGGATCGAGGAAATTGTTTCGTATAAACCGAATTTCCCGTCATCCGATAAATTACACTTAAATAAAATGGAATTGTGTTTCCGCTGGACCAAGCACATTCTTCGTGTACACTGTTCGACTAGTCAAAATGATTTATTCAGTAATGTGAGTGAGATGTTTCAACATACGGCGCTTAAATCAAGTGTATTTATTCATAGACAAAACAGATTAGTAGGCTATCTTCAAAAGAAATCTCAGTTTGCAAAATTTTAGATCCGTCTTAAAATCAAAAGATCCGTCATTGCTTCATAAATAAGGTCTTTAAAACATGCACACAGAATTCCTTACATGTCATCGTGCCATTAGAGGTTGAAAAATCCTAAATGAGTAGCTTCAAACCAATGATGCTGCTGTGTCAAATAACATGTAATGAAAAGCGACCTATCAAACCTTACTCGGTGATTTGAGAGTTAAGGAAGTAACATGATACTGCCCGAAGACATATGTCATAAACGATCGCTGAACAAAGAGTTGCATCTACTGGCGTTGCATATTGATAAGAATATTGCAAGAAAACTAAATTCAATTCAGTGAAATAAACATATCGCATTAAAATAAATTTTAATTAAACTCTTTTCATGTACTTTTAGAAGAAAAAAATGTTATTACATTTATTGCTTACAAACTGCGTAGCCTGGCCTTGACCGTGTGCATTAATTGTTAAAGAAATAGCTTTCCTAAAACGATGTCTGCTAGTCCAGTCAGCAAATGATCTGGTCTCCTTAATGGGAAAGAGGCTTCGCAACCATTAATCCATAAAATAGATATTCATTTTAAAAACATTAATACGAATGCATTTTAACGATGTTCGGAAAATTCCGTAAACAATTTTAACTTGATACTTTTTAATTAATTAAACATCATAAAATATCTAAATTACAAATAAAATAAATTTTAAAAATTAGAAAATCCAGGTTGATGTAATAGAAAAGCATTATTGTTGATGTCTTTTTTTTTTTTTTTTTTCCTTACAAGAAAAGAAAAAGGAAAGCTAAGCTTTTAGAGGTACATGTCTTAGCGTGCCCTACAATCTCATAACAGTATTAATGACTGTGTCCTTTTATCTCTCACCCCCTTTATTGAAAATTGTCCGGAAAATATCTCCTAAAAAAAGCGACATAAAAATGCGACATAATTTTACATATATTTAAATACTATTAGTTCACAACAGCTTTAATCTATTGTTACAATATTTCGTAAGACGTAGAATATGCATCCCATGTATTTTTCTATAAATAGATTACAATCATAAAAATTTCAACATAGGGTTACCAGGCGAAATACACGAAAGATGAGAGATAAAATGACATAGTCAATTAATATCGTTTTAATACGGCAATAATGAAACTAAAAAATTAGGGGAGTTCAGGGGGGTCTCCCCCTGACGAGGCCGGAACAGCCGAGTTTTTATTTCTGCAGTTATATTTAAATTCGATGTTTAATCTTAAGACCGATGGCTTTCTTTCTGTTAGGCATATTAAGTATTTTAATCGCCTTAAATTTTCTCCGTAAAACGCAGATCATTTTGCAAAAAACATGTAAATCGTTCAAATAGTTCTTTAGATTTTTGAAAACATACACATTCTAACACTGCTCACTTTCTTTCTATTACGCACGTTAAGTGCTTTAATTGTCTTAACCCTCTGAGGCGCAACCCATTCCCAATGCTGAAAAAAGGGCAGCCGTTGCCATCGCTCGACTTAACTACCAGCAAGATGGCGGAAGATCGAAACGTTCATCGCGTGCCACAGATCTAGAGACCCTTCTCTGACGACAGCTGGCTGTGCCGGGTACAGCCAGCTGTCGTCAGAGAAGGGTCTCTTTAAAATCACACATCCATTCCATCTCCACATCTTTGGTGTATACACAGGGTGTATTTAAATTGTTTGAACAAAATATTATGGGAGATAGGACTCATAAGGAATCAGAATAACATAGCAATGTGGGGTCTAAAACGTTGTCTTCATGTAGCTGTTACTAATTACTTTGGAACGGGCGCTGAAACAACAGTGAACTTTCCGACCATTGTTTGTCAAAAACTAATGTATTTTTCTCAGAAAACATGCGAGTAAAATTCGTAGTTTAAGAAATCTACTTTATTTCTTGGATGAGATTTTTGGAGACACGCCCAAATGGCTTAAGAAATTCGACAAGCACTTCAACACTTTTCCTAAAGTGATTATTAACAGCTACATGTAGAAAACGTTTTTGACCCCGCATTGCTATGTGATTCTGATTCCTTATTATGTGTTCTATCTCCCATAATTTTTTGTTGAAACAATTTAGATACAACCTGTATATAAAGTTAGGCTAAAGTAGGAACGTAAGTTTAGCTGTTTTGGATTATATATATACAGATTAGATAAAAAATGCTCCCAGTTAAAAGTTTTCCATTAAACATAAATGAAATTATACCTCATTTAGTGTAAAAGACTGAAACTTCCAGTAAGGGACACCTCTTAATAAGAGACCTTTTTATAAAGGGCAAAATGAGTAATCCGATGGATGGATTTCTCTTATCGAGAGAGGCATTACGGTATGTACCTCTGAAGAAGGCATTACTAAAACAAAAAAGGTAAATCATGCCAAATGCATTGATTACAAAACACTTTCCAACACATGAATATTTTTGCGCCAAATTTGGCAACGTATTTTCCTTAAATCTGGCGAGATTTTGGAGATAAGATAATGTTGCATTACACTTTAAATGCAATTTTATGAGACCCTGTAAAAGAGGTTAAAAAAATTCCATCGTCTAACTGAAGAATCTAAAAATTTTATACTCATTGTCTCGCGCTAGAAATGTATTAGTGTTTCTCAAATGCCACAGATTGTAATGCATTGAAATTCGAGTGTTCCTGTAGAAGAACTCTTAATAATACAGACCCTATTTTCAAAGGAGAGCATTACTTCGTTAGCCTTAATATTATGTATGCCTACATATATCGGGGTATATTTACGACAGACTGGACAGGTGGACAACAGAACAGACAAATTGAAGTCATTCAAACTTGTAGGTAAGTTAAAAATATAAATATTCATTTTATATAACATAACGGCATCGGACGAACGCGGACGAATCCGGAAACTTATTCTTTTAAGGGTTGATAGTCTAAAATTCATTTTCCAAGCACTAAAAAATCAGAGTTTGCAATTTTGTTCCATGTAAATCCGTTAACCCTTTTTCGGTTCTTACGCATTAACCCTTTAACGCGCAGTGTTCCCGCTCTGGGAACACCAAACTCAGACGTTTTGACTGTTGCCCGTCACGGTGAATATATTTGATTTCTATAAAAATAGTTCCTGGTGACATAGCTCCACGAGAATCCTTTACTTTTTAGCACGTCATTTCCAGTAAAAAGATTATTTTTAACAGCACTGACATCTGCTGAAAAATGGAAAAATGCGAGGGCAGCTGAATAGATTGCCTAATGCTGAAAAAAGGGCAGCCGTTGCCATCGCTCGACTTAACTACCAGCAAGAGGGCGGTCGATCGAAACGTTCATCGCGTGCCACAGATCTAGAGACCCTTTTTTGACGACAGCTGGCTGTGCGTCACTATTTTCCATGAAACACTATTAGACACTATTTTCTATGAAAAGCTTCATCTTGTAATCCTTAACAACATATATCAATTTTGTTTCATTTCAAATAGCAGAATATCTCTAAAACTAAGTCATAACCTGTTGTGAAGACAATTACAGCGGGCTCTAGAAGAAAACGTTTGACGAAAGCGTGTTTACACTTAACATATTTAGTCTTCGTCCACCCAACATAAATAACTTCATACTCAATTTTTATTGTACGTACTAAAATCGAATTCCATGCTTTTCTGGGAATGTGCGGAAACTTTTCCCATTCAAACGATTTCATTTCACTGTGAACATCCGCGAGGAAATCATTTTATTTAAAAAAATAAATGAATAAATAAATAAACTTATAAATCTGGAAAAAGCTTGTTAAGAGTGACGTCAATATGAAGTAATTATCACATGCAAGAGCTAATTTTGTCACACAAATGATTAACTTTTTTTACTCTCGGAAATAAAATGGAGCTGAAAATAGCGAAAAATCGCATAAAAATGAGGGAACGGGTGGATTTTCAGATTTTTAAAGTAGCGAAGATTGTTTTCTATATTTTTATACATAATTATGAAAAATTTCAAGTGGATCGCACAAATGGTGTAGATGTTATTAGGCTTTTTGTGTTAACTTTGTATTCTTTTTGCAGTAATGGCGGAAAAAGTTTTATCTTGAAAAGTCAGGGATCAGCGTAACTCTATAGTAATAGTCTAAGAACCAGCGACCGCCAGACCTTCGTCATAGTATAAAAGCTGAAACTTTCTCTGCGCATATTCCCCAATAGAGGTAGGAACAATCGGCCACTATAAAGTTTGGATGATCGTGGCTTTGGCAGGTAACAGGTGACAAAGGTGTATAAAATTGCAGAAAATTTTCGTCATTTTATAAAGCTTAATTTTTTTATATGTTCTTCTCTTCAGTACTAGAGATCAATTTATCCCTTGCCAGACACTTTTCCATCGTGGCAAACACCCGCCAGACAACCTCAAAGTCATGGAAAACGGGACTATTTTCGTCATTTCATAAAGCGTGATTTTTTTATATGTTTTTTATATTAAATTTTTACTTTTGCAATTCGCAAAAAAGCTTAACTAATGACTTATAATACTATTTTAAAGATACTTTAAAAAATAAATTTCTTAAACACATGTTACGTTGTGATCATAATAATTTTGTCATTTTTTCAAAGGATAAAACGTAATGAAATAAATATTCAAATCAGTCAAATACTTTCTTTATGAAAAACTATCCAGTCAAAGAGACTTTTCAAATAAATAAACCCCATTTAACGCTATAATTTTAAACCTCATCAAATATAAAAATACAACGTTGCCCGCAACGCTAAACCATACACAACGACTAGAATACTACATGGACACGCATCTGTATTCGCAAATCGTATCATTCAACAAGTCTAGCATTTATCTACAATTCAAAGCTTAACTTTAAGTGTTTCTGGAAATGATACGTAATCGCCATCATTTGGCGTGGACAACACTTCTGCATTCCACACAGGGCTTCATTTCAAGCGGAAAAAGTGCCGGACCCTAGAGGACCCCTATTCAGTAGAGCTCATATTCATACTCAGTGGCATGCCCCTGTAATACAGAGACGGTAGTGCATTCTATTAAAAGAATGATAATTAGTTTGATGGTCATTCACAGTAGAAGACATGGGTGCCAATATTAGTATTGTTTGTAGGGATATGGAGGAAATGTCAAGGGTCCTACCCGAAAAAGATACCAGACTTTTTAGTGCAAAAATACTTTTACGTTACACGAATACGTTAATCATAACGTTAATTTGGGAAATAGAGAAGCATGGCCCCTTTCTGCCCACATATATGAGCGCCCGGGATAGAAGGCCCAAAATCTGTACGCCTAAGAGCGGTTCGAGGCGAAACGAGTCTTGATTGGTCAATCTGCCGAAATCGGTTATGTGTGAAAATCGCAATAGCAATTTATGTATGTTCATATCAATGCATATGCAATTTGGACTGACCACAAGTCCATTTTGAGCAGTTTTCACCTGACGTCTGTACGTATGTATGTAACTCGTATATTCAAAAACTACTAGTTGTAGAATGTTGAAATTTTATATAAGATTGTTGTAACGTTTAGTTGCGCACCTCCTTTTTTGGTTCCAATCGACTGGATAGTTAATTTACGGAGCCACCGAAGAAATTTTCTATACATTACGATGTATGGGCAGAAATTCATTAAAGTATAACTTAGAGGTATTAGGTTATTTCAAACGAATCAAAAGTGATATACGTTATTAAGGGTTACAGAATGAATTTATCCATCGAAAATAGTGTCTATATCATATATAGTTCTGCTACAGGAACACTCCAAAGAATTTGAACACAATACGCTAAATGGAAGTTTTAGGGACATTCATCCATTTCAAGCACAATACTGTTACGAATTTTCGGGGCAACCCGCTGTTCTGGGGCTTAAAATGGTTTAAAATTCGTATTCTGCGCTTCAAATAGTTAAATTTTGCTTTTTGTTGCATCAAAATCGGTCAACTAGAACCGGGGATACGGAGGTTTCGGTTTCCTCATGGTTTTTCTACGGGTTTCTAGAAATCTCGAGAAATATTGGTCCTAGGGTTTCGATCTCTTCACTTTTGCTGACTTCGGTCGTTTGCCCCCTCAAAAACTGCGCTAAAAGTCGCGAAGTTTGGCGCCTTTATATGTATGTAACTTGCATATCTAATAAACAATTAGACGTAGACTGTTAAAATTTCATATCTAAGATACAAAAGATAAATCTGTCAACTGGAACCGGGGATACGGAGGTTTCGGTTTCCCCATTGTTTTTCTACGGGTTTCTAGAAATCTCGTGAAATATTGGTCCTAGGGTTTCGATCTCTTCACTTTTGTGGACTTCGGTCGTTTGCTCCCTCAAAAACTGCACCAAAAGTCGCGAAGTTTGGCGACTTTATATGTATGTAACTTGCATATCTAATAAACAATTAGACGTAGACTGTTAAAATTTCATATCTAAGATTGTTGTAACATCTAGTTGTGCACCTGGATTTTTTGTTCTAATGTACTTCAAAGTTTATTTACAGAACAACTCAAAAGAATTTCAATACATTAATGTCTATGGACATCTTCAATACAGTAAAACCTTGATACAGATACTTAATATACCCAATAAAATTATCGTTCTAGAGGGATGCATCGTTATACCGAGGGGAGAACATATTGCATTGTAATTCCGTGGGACCACAAAATTTTATCATTATAGAGATTTATTGTGGTATCGAGTATCGTTATAGCGAGGTTTTACAGTATAATATCTGTAGTCAGTCACTGTTTGGTCTATCATTTGTCTTATCATTTGTCATCGACCTTGACGTGTTTTGCAGAAATATCGCAAAATTTAACTCCAAAAACAGCTACTTATTTCGCAGAACTTTAAAACTGTTTACCGTAGAATGTTGAAATTTTGTATTTAGAACTATTATAACAGCTAACTGCTTATCTCTTTTTTGATTTCAATCAACCGAGTAATTTCTTTACAGGGTTACCCAAGACATTAAATACATTAAGGTCTATGGACACTTCAAGTTCATTATAATGAGACTGATGACACTAGTCATAGCCGAAATAGTAATTCATCGTGATGAATCACCATTTCGGCTATGACCAAAATGTAGCTATAACTGTCTCAAGACTTCGGCTTTTGGTGGTAGTATCAACCAATGAAGTGTCAAAAACAAATCTTTCAAATTGAATCCAGGATGGAGATATCGGAAATATTTGGCTAGAAATCGATAAACCTTATTATTACTGCAGTATTTTATACAACAAAATTTTTGGTTACAAACAAAATAAGTTTAGATGAAATGCACCGAAAATATTTATGATATAACAGACGTACAAGAAAGTCATGTGGTGTCCACATCAGATTTCTGATTAATGTATTAAGATGGAAATTATAGTGAATAATTCGATTTTTTTTAAATTCATAAATATTTCTATTTAAAGAAATTATCCGATAAATCCAACTCCATGACTTTTAGGTTGTCTGGCGGGGGTTTGCCACGATGGAAAAGTGTCTGGCAAGGGATAGAGTGACTTCTAGTCCTGGGCAGAAGAACATATAAAAAAATCACGCTTTATGAAATGACAAAAAATAGAATCACGTTTTCCATGACTTTGAAGTTGTCTGTCGGGGGTTTGCCACGATGGAAAAGTGTCTGGCAAGGGATAAAGTGACTTCTAGTACTGGGCAGAAGAACATATAAAAAAATCACGCTTTATGAAATGACGAAAATAGAATCACGTTTTCCATGACTTTGAGGTTGTCTGGCGGGGATTTGCCACGATGGAAAAGTGTCTGCCAAAGGATCAAATGATTTCTAGTACTGCGTAGACGAACATATAAAAAAATTAAGCTTTATAAAATGACGAAAATTTTCTGCAATTTTATACACCTTTGTCACCTGTTACCTGCCAAAGCCACGATCATCCAAACTTCATAGTGGCCGATTGTTCCAACCTGTATTGGGGAATATGCGCAGAGAAAGTTTCATCTTTTATACTATGAGGAAGGTCTGGCGGTCGCAGGCTCTTGCTCTATAAGAATGATACGCTTTAAAGAAAACCTTCCCATAGAGAGTAATGTACTGGAAATATTTTGAGCGCTCCTGTAGAAAAACTATAAATGCTACATAGACCATTTTCAATAGGGTACATGGTACAGTAGATAAGAATATTATATTTAAATTTCGTCGAAATGTATGTATATTTACGGGAGTTAGAACACGGACGGACGGACAGACTGACAAACCGAAATCATAAACACTTTTCAACCTTGTTGGAAAGTGTTAAAAACAAAATATTTAGTTCAGTGTGGAAAGATTACGTGCTATTTCGTATCATTCGATTGAGCGCGCTCTGAACAATAAAGTTGACGATTGCATTGCACATTACTTTCCATTCAATTATCTTGTGTAGCAAGGGAATACATTAGGTTGTATGTAATTTGAAGAACATTCACATGAAAATAAGTATAGATATTTTTATACTTCGAACTAAATATTGATTTTAATGATGATTTAGGAATCATCATTATCCTAAATGATTATTAAAGATTCCATTTCATGAGTAAACAAAAACATGTATATATTAATGAAGGATTTAAAATTTTGTAATTCACCGTCACAGATTTTCATGAAACTAATAATGCCCATTTTCCCTGTAAGTTAAGAAAAATATTAGTTTCTGAACGTCACCGTCACCAATATTTCGCTCTCATAATCTCATCTCTTCATTCATAATTTTGCTCACTTTTAATCTTAAGAAAACTCATTTTTTCGGTTCTTAAGAAAACTGATTTGTAAAAAGCTTCTTCATAATTTACCAGCAGTCTTTTCCCCCCGTGGTCTGGTATACTTTATATTTTGGTCTAAAGCTTCAAATTTATCAAATAACAAATTTAAATTAGGTTGATAACAGTTTTTGCGAAGTCTGTGAAATTTTGTTTTTTATTCGAACGCATTAAAAGAAATTCAGAACCATATTTCTCCAGATAAATATCTTAAACAATTCATTATAATTGTAATTGGCCATAAAACTGCTTTTTAATGAAAATAAAATTTACATGGGCTTTTACTTCATTTAATTTGTACTGCACCTTATTTGTTAAAATATGTAGTAGAATACAATCTATGAACTCGTGGACTAAAATGGCAGCTAGTGGAAGTTGCTTCTTTCTTTTCCATTTATATTGTTACTTGGAAGGGGAGAAAGACAGTACCAAACAGCACATTTAATAGGATGATACGAAACAGCACGATGCGAAATAGCCAACTTTTAATCTCCTTGGAGTTTACGTAACCTTGGAGTTTACTTTAAATATCACGGATGAAGCTAATTGAATTTTATGTTTGATTAAAAGATATTAATTAAGTCTTGTCAGAAATTCTGACTTTACATCTTTTGAATATCATATTGATTTTTTTTTCTAGTTATGTTCTAGAATATGGTAATTAACAGAAAAACAAACACTTAAAAAAATGGAAAAACATTTAAAATTTTAGTCCCTCCGAATTGTAATTTAAGGCTATTGTTAGCAACATTCAGAAATACTTTGAGAATTCTATTCACTTTTAATCAGGATTTGAACGTTAAAATTAATTAGCAGTAAGTTAAAAATTAACCTTGACAGAACACAGCGTAACTTTCCACGTTAGAAACCCAAAAGTACATCATATGCAACTGCATAATCCATTCAAGTGTAGATACCATCTTAAGTACACAAAATTTTGTATGAACAGACATATGCAAGACGAGGATTACCAGAGCTGAAGGCCATCCTCTCTTATTCTTTTATGTCTACAGAGACAGGGGAACCCCCCCCCCCCCCATGAAGTAGTACCAATCTGAAAAGCCATTTTTTTATAATTTAGAGAAAGTTACCTTCTACACTTATCTGATTTCTTGATCTATAATCAATCCTATGTCAATCGAAATCAATTGCTTCAAGTGTGCGTTATTGAGCCTCAAAGCATACATCAACATACGAAAATACGAATCTTTCGAAATCTAAAACACAAATCAATGTATATGCACATAAAAATTCTTTCCTTGCAAACCAATTGCCCAGCTCAATTATATCTGTACTTTCAATTAGCTTTCTAAGCATTCATAGTAAAAATATTTCTCACACATTTGTATTATACACGTTAAAACAAAATTACAAAATATCTGCATTACCCTCTGTGATTTCTTCAGGTAATTCTTCCTCGATATCTCCACAGTTCGCATGACCCCTCTTGTAGCCAGAAATACATTTCCGACACGGGACGAGGTCTGCAAAAGAGAATTATTCAAAAAGAATTGCGAAACAAATTGAATAAGTTAATATATAACAAGCTAGCAATCATTGGGATAATTTTGTTCAGTTTAGATTCTGCAACACTCCACGATGGCAGAAAGGTCTCTTTTATGTTGAAATCAATAGCATATCAGTCTACCATTGAGAGAAAATCGTCAGTATGGTGGACGCAACAACCGTCATCGTGGTTGATGGCAGAAAAAGCATCAAACGCTTACCTTGCAGCTGTCTTGGTTGGAAAAAGGGGCTAACATCTATCTTTGATCTGTCGTCGTAAAAAAAAAAAAAAAAAAAAAATTATAAAAAGCAACCAACGCCTGTATTGTTTTTTTAAATGTTATTACAGAAAAAGCAATATGATTATTTTTTACTTGATTCTTTTTTTTAATACACGTGCTTTTGGAACTGTCGTTATGGTGGACACCAGAAAATGCCACATCTGCAAAACGTCGTAATGGTGAATTAACATAAAGAGGAACGTTTAAGGCATTATCATGGTAAATAACAGAAAAAGTAAAAGACATCTGTCTTTGCACTATTTTTGTCGGTAAAAAGAAAATATCTATCACTTCTTTCACACAATGCGTTCGAAAGTTAAGGCCAATTTCCAAGCAACGCTATAGTATTAGAACATATAATGCGAGATTTGACTCTTTCTCGCTCTGAAACACAGTGCAACATAATCATACCCGACTTTTATATCTCAACCTAGGTTTATTCTGTTTGCTCCCTTCGCTGCAAGGACGTGACGGTGAAGTCGGTGAAATTTGTTTGAACACACCTACACGAGAGGCATCTGCCAATGGGGGTGGGTGCCTTGATTGCAGGACTTTTTAGGTGTTCTAACGCCGTGACGGTGAAGATTCTCTTGAATCTTTGAATGCCCGCTGGTTGGGCACAAAAAGGGAGTTTCGCCTCAGTGACTTTACAGCAATGGGAGTGAACAGATAAAACCTAACTTTGATGTGCTTCAAAGTGGATAACACTTCTCCTTCTTATTTACGAACCTGTCTAAAATTTATGTAGAGTGAAATTCCAATACATTTTCGAAAGTTAAAGGTTGCTTAAAATAATCCACGCTGGGTTTCAACTACGCTATGGGAGAACATTGCCTATAAGTGGGCAGACCAGATCGTGGCACACTGGAAAATTTCAAGTGGCACATTGCATCCTTGTGCCTACTAATTCTTTTGAGACATATTGAAGACTTTCGGAATATTCTGGAAATAGTTTCTTATAATTTATGTAAGGTGTATTTCCCAGACAGCACATAAGCTTAAATCAAGCTTGACATTTCTGTGAATTTGACGTATTAATACAAGCTTGACAGTTCAATCATTAGCTTGATTATTGCTATCGAGGTGATGGCGCCATCTGTCGCTGTAGGCGAGAAGGAGAACGGACAATGAAAAGTCTATTCTCAATTTGTTTGTTTGTTTGTTTGTGGGAATACGACCGATTAGCTCCGAGTGGGCTCTAGGTCGAAAGGTGGGGTGCCCTCCGTGGGGGTCTTTCCAAGGGGTCCTAACCCGTATTTACGCTAAGTTTCGGAGAAAACCACCGTCTATTCTCAAATTGGTCATAAATAAAGAAAAGTTCGTAAAGGTGTTTTATTTTATTATCGCACAAAACCTGGACATTAGAACACGCAAGGGGAAGGAATGAATGGGATAAGCCCCTCTGAAGTGTAACACGAGTGGAGTTTTAGTTTTATTTACATCTAATTAACATTAGTAATTCCATTATTAATTAATTAGCCCTGAAAATAAATTTTAATATAATTAACACAATTTAGTTAGTTAATATACTTCACTTTATGGGTAGTAGAATGAGGCGGTTTCCGGCCGCTGCAAAATAATTTATCATCAGTCATAAGTGTACTTGACCATAGAATTAAAAAAAAATATTCTATATTTCGAAATATGGAAATTCTTCAAAATAAAATACAATTATACGACGAAATTGATTTCAAAATCAGTCGTTTGTCTCGATTTTGGCCAGTATTACCCAACATGAGTGTCGCGATATTGAAAGTTTTAAAACGTGTGCTGCTGTTATGTTTATATTATGTTTATTTCCCTATTAGTAGAGTCTCTAAATCTCACATAACATTATTTTAATTTTGATGCATCCCATGGAAAAATAAAAGAAACAAATAACACATCGGCAACTTATCAATCTGGCCAGAAAACGGCGTGATAAGTCACTTCAAACTTTAGTCACATCAGCGCTCTCAAATTGGTGCAACGGTTAGGACGCTCGCCTCCCAACCCAAATGTCCCGGGTTCTATTCTAGCCGCGGACACTTGATGGAAACAGATTAAATTAAATTGAAATTTCAGCGTAGAGGGGAAAATGCGTGTCAAAATAAAATATGTGGGGCGAGTTCGCCGACCGGCGCCCCGTGTATTTAGGAAATTTTTTTTTGGAAAATTTTTTAAGCTTGAAATTAAGCTTGCTATGTCAAGCTGGATTCAAGTTTGAAATGCCGAGCATAATGCAAGCTGGGCAAGTGTAAACTAGAATACTTGATTCAAGCTTGCATTAAGCTTACACGCTTGAAATTTTCAAGCTAATTCAAGTTTATTGACTTGATAAATCAAGCTTGCTGCAAGTTTGATGTGCTGTCTGGGTTGTTAAGGCAAACTTAGACGAAGGTTATCTATTTTCCAGGAGAAGTGTGCCTAGGGTGTAGGATTTTTTGAGGTTCTAACGCGTATTCACGTTACATTTCGAGAAAAATGCCTAAAAACTCCAGACCGTTAGGGCTAGATCGACAGCCAGTGCGCGCTGGACCTTCATACTTTAGCCATTTACCATGTTCATTGTTTGATCCACCTGAATTATAATTTTTGATGCCTCGCCAAAAGGAAGCATTCGTACTTTCCAAAATACAGCCATCAAAAATCAAACTCTCTCGCAACCTTTCTGAAGTATCCGAAAAAATTGATTCGAATCATCCTTCTAAGAGCAATAATCTCAATCTCATTTTCGCATGTTATTAATTTTCTTCCCTTAAACTCAAGCCTATATCTTATTCATACTTCCCAACGCTAACCGTAAACATAAGAACGTAAAAAGGGTGCATGAGTTTTATGGCGCCCCTGAACGCAACGGTAAATAAATATATACACGAGCTCATGAGCATAGTACGCAAGTTAGGCCAGCCCTGGCCTATTAAGTCAGTAAACAAGAGTTCTTACCATTGTCTCTAAGAAAGCGGAGGGCATCATTGTAACCTTGTTGGCAGAAATCCTTTTGAATATCGGGAGATCCTGGAAACAGCACCCTGAATAACATGTACATGTTCTTCGTTGTGAACTGAAATTATAAAATCGAAAACAAATAAAAGTGCACGCATTAGCGAAAAGCAAAATAAGTTTCCATTCGAAAAAATTTTTGCAATTTTTTGAACTGTAATTTTTTTTTAAATTTTAAAAAAGAAAGAAAATAAGCAAATTTCACTAAATTTCCAATGCTGTGATTTAGAGAACCAGATACATAAAGTATACTTTCGCGAGCCAAAGACTTTCACTGTGAAGTTTAAGCACTAATTTTATCATACTAACTTTAGTTTTAATGAAAGTGGCCCTGAGTAGCCGACAGGCTCCCTTACCTGTGAACACAATCCCGGTTTTATTTTTTTAATGAAGAAAAACACTAACGCCCTTATTCACGAGAGCGAGTTTTTCCCCAGATTATTCGTGGATCCTTCAATTCGCACTGGAGGACAATCCGTGAATTGTCCACGGGTCCCTTTCTCCCCCCTTATTCACAAGCCCGAATCCTACTATTCGCAGATAATACCTGGCTTGGGTGGATCAAGTGCGCTATGATTAAGGTGACCAAACGTCCCCATTTTCCGGGGACAGTCCCCATTTTCAGGACATTTTTCAAATTGTCCCCAGAATGTAAAAATGGAACTGGGGACAATTTTTAATCATTGCATTGTTTTTCAATTAAATTACTGTTAATTATTACATTAATTATAAATGTCCCCAGTTTTGTTGTCAGAATCGGGGACATGTCCCCGATTCTGACAACAAAAATCTGGCCACCTTAGCTATGATTCGCCAGGGAGCAAAACGTGCTTGGGAGACGATTGTGACGAGGGAGGTTGCCGAAGCGCCAAAACCGGTTCGAATTCTCTGACAATTCTTTCTCAACCCCTGGTCGAGGTTGGGCTCAGGGAGAGACCAAGAGCAGATTATTTGTACTTGAGAATAACAATTTTGTGCCAATTTGCCTATGCCGGGATGATTCACAGGTAATCGCGATTGGTGAATACGACCGTAACACAAAAATACTTAATTGATACGGAAACTTTTTTGAATGTCAGTCATATTGGAAACGTTTTTGAAAATTTCCCCCACCAAATGCGATTTTAAACTGCAATTGCAGCCTCATATTTTGGGGTAACGCCCGGGCTCGTTTCCGATTTTTTTTTTGTTTTTTAACAGTGTATGAAAACTGATTTTTTTTTTTTTTTTTTGCCCGGTCGACAACGAAAACTAGGTTTTATTGGCTTCAAGACGAAACCTACCAAGCCTGGTTAAAAAACAGACATTAATACAACTGATTAACACTTATTAATTCACTTACTTCAATGCTAGTATTGCTGAGTGTGAAAGACGTGGGAGTTAACAGACTGTCGTTTTTTGGACTAATGTTAGATTTACCGGAGAAAGGAGCAACAGTCACAGTTTGTCCATCCAAGTGCGGAGAATTGTCGCTCATGGCTGCGTCGACGTATGCCTGGAGAATAAATAAATAAATAAAATCTGAAACACTTTTATACATTAAATAAGGACTAATTGCTGTATATTAAAAGCGTATCATAATCCATACGTCGCCCCTATTTTTATTACTCATTACATTTAGTTGGAAAGTGTATCATTATTCATAAGTGTGCCGTACTTTTCTTCCTTGTTCTATAAAACACTCATCTTTGGAATCGAAATCTTAAAATCACCTACTAAAACTGTTTTACAAACTTCCCCAAGCGTATTCCAACTAACTATACTTCACCATTTTAAATACCGTTTGGAATGTGCATCAGTATCCGTGATGTGTGCTGTGTTTCTCTTTCTTTTTCCACAAAGACTTCGTCAGGATTGAAATGCATATTAAAATCGCCTGCCAAAACTATTAAACAATCTTCGGCAGGCAGATTCTAACTATACCTTTCCTTTGTAATTAACTGCCGCGTTTTTCAGTTCCTAGGCATGTTTGAAGATATCTCTAAGTTCTATTTTGAAGATTTATTTTTTGGTACCAAACTTCGCGATCAAGTATGAAAAATAACAAATCTGGTGCGGTTTCAACATTTTATTCTCACCCCCCCCCCCTCAACCTCCGCATTATCTGGCAAACACATCTGAAAAGTGCTTCACCGTGATAAATTGGGTAGATAAGTTATGTCGACGCTAAAAAAAACCTGTTTGATTTTAATAGCACTATAGTGCTAATAAGGTCAAATTTTACACAGATAAATAGAAGCGACAACAGATTTTCAAAACTACCTTTCGTAATGAATTATTTAAGTTTTCATGTACTTCTTTTTATACATACAGACATTTTTCAAAACCTTTAGGCCAGAGTGACAGAAGACTAGACTTAGAAAAAAAACACCGGACATACTGGCAGAGACGGCCCGAGGGGCGTGCGGGGCCCCAGGCGAAGCGCAAGAGCGGTGCCTCTTCTCGTCTCTATCATGTCGTATGAGATATCAATAAAATGGAGCAGCAGCGGGGCCTTAGGCGATCGCCTACATTCGCATCCCCCTTGGGCCGGCCCTGATACTGGCATAATACGAGAGTTAGTCTAGACAGAGGCATTGTCTGTGTTGTTTTGCTTTACAAATTATTTTTTTCATTTGTTTATTCTATTCTAATTTTAACATAGTAATCAAGGATTAACCCCTTCCGGTAAAATGACGTTTATAACTCATCATTCGTGTTTCATGCTATAGCATAATGACGAGCTATGCTCATCATACAGTCTCCAATCTTCATAGAATATAATTAAACCTCTTTTTGTGTAAACAGTAATTCTCGAATTAGAATATAGCAAAATTTCTAGGTTTGAACTGTTAGCTGGTTATTAATTCAAAAATATTTTAAAAATATGCTGTTTACAAAACGTAATTAATTGTATTGAGCAAAGTTAGAGATTCGTCATGCGACTAAAGTTATTGTTAAGCGCAGTGGCCAGCCAATGGGGGGGATATGGGGTCACAACCCCAATGAGGAATTTTTTGCCATACAAAATCTATGTTCTTCACTCCCTTATCACACACGTACATATTTAAGTGAGTTGCAGTAGTCGTAAAAATATATTCTCTTTTTCAATACAAAATAAAATTGTAAAAAAGCGTCATTTTGGAATCACAAATACAATCTGGTATAAGTCTATCTCTCCAAGCAGGGTAAATCTAAAACGAGTATGTTTCAAAATGTTAGCAACCCGTAAAGGGAAAAAATAAATATGCCAATCTGCAATGCATTACGTATACGAATATACGGAGAACTGTTTTCAAGGTAACCTTACATGGTAAATGATTATCGATTATGCGCATGTGTAAATCGCCCTATAATGTAAAGTCACATTGGTGGATAGATATCAGAGCTGTTCCGTAATTAATTTTATGAAAGACTAGGGGCCAAGGCTCCCAGACTCGCTACGCTCGCTTTTCGTATGAGGTATTCGGCCCCTAATCGGGCTTATTCGTAAAAAAGACATAATTTCAACAGACAAAACCCGAAGATTGGATCAGATAGAATGTTACTGAGCTAAGCTACACATTGCTTGGTTCTTGCAACTTCATTGGTACATAAAAATTTAAACTTCACACTACAGTAGACCCCCTCCCCCTCATAACACGGAAGATATTTTGTTATGGGAATCCGTGTTGTACGGGTCCTGAGCTATACTCCACCTGGATTGCGCACTCCGCTGATAATCGCTGGAAAAATTATTTGCACTCCTCAGAAACAAAATGATATTTAATGTTGCCATTCAAAAGTTATATTAATTAGGAGCTAAATAATAATAAAATCAGAACATATGTTTCAGCTGTATTTTTAATAATGTAAAACCTATTGGACACCTTGCGAATTTGCCACCCATGGCGATTTTTCATTATTTGGCGGCTTGCGTACATGTAAAGTTAATAAAAGCTACGGAACACATAGAATAGCCTGCCACCAATGGCGACTTTTCATTATTTGGCGATTTACACATGCTCACAACTTATATTTACTGTTCATTTAAGGTTACCGGAAAACCGTTATCCATATTTTCATTTACATAATCGTTTGCAGATTGGCGTACTTAACACCACGAATTATACCATTTCGTCGCGCTAGCAAATATCCAAAGTGTACTATAACTGCTATAATGGCATAGTTAACGCCGCCAAATATTTCTACTGGTAGCAAATAATCCAGCTGGACCGAACCGGCTTTAAAATAATCTGCATTTTAATTATTTTTCATTTTAAAGATATTAGTTATTCTGTTTGGAAAAACGAATAATCGCTAATTCTAAACACCTGTTGTCTAAGCGAACTTACTATTTGAAAATTGTCAACTTTGTGTAACACATTTTGAGTTACTTATTTCATATAGTTTTTATTTTGGCGTAAAATGGGCGTGATTCTAACTCATGTTTGTAAATTTCACGCGATTCTAGATACTTGGAAACGCTTTGTTGGAAAGGAATGAATGATTTTATGCCAAACCTGTCCACCATTCGGTTTATTTTTTCAGTTTTTTATTAATATCTTCTAAAATAATTCGATTTTCGAAATTTAAATCAGCTTAGAAGGTTCCTCGGAATTTTTCGAATCTGTGGGCACCTTAGTCGAAACTCAAATCCCTACGGTTTAGGAGGAGATAGGTCCACAAGCTTTGACAGCGCCAGCGGCCTTTACTTTTTTTTTAGAATAGAGAGAAAACATATGCAGTATATACTGAAGAAAACACATACTTTTATTTTTGGTGTGAATACATCTTTAAATTTCCTTCCATAGTTCAAGGCAATTCAGAAAAACTGATCTAACAAAATCGGGGATACAGTTTGATGTTGCAGCTACATACCTATCTTCTACATCTAAAATTTAATTACATCACTTAATAGCTAAAGGATCCAAAAATTCGTGACATTGAGTGAGGACTTGTGAGGCATCGCTTGCGGCGGAAGGAAAGCGCCGCCACTTTGAGGCAGTTTCGCTGAGTCACATATCCGTTTAGTATAAATATTGACTCTGAGAAGCTAGAACGTTCGTTTGCGTATCCGTTGTCAGCTTTCGTCAAGATTTATCGATTGCATATAATACACATTTTGTATATAAAACACCGCTCGTTGTTCGACTTCATGCTCAGCGAATTTAATTTGTCTTACATCTCAACTTCTCCAACAGTGCTATGCAATAATGCGCCAATGAAATCACGCCATATGCCAGCTAAATGTGACGTCAGAACAGTGCTCTCCGGTTTGCTTCGCTGAGTAACGTCATCACGGCGTCTTAGCAGTACGGAACAGACAGTACAAATCCAGCTTCACTTGACGATAGAGGGGCGCTTGAACGGCATATTTTTCCGATTTATATCATTTATCCGCGCCCATAGATAGTGCTTTTCGTTGGACATTGAGGGGAGGGGTGGCGTACTTTTGTGGTATTTTATACGGTAATTAATTTCATAGGAGCGTTTTATCGTTTTCACATTTGTCAGTTTTACAAAACCCTGTGAACTTCTAGAACGTCCCATCCGTTTCCGAATGTATATTTAGCAGTGAGTATTTTTCACAAAACAAGTATTTTTGTTATTTTATTCACAAAACAAGTTATTCCAATGTAAATGAAAGAAACTACTTACCACACCATGGAACACTGGAGGTTGATATCCACAATATACTGGAATAAAACAGCTGCACATCAGAGCCTAGCAAAAAAGTTATTAAACAATTAGGCATGCTTAGTTTAATTCAAGTATATCTGAAAGTATCAGGTACATGAGAATAATTGATAGACGTTAAGCGACGGAAAATTTTATGGTGAACACAACATTTTCAAGAATAAGAGAAGTTTTCTTCCTTCCTCTAATTCTAGACCTATATTAATAAGCATTCTTTCTTTTAATTGATGGTGAATTTACATTAGTTTATTAAACAAATTTCATACAGCAACACTGTACACCGAAAAAAAATGTAAACATATATTTCTGTATATTTACTTTTACGGTATATGGGTTATTTTTTTTTTAAGTTACAAAATCCCGTTTCTTGTATGAAAAAAAAAAACTATCATACCAAAACTATATACCATGGCGTATGCAAGTAGCGTAATGCTACTTGCATTACGCCATGTACAAATATTGCTTTTTTCCCTTTTTCTCTCTCTCTTTATTGACACTTTGATATAAATGTGCAATTGCACATTCATAAAATCTAGGATGATGGAGTGCAATACACTTTTGTAAAATACTTTATTTTTTACTAGTTTTGCTATATTTTACCAAATAAAATATTTTCTGGCAAATAATTAACGAAATAGCGAGTAATCTAGCGAATAAAATATTTCAGAAAAGCAAATTTTCCTAACACTTGTTTAGAACGAAATTTTAACATTTTCGAGAATGACCCCCCCCCCTCCCCCAGTTAAAAATAGGAAAAATGTTTCTGGTATTCATATTCTTTGCCCAGTGGCGGTTCCTCCATTTGAACAAATGAGCACGTTAGAGACGGCCCGAGGGGCGTGCGGGGCCTCTTCTCTATCATGTCTTAAGAGATAGCAATAAAATGGCCCAGGAGCGGGGCCTTTATGAGCGCGGGGCCTTAGGCGATCGCCTACATTCGCACCCCCCTTGGGCCGGCCCTGAGCACGTGAACATCCCCCCCCAGAGGAAAAACTAAAGAATAAACACATTAACAAATTAAATAAAAAAAATTATATTAAGTACACTTCTAGATTTTTGTGAATTTTACTCTCCCCTACCCCCTCTCTGTACACGAATGTTGACCAATTCAACAGACCATTGCTACATATTACAAAAGAAAAGAAACTTGCATAATTTGTACAGCCAAGGTGAGGGGAAACTGTTGGCAAACAATCTGCGCTTGGCAATATACGAAAGACTTTGAATGTCAGCATTAAATGATAATTAATTATTAGCATATTAATTATGGAGTACAAGCATTGTTATTATAATCCGCCACGCACAGGAAGTCATTTTAAAAATAAATGCAACAGAAAAAAATAATAACAATAGCTGTTCCTAAATTAAAATTTAGCTGGCAGAAGTGTGATAAATTTGAATTTTTCAGTGTTTCGCCTTACAAATATTACATGTGAGCGATCATCATCATTATTCTTTTCATAAAAGGAGCATGGCGGTAATTAGTGAAGATTTGTCAGATATGGAAGAAATTACTGCCAGTAAATTAAATATTTCGTTAACTACAGCTGTTTACTTAAAATATTATTTGGCAGCACATTATTCGAAAAAAAAAAGTATGGTACTAATTTTTATGTTGGTTATTGCGTACATTAAAAAAATGTTATTAAAACTATCGATATAAAGCTTTATTAAAAATGAAGACACTATGTTGATGATGTTTTGCTGGTTCTCGGTTAGGCAAAGCTACATATATGCGAAAGCGAAAGGAAGGGATGCCTCGGAAAGAGAACTTAAGAAATTACTTTGAAAATGTATGTTCTATTTAGGCGTTCAAATACTATAATATGCGACATACTTATAATGAAACATTAAAATCAGAGAAATTTAAAATTATACATTTTTATAGCTAAATTAACTCCTTAAGCCTCACTCCCGTCAAAATCACGGGCTAAGCTTTCTCCTTCTGTTTTTTCTTTTGTCTGGTATTTCTTTTAAGGTATGTGTTTTTTGAAAAATGAACCGGTAATAAACCGAATCAAATAAGAAATTCAGCTTAGACTAGAGTAATTTTGTTGTTGGTATATTTTTATACTAAATATTTAACTTAAATATTGATAAAATATATGAACACAATATTTTTTGACTACTTGCATCACGCCATTGTTATACAAAAATGATCAGTTTGTCCCCAAAATTTTCTTTTCGTCGATCGTTTCATTAGAACTTATAATACCGTGTGTGCAAGTGCGCTTGCGTTGGCGGAGAGGAGGGGGGATAAATCTCTAAGAAGCGATGTCTATGGCATGTATTCACGCCTCGCCCCTGGTCTGCCAACCCTTAAATTTCTGACTAAGAGTTTTGGAGAACCCTTTATGTATTATATCAAAGTATTTTCTTTGGCGTCCCCTAGAGATTACGCCCGGTGCGGTCGCACAGTTTGCTCTACCCTGCGACCGGCTCTACGGAGTTCATGCTATCTACCGATCTACAGCGGCTATTCACGCACAATTTAACTATGAAGTCAGAAGATAAAAAATTGTTTTCCCTTACTTGCAGTAGCTCATCCCTGGAATTGAACCTGTTGAGTAAAACATTCTGGCCGTTGTCAAATCGCGTCACAGACACGTTTAGCCGGCCGTCGCAATGAAGATGAGCATCGGACGGCAGCATGAGGTCCATTCTGTCCCGTAGCAAATTCATGATGTTCAGGTCCGGAGACATAGGTCCCAAAATGCCATTCCGAACCTTCATGGACACATCGAATACGTATTTAACACATATAGCTGAAATAAAAGAGAACAGCATTTTTTAAACAGCATTACAAAAAAACCATAGAATATTTTTCAGATAAAAGTATGATTGAACCGAAAAACTAATTGAGAATGTAGTTAGATCGTGGCTTCGTATTTAACAGAGGTCATAGTAGTATGTGCTCGGATGAGTGTTTTCTATTCTATAAAATCTCTCTTCTGAAAAAATATTTTGTGAGGAATTCAGGAAGTTCCGACGATTAAACTTATTCACTTGCTGCTGTAGATTTTTATTTTGGTAAAACATTTCTGACTTGCATTCACTAAAAGGAAAATATATTTTATTCAGAAAGTTCTAATACTTCTGTGTATGGAGCTTTCAATTTTTTTATCATTTTTTTTTCTAAAGCTGGTATCCGACTAGGCTCAGAGACGATTTTCTTAAAATAACTAATATGTAACATTTCTAATTATTATTTTTTTTTGGATGTGTTTCAAAGAAAACCTTAAGAACTATAACAATTTAAATCATATTTATATTTATTTTTTAAAAAATTGAAAATTATTGAAAAATTCAATGAAAATTTTATCGTTGGGAAAAACGGGCTACGAAAAATGCTTTTCAAAATAATCATACGCGGCTTTGCATGTGTACTCATCTAACTGTTAGTAATGCAACAGACTGCATCTTAAGTTGTATTTACAAAACTTTCGGATGTATGATTAGTTTGGTGTAGTGAAAAAGCATTTTTCTCAAAATTGATTCTATTTTCTGAAATAAAAAATCTGAATAATGTTATAATTCCGATAATCTATCTATATTATATATATATATATATATATAAATAAAGCAATCTGTAAACTGTCCGTTTGTCTGTCTGTGTCTCGCGTAGCTCCGAAACGGGTGATCGTAGACCTACCAAATTTTGTACGGTAATTCTCCAAGACGTGTCCCGACACACCTCGAAGCGATTTTTTCGAAATTCGAATTATTTTAGGAGATATCGATAAAAAAACGTGTCGCAAAATGATCATTTTTGTTCTCGCCATTTCGCAATTGTAACCCTGCAGTGGAAAGAATGAGAGTTTAATTATCTAGGTTGCCATGATTGGAGAGTTTATTAAATTATTCAGACTCTTGAAGTAAAAATAAAAGAATAACGATTTTTTTTGTTTACATTATTTGTAAGGTTTTTTTAAAATTAAAATATCGTGTGCATGTGAAATCAGAGCAGGAATGAAATGTTATACACTCAAAAGAAAAATAGGATTTAGAAATTTTCCGAGACTAAAACGTGCAACTTTTTAATTTGGCAACAAATAAAATGGTTGATATACGATTTTGAGGAGATGTTATTCTAGCGCCAAGCTCTATTTATCGTCTGCTTCTGCTACTTGAATTATGAATACACCTGAATGAGTTTTAACTTTATTTCAGTTCGAATTGTGCATTTTTCTGCACAGCTTTTCCCATCTATTTCTAATGTATTACATCCAGAAAAAGGATAGATATATCAATTTTAGTTGTGTTTAATCGCACTCATGAATAATGATATACTTTCCAACTTAATGGAATAAGGAAAGAAAATAGGGAAGACCCAAGGATTATAATACGCTTTTAATACATAGTGCGTATTTAAAATCTGAAAATGTTTCAGATTTTTAGTTTTTTTTCCTTTCCATTTTTGATAAAGGCCAATACATCCAGAAGCTCTTCAGAATTAATATATGACGAAAATAATTTGTTCCTTTTTGCAGGTTTTTATCATTTAACCATCTTATTTTTGTAATCAGGGGCGGCCCGACACAGTAAGCAACGCATCTGGGCGCCGGCTTCGAAGGGGCGTCATTTCGAACTCAAAAACTAAGTAGCAAAAAAGGGGGCGTCTTTTTTACATTAGCAGGGACGACACTTTCCGTAGGGCCGTCCCTGTTTGTAGCCATCTTAATTTTAAATTCCATTCAGAATCTGAGAGATTTGAGTGCCGAGGAAGCCGGTGAAGAACAGGAGACTCTCCGAACAAGATATATTAAGATGGCGAACCAACTGGTCGCTGGAGGCGGATAGTAATATGTAATTCTGAAATAAAATAGATCTAAATCAAAACCTGAGGTCTATTACACTCCCACATGTCCAAGAATTATGCATGTTAAATTAAATCATTTATAGTTCATTAGTTCTTGAGAAATGATGTTTTTCGTGCAGTTAACTGCGAAAAAATTTCGTTTTTAAAAAAAACATTTAAAATTTTGACAACCATCTCTTGCTATTTAAATGACCATAACTGGAATTCTACAAACATATGGAATCAAAATAATGGCCATTTTAGAATATCTTTGTATGGTACTTTACTTTGAAACAGTAAAACAAAAATGTGAATTTTCGCCAAAATTGCTTTTTCAACGGAGTCGGATACCTTAAAATCTAGCCCAAATCACAAAAGGGCACCGGAATTCCATTTCGGAATCTTTATTCTAATCACAAATAATTTAACTTTCAAAATACTTTTGGCGAATCATCAACATTGCGATTTAAAGTCATTAAAAAACACACATAAGAAGTAAAAGGAAAGAGGATACGCGTTTCGTTCAAAAATTGTTTTGAACATCTTAAGTCCAAGCCCTTCGTCGTAAAGAACACAGGGAACTGAAAATTTTTTAGCGATTTAGTTCAGCGATGCCCAATAGGTGTTCAGGGATTTCCTTTTGCTGAAGGCACACACCTAGACTGACGTTTGCATTTAAAAATTGGAATTCGTGAGGATCTGAAATCGGAATGGCGAATAAATTGGTTGCGCCAATACGTATTTTGATAAACTTGAGACTTTGAACTGTACAAACTGAAGAACAATGATTACTGTTGAATGGTTTAGTGTTGCTCTATAAGACATTATCTAATTGAAAATTACAAGGGTGTATAGTTACTTTTAAAATGACTCCTATACATTTGTATACAAATAATGGAAAATCCCCTAAACTCAGAAAAGCTACATTACAGCAAGGATGCAGAATATGTCCGATCCGGCGATCTAGGAGCGGGGGAAATTTTGCAGAAAAATATACAACTGATTTCGATTTTAAAATTGAATTACAAAATTCTCTGCGTTTTTCATTCAATTTCTCATTCGATGTACTAGAAATAGTTTATCTCCTTGAAAACCGCTTGAAAATTTGCAGTGAGTGAGTTTGTGAATCTGTTGGCTCTGTTATTGGAAATCGCATTTATAACAATACCATGAAATCTGATAATCTCTTTCATGAAGTATTTATTTCTTGGAATGAACCCTGCATCCTTAAACAGACATTTCTACCCGGGAAATTATCATTTTACTAGATTTTCTTCAAGAACCAGACTCACAAAACATTAAAGTTAACAAAATATTAAAAGTTATTGACAACATTTTCGAATATAGTGGACGATTGCATTTTCTCAATAATTGACTATTTATAAGAAAAGATAATCAAAATCTTTATTTGTTGGTTAAAACAGTGCACTTATTAATAAATATTAGACATAAGAATTAGATTAAAACTGAACGCATTAACTTAGTTTTGCCGTTTAAATACCAAAGCATGATACAAGTTCAGTTATAGGTTTTTAAAGATGAAACTTACAGATTAATTATTATATTACTGATGATTAGAACAGGTTAATTAATCTGAAAATAATCGTCAATTATTTTTTTGTATTAACACGTTGACCCATTTCCGGGCAACAATATCGCGGCATCGCCAAACCAGCATGTCAACACTGCTCAGAAATGTCTGCAAGTCCATCTATAGGAAGAATACAGCCATTTTCTTTGGGAGGGGGTTTCTGACGGGACTTCTGGGTGCGTTAGATATTTGACATTTGTGATGCGAAATAATTAGTTCACGTGCTTTGTATGTGTTGATCATTATTTGGGGAGCTGAACTGATTTTTTCACTAACTCGGATTTATGGAAAGATCGAAAAATCGAGATTTTACTGTAACCTTTTATGCTCCAAAAATTTCAATAAAGACAGATATTTGGTTTAAAAAAAAGTTTCAGCTTTCAGTAATGAAGTGAATAGATTTTCTAACTTAACCATTTAGTAAAATAATTTAAATTATTTTATTTATACAATAGAGGGATTACTAAATTACAAACTTAGAATAAAGATAATGCTTATATAACTTAACTGTTTATTTTCAATTCGTAAGTGTAAAAGAGAATTCACAATATCAAATTAAATTTGTTTTATTTTTTCTGTACTGACAGTATTTGCACCCAAAGTACAAATTATTATTTCTGCTGCCTCAAATGTTAAATATGATTTCAATCATTTGTCTTTGTTTTCATATTAAACTGCTTTAGCTATGTATTTATTAAAATAATAGGTACTGCCAGCTGCAATGAAAACAACTCAAATACTGTTTTGTATGATGTTTAAAATAGCGTATTACTTTTATAAAATGGACATTAATTCACATCTAGAATCTTTTGAAAAATCTAAAATATCCGATGTAAATTAAAAAAATCTGATTTAAATAAGAAGATAATCGATTTTGAGAGTTTTAGTAAAAAATCACGAACCTTGATAAAGAACTTAATCACTGACTTTAAAAAGTTTGTGTAACACAAATTAAATCAATCTCAGTGTCATTGGGGAAAAAAATATTTTTTAAAGGAACTTTGAACGCGAATTACAAATCAAGATCGAAAGGACAGTAACACTTCATGCCGTAACTTTTGCTGATGTAATAATAGAGCATATGCCTTTTAATCCAAAATTATTTTTATACAATTCGTTCCCATTTTACATAGATGTGAAATGCTCACAATACTATTTGCAAGCCAGAATAGTTCTGATAAAACCGTTTGAAAAAGCACAGAGATTCAACAACTGATTAAATAAAACAGAAAGTTTTTCATCTGTCTTCCGTACGTTGAACTTGAACGATGCTTTACGATAAGCAAATACACAGCCTATCTTATAAAATCATCTTGTTATGAAATATTTTGAGGCATGACGATTGGTATTTAAGAAACGAGTTCTTTTTATGAAAAAGCTGTTTTATCTGTGACTGATAACTCGGATGCATCAGCTTGTACGTCGACGAAATTGCATCTTTTTTTTTTTGTAAGGTCATCGTCCCTATAAACCTATTTCGTCACCCTTTCAGCGTAAATAACGTAAAAATTATCATGAACATCACTTTATTGAGTCTAGTAATAAGCTTTAAATCGCGTGTCAAAGAAATGAATATGCAATTTAGAACTTATAGTAATACCTTTATTCGTCAAAGTAATTTTCATCATTTTCCAGCACCTTCCGCCATCGGCCAGGTAGTGCACGGATGCCAGCAGCGTAGAAGTATTCATCTTTGATGCTACGAAGTCATCAATAGTTTTTCGTACTTCATCCAGTGTGGGGAAGTGTACAGAAGACAAGGCATTTTTCATCGACCGAAATAGATGATAGTCCGAAGGGGTTGTGTCAGGACTGTACGCCGGGTGTTCCAAAACTTCCCAGCCAAACTTTACTAGCTGTCCTAACTAAAGTTCTAAAGGTATAAGTTCTAAATTGCATATTCATTTTTTTGACACGCGCTTTAGAAATTATTACTAGACCCAATAGAACGTACTGCTGGGGCTCTTTTTTTTAATCAATACAGTCAGGGTTCATGAACAAACACCGCACCTCTTTGAATTAAATATGTAATTCGAAAAAATAAAACCCGCTTCCTAGCACTTAAAAGAAAACAATTTCTTCAAGGAGTCAAAAGAAGAAGAAAAAAAATCAAAAATTTTACTATAATACGGTAATAACTTATGCAAGTGAAGAAACTTTCGTAAGCAATTGAAAAAATGTTCAAAATACGGTAGAAAAAAAGACCGCGTTAAGAAGAAATTACTCGTTAATTTTCAAAAAGTTACACCTTTTTAAATTTTTTCAAGTAGAAAAAAATTCTCAATTAGTAAAAAAGTACCCCTATCAGGTGACGTACAAAATTTGAGAATTAAATCCTAAAAAGTTCAGAGAAATAAAGATAAGCATGCGCTGACTTAAACCAGTTTTCAAAGGCTCTCGAAAAGAAAAAATATCACGTGCAATGACCGCGTTTCAAGGTTTTATTTCCTTTATATTATATTATTAAATACTGTTTGTCTATTGTGACTACATGAAAAATTTAAAAGAATTCTGATAAAGAAAAAAAGTTATAGTTTTTAAAGTAAAAAAGAAAAAAAATAAGGGGCTTAACTGTCAGGCTAAGTAGTACTAGTACTATCATTATAAATGGAATTTGCCAAAGGAAGTACCATTTTCTATTCCAAGGGCGAATCCAGGGGCGCTTTTGAGCTTTTCTCCTCCCCGAATCAGACAAGTCATACAGGAAGTCACTAGGGCAGAAACAATAAACGTAACGGGAATAGACGCAGCAGAAAATTATCGAAGCCTCAGGACAGATGAACTACCTAATAAGCACCTCCAGCTTCTGCAGTTCGTTAGCGATTCTAATAACGCAAGAAATATGCTAATCGAACAGCTGATCGATAATGGGAGTTTATGCCTCGAGGTCACCAATATTGACCGGTTTCTAAGCATGCAAGGCAGCCGTAAGAAAAATAAAAGAAGTTATGAAACACTTGCTTGTTAAATTATCAAAACGCAAAATATATTTAAAAAAAAACATTACTGTAACAGCACACAAATTATTTATTTGCTTTTAAAATTTCAGTAGGTTGAGTAACGACTAATTTATTTTTCTTGTCCTGTTTGTAAAATAGTGCTATCTTTCATTTAATCTTTCACTGCTGTAAAAATGTAAAATATTTCAATATTGAATATATTTTACATGTTTACAGCAGCATGTAATTATGCTGCAGCATGCATTTTTTAAAGCATGTAATTATGAAAATAAATAAAGCATGTATTTATTTTCATAATTACATACTTTAAAATAATCAACGACACGTAATAATAAATATTACATAAATAAAACAAAAAGCGTTTTCTATTTCAAAAGCAATTGTTTGGTGTAAATTTTTTGGGTCAAACTTGAAAGCGTCAATGCTGTTAATGCAAATTGAGCCAAATGCGTCAATCTTAGCATTCTTTTGCAGCTATCCTTGGTAAACATGAATATTTTAACTCATTTATTTTCGAATGTATTATAAATCTCGAAATATTTGATAAATCTAATGTTAAAACAGAGCTAACTAAACCGTAAAACTGAAAAAAAAAAACAACTTTCAAATAAACCTAAAAATTAAGTTTGGTGGTACTTCTTACAGAAATATTCCCCGTTTTACCTAACAAATTATCCTAGTTTCCCACTGATGTATAAGTTCATCTAAAGTTTTCAATATTTGTTACTGCATGTCAGAAAAAACAATTAAGAAAAAGTTCAGGTAGTTTCTTCTGTTGAAACTAATGCAGGATATATTGCCACAGGATTACTTTTCGTTTAGTTAGTTGTAAGCCACCCATTAAGAAAGAATGAATAAAACAAAAACTTAACCCAAAAATATATGATTTTTAAAAATCGGCAGAAAATAAAATTTGAACTTTATTTATTCTTACTTATGCTAGGAAAAAAATAATTTTTTTTTTTTTTTTTTTTTTTTTTTTTTTTTTGTAGTTTCCCAGAAAAATCGCAAAAAAAGTTCAAATTTGAAAAACTAGAATATCCACCCGATAGCTCTCATAAAACAAAACAAAAAGAAATACAGCCCAATTCTACTTTATTTAGTCCTAACACTATTTTTAATAGTTTTGTATTTATTTTCATTTAGCAATAAAAATTAAAAGCAATCAAAAATTCGGACAAAATTTTGTTCAGCGAACTGGACGCACACGCTGTGAATTCATGCTTGTTTGCTTAATTAGTAATGTTGCCATGCATTTTTAAAAATAAGAAATTATTTCCATACTGGTCTTATATTAAAGGCATATATTTTAGACAAAACTACAAAATTTCCTTTTTATTACGGAAAAATGAGAGTGTAGCCGATTGGCTACATTTTGCACTGTAAGGTTAATTTAATATACATGAAATATTTATTAACACGGTATATTGTGCTTTATATATCATCGCGTTACGAATACGTTAAATAAACCGTTCTTAAATCCTTCATGGTTCAACAGAAGAAAATCAGTTTATCTTCTGAAAAATGTCAATCTGTATAAGTTAAGGTTGAAACCAGTTCAGAAAGTTGTTAGAGCAGTCGCTAACAAACGACTGGGCAAGGAAAGTAGAAAGCTACCACCGACTAGTTTTTAAGAACTGGGGGAGAACAAGTCCCCTGCATTACAAAGCAATTATCAATCCTTTATGTGCCCTACTTATCTTTAAAGTTTGTTGGTCCATTAATAGAATGCACTGCATATATAATGAGCTATGATTTATGAAATAACTAAAATGTTCAATAAGATTTATTTATTTACTGGCATTTATTGTATTTATTAGCACTAGAGAGCTACTAATTTCAAGCCTTTTTTTTTTCTTTTTCGGTGTGTGTGTGTCTACGGCGAATCACTTTTTAAACTATTGCCTAAAGGTTAGCCAGATATTGGCTGGGTAGTAGTACGTCATAAGCCGCCAAATAGTCATTTTTAGAGATTTATTATCAAGTTTATCGTCGAAAAATAAGTCCCCAAAACTGAATACAGTTTGGCAATTTGTTCTACATTTACAACCTATTGTTTATTCAATGGAAATATTAATTACTGTTTATAAGTGCAACGGTGTCTACATTAGTGTAAATACAGGTGAGTATAATTAGAATATTCTAGACGTAGATTGCGAAACAGTTTTAGTAGGCGATTTTAACCCCTTACCGGATTTGCCCGGAAATTTTTTATCTTTCCCGTAATCTTTCCCGAATTATTTCGTTTTGCTTTCTAACACTTATTTACTTTTCTGCCGACTAGAAGGTAGAACTACACACGATTTAGGAAATCTTATATGAGAATAGTGTTATGTTTTTAAAATGTATCTACATCAAAATATACCTTAAAATATTGACATTTTTTTACCCTCCAACTCGAAAAAAATTGAACCGGCAAGGGGTTAATGAAGATTTCAATTCCAAAGAAGGGTTTCACGGACAAGGAAGACAAATAAGGCCAACACATAGATTATGATACATTTTCGAACAAAATAGAACAAGAAAGACAAACAGGGCTGACATAGATTACAATACACTTACCAACGTAATGAAACAAGGAAAACAAAAGGGCCGACGAATGATTACTTATTCACTTTCGTACTTGATGAAAGAAGAAAGACAAATAAGGCCGATGCATGAATTATGGTACGCTTTCAGCATATAGCACTGTAGTGTGTACATATTAAAACATGAAAGTGTTTAGAATTTTCTTTATTTTGAAATTACACAATGGTTACTAAGCCAAGAACAAATTATGCTAAAAATAATGAATTACATTCCCAAAAATAGCTTTATAAAATAATTAGATCAACTGATCTGCCATGGTTAGCCAAAACGCTATTAAAATTGTCTGAAGCCGTTACTCGATCCGTTTTCAGGACACAATCATCTTGTCCAGCGCAATATAAACGAAATGTTTAATTCGGTGTTAAGTGTATCGTATAAAAAAAGAGAACATGAAAAAGAAAGTTAGCTCTCGAAAGGTGGAACAAAAAACTGGCCATTTCCTTCTCTTTAGAATCGTCGTCAGCAATCGATGGTCCACAGTGGTGAAATCTTGACCCACTAATCCGAATGTCAGTGTTTAAGGCCTCGAGGTATCACCATCTCGGAAGTGAAACTGGTTAAGAAAATGTTGAAAGGGCTGGTATAGCCGTTTCATAAGATAGAAGAGAGTTGTTACCAAGCGGTTTGCTTTCACCGGCAAAAGTATGTAACTGCAACTATCGGTTATAGTTTTTGGATTTTTTAGATAGAAAAAAATATCGCTTCGATTAAGAATTTTTTTTTTCAAATGGCAGGCACATTATCACAAGGGCATTGGCCATTACTAAGGATGGAAGCGTTGGCCATTTTATTGTAGGTAGGCCAACGTTGTCCACATCGGTACGGAAGAACGGCTGGAGAGACTGCTCAATGCTAAAAAAGTGCAACCGTTGCCATCGCTGGATTTAACTACTAGAAACAAGGCAATCAAACGAATCGACAATCCTCTGCCACACAGCCAGCTGCGTCAAAGAAGTTTATTGGCGATTCTATCGACTATCATGTTGCTAGCGATGGCAACGGCTGAAATTTTTCAGCGTTGGAGGCCAATGGAGCAGTCTATAAAGACTTATTTCATAATCCTTATTTTCTGTTTTTGGTTACGTATACTGTATCTATCTGTAATGCTAACAATCTAAAGTCTATGGAAGTCGTAGTTCTAAAAGTTTTAGGCTTTAAAATTTATAGAGCTTTCTCAATAATTCTTTTTTTTTTAAACATTAAAAAAAGAAAATTTCAAAGCCTCAAACAAAAGACCTCATTTCCCCCTACAAAATTGTACTAAAAATTCAAAAATAGATAAAAATTCCAAATTTCAAAAATATTTTTTAAGTTTCTAATCATTCATTAAAATACACATTCTCATTTATAAGAACTGTTAATTATAATTCTTTTGTTTCCACTTAGAATCAAGCAAAACCTTTATACCTGGAAATCATTTGTAAACATTATATGAGCATTATTAACAGATATTTAAAATTATTGATTTTGTTGTTGTTGTTTTTCAGTTTACAGCACGTCAAGGATTTAATTTTGGCTGGACAAAATATTGGCATTCCAAAAAACGGTATTATATTCCGACCTCCCTAATACTTTCTATTCATTCTCATAATCTTTGTTGGACATGACTAAACTTGCGATAACAAAATCAATTGCCTCATACCACGAAAATATTTCATGAAGAATTACACGAACTACGTTTCCATTTAAAAATAGAAAGAGAGACCAACAAAATAAATGGAAGTTGCCCTTTCTTCTAGTTCTCCGATTTAAAATGTGTTCGCTGCTCTAGTCGTAAAGACCCCCCTCTGGGGAAAAAAATCCAGAATTTAAACAGTTTTGAATTTAAAAATAAACAATATTGATAAAAAAACAGTTGTGATAAGATAAAATAAGCTTTCAAGCTGAAATGTAGCCTATAATATGTGTGAGTGTGCGCCTGTTTAAGAGTCTACGTATATGGGTGTATTGCAATGAAAACTAAGATCTGGGATGAAAAGCAATTTGGAATTTTATGTTTTAAAAGTGTGTTCAGTGAATTAATAAAAAAAAGGTAAAATTTATGACTTCGTGGGATAGGGAGTGCTATTTATAATTAGAAAAAGAAAATTCATTCGATGCAACGCACAAGATAAGTAATGAAAAATCGGCAGTAATTTTTGGGAGACTCGCGTAATCAAAACAATTCAAACTTTGCCTGAATGCTGTCTAGGCTGTCAGATTTCTAAAAACAGCCCTAGACGTCTCTGAAGCAAGCTAGCAGTGTAACCTCGATATCTCGAATAAATATGTTTCCCCTTTACAGGGTGAAATAAAAGGGGGGGGGTACGTTTGTAACGTTGAACTCTGTGTATCTTGCATATTAATAAACGCCACACACAGACACATTTTATAATCTAGCGATGAGAACTTGCATAGGACACAAGACGATAATGCTGTATTATTAAAGGGCCCCAAAGGTTAAATGGCAGTGATCTTTTACGAAAGGAACCGGTTCTTATTTTATTCAACTATGTAGCAGCCCTGAGTATAACTGGATAACGTCGGGCCCGTAGCAAGGCGTTTTTCTTGAATGGTGTCGCAGGTTTCCATGACCCCAAATTCCCAACACGAATCTGGCCCCGTTTTCTGTTGAAAGAGTAATACCACATAGAAAAAGAAAAATCCACCTGAAATGTAACTGATCCATTTCCGGGTTTCACACTAAGTGATTAGAGAGAGTTTTATTAAAAACAGCATTGAACGATAATGAGCGATGTGAAAGTTTTAATTATTCTGTTTGGAAATTTCGCTTTTCACTTCAATTTAAATTTTCTGACCACTGATGGGTTGTTAAACAGCTTCCACAATTGCAGCGTGAGTGTACTAGATTGATGATAATAGATGGTCATGATAAGATAGATGGTAAATGAGGATTTGATTGATGAGTGAAAGATGTAAAGGTTGTCCAGCATTATGCAATTTAACAATGGACTCAGAGCTACGACTAAGCTTTATTTCTTTTTTAAGGAAACCTACCTATTAGTGCAGTAACTTTTAGATGATATATTTTTGAGTACTTAAAATTAATTAGCTTCCTTTACTGGGACGCGATCAGAGGTAAGGCCTGGATCAGGGCCGCATTCAGAACCATGCAGCTCATAGGCCATTAAAATCTACTGACAAATGTTCTACAGCATGCTTTTTTTACTTTTAGGCAGTGTTAGTTAAATTCAAAATGTAACATTTTAATTAGATTTCACCTCAGGTGGTAATCGGTTCCAGATAACTTTAAGACCTCTGGACTTAAAAGTCCAAGCTAAGTTTTCTGTACTTCGAGATTAAAAAATTAAAATTATTTAAAACAAGATATCACTACTACATAAGAAAAAAAGAAAATTAAGACAACTTCCAAAGCTTTCATGCGACATTCAGGAGTAATCCAAAATACTTAAACAATTGTAAATTCACTACTGATTACTCTTAAGAGTACCTTAAAAAGTCTTCCGCCCAAGGCTCCCCTTCCCCTGTAAGCAGATGCCCTTCGTGCAGGCTTGCCGCAACACAAAATTCTTAAGAGTATTATGATCTTACAATTTTACAAAAACTATATAAATGATAGTTAAAGACAGAAAGTTACAATATTGCTATCTGGCAGGGAAAATGAACTCACTGAAGTGTGAAAGAAAAAAAAATTTTTTTTTTTTCATGATGAAAACATTTAAAATCAGCATGCAGTCATTGAAAAATTCGGAGATCAGATATAAGGATGTCCTTAATTAATAACAGATTAGACTTTAATTGCAAAATTATCAAGTCATTTTAATTAACAGAAACATCAACCATGCTTAGCAAAAAGATTACAAAACGCCTTCCAAGGAGTCATACAATGTGAACATACGCTAAAACAGCATGACGAATTCTAAAACAGTTGAACGATGTGGAGAGATGCAGAAAAATAATTTATTTTTTAATGATCATTACAATGAACATTCGTAAAAGAATGGTAATGTTGTTAATTTTACATAGTCTTATATGAATTTTACCGGATAGTGTAAAATCCTCCACCCCCCCCCCCACCCCCCCAAAAAAAAAAAAAATCTCTCGATTTCCGAACATTTTCCTTAGCGTTTTATAAAGTGGTAAAAGGAGTTCAGAAAATCAGTACTATAGAAAACTACCTAAGACATACATCTATAACATAATTTATTCAGGGATCGATCCAGAAATTTTTTCCAGGGTCCTATTTATGTAATTTCGACATGAATTTTTGTGAATTTTCATACGAATTTTTATAAAAGTAACTTTTTTTCTTAAAACAATTTACAAAACAAATTAAAATATACGGCGAAATGACAAAAAAGATTGTTTTAACCGATTCTTTTTGTGAAGGAGTAGTTTTAATTGATTGCAATTAAAACGGCAAGAGACCATAAAACAATCTGCCAAATTTCGTCTGCATAGATCCTTGTTAAGTAATGCATAATTTTATACACAAAGCAAAAAAAAAAAAAAAAAAAAAAAAAAATAGATATATATTCTCCAAATATACTGTGAAGATGAAACAACACATGCCAACTATTGCCAATTCATAATTTAAACTGTGTAGTAGTAATATAGTATATTTTAACAATTTCACTTCTTTGCTGCTCTACTTTCAATGCTAGTGTCTATATTGTCGGATTCATTAGCCCTATGCAGTCGTATAATGTTTTACATCATGGTGGTCGAAATTAGTTTTTGCTGAATGAACAATACATAATGTAACATATATGGCTGAGAGTAAACATGCGACTGGAGTGGTAAAAAAGCTTTGTTGAGTGAGAGTAGACGTATTCTTGGAATGATAAACCTTCGGTGGGTAAGAGTAGGCATACGACTGGAATGGTTGGGGAAAAAAAAAAAAAAAAAAAAAGATTTGGTGGGTGAGAGTAGACACACGACCACAAAGGGTTAAATTTGCGTTTAATCTCTTCATAAACATATATTCCTAAAACAAGTACTTATCTCGTTTACAAAATAATCAAACAATATTGTTCAAAACTATAGCCTCTATTTTTCTATTCAAAAGAAAATTTTTCCAAAATAAAAATAATCAAATAAAATATGTAGTTCAATTAAATGAATAATATCGTAAATGTGAGAATCCTTAGAAATACTTTGTCCTACCTAGTCAGACTTTGAGTTTCACAATAATGTATGGGGGGGAGGGGTGATTACTGCCAATATCTACTCATGGGATCTAGGCCGAGGGGGAGGGGGTCTTTCTAAGGGGTACTAACCTGTATTTTCGCTAAATTTCGGAGAAAACCGTTGAAAACTCCGAGCGGTTAAGTCGGCGGATGCGACGAGTCTCACAATAAATAATACGACTTTCAAATTATGTCCAAGTGTTTTTACCTCTTCGTCTGGTAATTCACCGTGGCGTGAAGCCAAGAGAGTTGAAAAAAGAAGAGTTTTGAAAACAGGTAAGTGTCACATATTTTCCAGCGGAATGAGCTGATACATGTTAAGTTGATTCAACTGACTAGCTAACCAGAACGAAATACTGAAGAAACCAGATGGACCGCCCAAACAAATAAACTAAGTAGCACATTTTAACTTATGATTAACATTAGCTTTTTACACATGTTAAATAAATACAAATATTTTAATTGCTAAATTAAACAAGAAAAATAAAGCATGATGATTGCATCGATTATAGAACATTTTCCAATATATTTGCTCTTTTTGTCTCAAATACACTACAGCCGATATTTCTTTTTATGACCATGAAAGCTTTGTGCACCGCTGGATTACAGCGAAGAACACAAAGATCCAGGCCTAGAAGCAGAAATGAGGCCAGCTAAGCAAATCTTTGCCGTCGTAGTGCAAGAAAATTTCATTTAGAAATTAATCTTTAAAGTCATTAGCACGATTCTAAACAGCTATCCAAGTGAAATTTATCGATCGTGACGACAACTCAATATTATGCTGACGAAAAAAGTAATAAATAGAATTTTTACAGTAAATTTTCCTACACCTAATGCGGTGCATTATTCGTGACTGAGTTCGTAATATAAAGTTATTTAATTTTACTGATTAGCATCAAAAATACGCAATCCAATTAACTACGCAACTCGCACACTTCTCATGAAACGATTCAGTTGTTTTGTAAGAGGAATAAGATGCATTAATGTTCAATTTATATTCAGATATTTTCGCACGACGCAGGATGTTTTGAATACCAATTGAAGAAGCAACACAAGTTACAATTGCTGTAACAGCAAGGGGTTACTGATATAGAAATACCGAGAGCAAAACAATGATTTCTCTAAATCAAAAAATCCCTGACGTCTTAACCCTTTTAGGCGCAACCCTTTCCAAATGCTGAAAAAAAGGGCAGCCGTTGCCATCGCTCGACTTAACTACCAGCAACATGGCGGACGATCGAAACGTTCATCGCGTGCCACAGATCTAGAGACCTTTTTTTGACGACAACTGGCTGTGCCGCAGTCAAAAAGAGTCCAGATCTGTGGCACGCGATGAACGTTTCGATCGTCCGATATCTTACTGGTAGTTAAATCGAGCGATGGCAACGGATACCCTTTTTCAGCATTGGGGCAACTATCCAGCTGTTCTCGCATTCTTCCATTTTTCAGCAGATGTCAGTGCTGTTAAAAATAAGTGTGATCATTTTTTTATGGGAAATGACGTGCTAAAAAGTAAAGGCTTCTCGTAGAACTATGTCACCCGCGACTATTTTTATAGAAATCAAATCTATTATTCGTGACTGGCAACTGTCAAAACGTCAGAGCTTGGTGTTCCCAGAGCGGGAACACTGCGCGTTAAAGGGTTAAGGATCTTGCAAAGGAAATTTAATTTATACAGACATGGCTTACTTCAAATAAATGGTGTGGAACGCTGAACTAAGTGTTTTTGATGCAATAAATAAAATGTGTCGAACGTCAAGTTAAAGAAAATAACATTTTTAAAAAACTTAGTTTCTATTAGAAATAGAAACAGTTACTATGACTTAAATGCTTTAATGTGTACTTTCAAAACAATGAACTTTTGAATTTTAGAAGGAGGAAAAATTAATCATTTGACACTAAAGAGAAATTCTGATTACGTAGAGTTTTGTACTTTATTAAAGGGACCGGAGAGTAAGCTTTTTTTCTGTATGTCAATATTTAGTCTACCTAAACTAGTGAGGCTAATAATACGACATTTGGCATGCATGCGAGTTTTTTAAACACAGGTGCGAGATTAGATAGCATTTCCGAAATTCATAACCCATGTGTGGAGGTTTGGGGGGGGGGAGACGTTCTTTTAACCTATTCGCGTGATTAAAAAAAAAACGAAAAACTGTGTGTGGCTGTGTCGTGGCCACGGCGGTGTTTTTTACCTGAATACGTGTAACTGACAAGTAATACTTTCTTTGAGTTTCATCGTGTTCAGGAAAGAAATCAAGTAGACAAATAATTATTTTTATAACTTTATATTAATGATAGGTCTGTGACACGAACAGTATGAAATAAATGGCATACTGGATGTATCGAAATTTCTGATAAACGTTAAATCAATACAGGTATTACCTAGCATTGTTGGACAAGTTCAGATGCAAGACAAATTAAATTCGCTGAGCATGAAATCTGGCAACACGCGATGTTTCATAAACGCAATCGATAAATCTTGACCAGAGCTGGCAATTGAAATACAAACGAACGTTCTAGCTTCAAAATGAACGTTCTAGAGTCAAAATTTTTACTAAACGGACATGATGTGACGCTGCGAAACGACCTTAAAATGGCGGTGGCTTCTCCCTCCGCCGCAAGCGATGCGTCACAGTCCTCAGTCAATGCAACGAATTCTTTGATCCTTTGGCTATCCAGTGGTGTAATTAAATTTTTGATCTAGATGATAGATGTGTAGCTGCAACATCAAACAGTATCCCCCGATTTTGTTAGCATCAGTTTTCTGAATCGTCTCCCACTATGGAAGCAAGTTTAAAGACATATCAAAAGTAAAAGTGCTTCATATGTTCTCGTTGATAAAAGCTATAGCTAGGAGCAGCTAGGATATCTATCCGCCAATGGCGACTTTTCATTATTGGATGATTTACACATGCGCATAATCGAAAATCATTTATCACGTAAGGTATCATGTAAGATTATGAGAAAATTTAAAGATGTATACACGTCAAAAAAGCTATTCATAAAGTTTTTCGGCAAAATAAAATACTCACGAATACCTAAAAAATTAATTTCGGGTCATTTTAAATATCGTACTCCACTTAAGGTAGACGTGAAAGTTAAGGGGAGGGACCAAGTTTCATGAAAGAAAAATATCTATGGATTTATTGCTTTAAAATGTAACAAATATAAATCTTAGGCACAGATTTCGATTAAGAACATGTTGAAAATTTGTTTCAATTTCATGCAAAAAACGACATTACTTTTGGGCAAGCACAATATACAAAATATTTTCAATTTAAAATTTCAATCTATTATTTTGCTTTGATGACAAATATATATTACTTCTGCTTCTATCTAACTTCTCATGTAGTATCATACACTATTATGCATGAACATAAAACTTTAATTATGTGCTTATGGCATAGAGTGCCAAAAACGAAAACTTTAAAAGCACAAATCAGCTTTACAGAGTCCCATTTGGAAATTATGGCAGAAAGGTATGAAATGCATTACTTTCGGTTGAGAGAATAACAGAAGATAATCTCTAAACATTATCTTATATTTTTTGCTAATTGGGATAGATTTTAAGAAGAAAAATCATCTTAACTCATTTTTTGCCACTGTCCCGTACACAGGACACATTTAATGTTTTTAAGAAAGATTTGGCTAAAACTGAGCTAAACAAAGTTTTTACACTCACATTGAGAAGGTTTTTCAAATTTAGCAACTTTTCAATGCTAAAAATTAGACTACTGCTGCTTGAAATTAGTTTTTAACAATAACTTTGCCAATAACAATATTTTACAGCGAAAGCTCTTATATATTTCCCTTCCATTTTCTGGATATCTTGATAAATTAACATGGTTCTGGCAGCATGTTTGTCTGTTTTTCTTTGTCTATCTTTTTACTTCTTGGCTCTAGCTGTTTTATTTATGCCACTTAATTTTCTCTGTTGGCATCGATTTCTAGTATTGGCTACATCACTGAGCTTCGACCTCCATGCTTGGTTCGCTTCCACGTTGGTGTTTTCCTTATAGCTATGGTCGTACCCCCAGCTTACGTAAAACGACTCCTTTTGTCAGGTAAGCTACAGAAACCTAGCTATTTTTTATTTTCTTTTAAGCTGAAATGTGAGTATGGTGGTACTTGAAAATGGAGGACTCCATTTCAATTTTCCATTCCATCTCCACATCATTGTTTGGGTTCATGAAGTTAGGCTTAAGCTTATGTGTTCTCATCTGGCTTGTTTTCCCACTTCTCTTTAGCTTTGATAGCTCTGCTTTTTTCAATATTTATGGTCACTGGATTTCCAATTTTTATATCTTTGTTCTAGTTTTTTTAATTGTTATTATGCGCTATCACTTGCTCGATGAATTTCTTGGGATTCCATACTACATAAGTTTATCTATTTTATGTAATATATATATATATATATATATAATAGTAAAATGGCTAAACTTACGAATAAAGGAATCATTCTACAGCAGCAATATTGCCCATAATCTATGTATCTATATTAGATATACAGGGTGTCCAGCCTTAATGTGACCCAATAGCTAATTCCCGAACCGTTCGGTTTAGATATGCACTTCCAATTTAAAAAATGTTTTAAAAAGGGTAAGGAATGTTTTTACGTGCTTTTCGAACCAAAAAACCCATTTAGAAAAAAATTACAAAAATTAAATTTTTATACGGTCCCCAGGTCCTATCACTTATATTTAGGAAAAGATGCGGTACACAAAAACAAAGTAAACACAAAAAGTTTCATTTTATTACGATAAAAATTGACCAGGTTATGGAACTTTGAAAATCATACATTTCATCCATTTTCTCGGCCAATTTCAAGAAGCTAGAAAGGGACCGTCTCCAAAGTGAAATTAATTGGAACTCTGCCAGGAAACTTTCGCTCTTGCACGTCAATTTTATGTAAATCGTTTTTAAATTTAAAAGTACATACATTACGTTGATATTACAATAATTGGGTACTTAAGAAATAAAATTTATTCTGTGTACGTGTAAAACATAGATAAAATAAAATATTTTGGACGAAGAAAACTTTTCAAAAGCAGTTCCAAAAAAATAGACTTATTTGCCTGCGGCTTCAGACTGATTTGCTGCGATACTGATCATGGCGAACGTTAAAAATCTGTTGTGTAGTCGCTTGCAATTGCATACAGCCGTATTCTAATATTACGAATTCTAGTATGGGAGAACGAGATGTATACAACTGGTCTCCAGGCATTAGCTCCTGCGCCAGGACTGGACGATAAGGAAATGCACCGTACGTATGTAATATGTTCCACACCGTCCATTTTGAGTAGGAACAAGCCTTGCTAATATCCTGGACACTACTTTCAGGATGAGCCAGGACATGTCCTAGAACATCCTCAGCGGGTATCCGCAAGCTTGAAGGTGTGGCACGAGACAAGGGAATACGTCTATGACAACTCCCAGTTCTATACAAGCGTTGAACAGCACGGGCAATTGTACAATAATATAGATGTCTTCGACTGGGAAATTTAATGGCATAAAGTCTTGCCGCCTCTCTCTTACTTCGATTACACTGCCCATACAACAGTACCATTTCGCAGTATTCTTCATTTGTATACATCTCGTTCTCCTGTACTAGAATTCGTAATATTAGAATACGACTGTATGCAATTGCAAGCGACTACACAACAGATTTTTAACGTTTGCCATGATCAGTACCGCAGCAAATCAGTCTGAAGCCGCAGGCAAATAAGTCTAAGTTTTTGGAACTGCTTTTGAAAAGTTTTCTTCGTCCAAAATATTTTATTTTATCTGTGTTTTACACGTACACAGAATAAATTTTGTTTCTTAAGTACTCAGTTATTGTAATATTAACGTAATGTGTGTACTTTTAAATTTAAAAACGATTTACATAAGAGTGACGTGCAAGAGCGAATGTTTCCTGGCAGAGTTCCAATTAATTTCCCTTTGGAGACGGTCCCTTACTAGCTTCTTGAAATTGGCCGAGAAAATGGATGAAATGTATGATTTTCAAAGTTCCATAACCTGGTCAGTTTTTATCGTAATAAAATGAAACTTTTTGTGTTTACTTTGTTTTTGTGTACCGCATCTTTTCCTAAATATAAGTGATAGGACCTGGGGACCGTATAAAAATTTAATTTTTGTAATTTTTTTCTAAATGGGTTTTTTGGTTCGAAAAGCACGTAAAAACATTCTTTACCTTTTTAAAAACATTTTTCAAACTGGAAGTGCATATCTAAACCGAATGGTTCGGGAATTAGCTATTGGGTCACATTAAGGCTGGACACCCTGTATAGATCATGGAATTTTTATCAGGACATGGAAGATTTAATAAAACTGAGAATCATATTAAAATCATGTCTTAAAAACATACACTGAAGATAAAAAACACTAAATTTATGAAATATTTATATATTTTAATGAAAACATTATAAGGTCAAACACAATGTCTATATAAATACTGATCTTTGTCTCGTATACTTCAGTGCATTGCACCCTACACTGAGTTATCATTATCAATATGTCACAAAAGGAGGAAATCTTTCATCAGTAGGCCGCTATTCTCTGTTCTAACAAAGAAACTGCTTTATTGTTTGTATCGTAACACACAACGCATTCGTCAGACTCCAGACTCTACTTCAACATTTTACAAATAAGGAAAAAGTTAAAATTAAAAAATTAAAACAATGAAAAGCTATGGTTCGTTATTAAAAATACCTTTGTACTTACAAAACACTCATAACAAAGAATAAATATAAGATAAAAATAAGTTTTTAAAATCAAGCTTTTTATTCAAAAGATGGAATTAAAAGGTATAAAATAATTAGGGAAAATGTTTAAGCTCAAACACTTATTGCAACACACAAATACTTCCTAGTTTATCGATCAACAGCGGAGGTACTTAGAAACTTATTAAATACTATCTAAAGTACCCGTCATTGACTGGTTAGTATGCAGATTTTCAAACAGCATGAATTTTTGTCATCACTCTAGGAATACAAAGAATGGAAGTATATTGAGGCAAAAATAGAAAGCTAAGTACAACTTCTGTGTACTGTGAAAACATTGAGAGCAATTAAGTGCTGCGTGAAATTGTCAATAGAGAAAACTTTATTTTGAAAATTAAGCATTTATTTTAGTGGCATGAGCTTTTAAAGTTATGCCACTAAAAGTCAAAAGGTCATTCCTCGCCTGATTCACTGTAGATACTTTAATGTTATGTCTCCAAAAATTGTTGAACAACTTCCAAAAAATATGAAAAAAAAAACGTAAACAAAAAGACATTTGTTTAAATTGAATAGAAAACTAATATGTTACCTCCGTATGTGATCCCCCCCCCCAAAAAAAAAGTAGGGGGGAGAAGCTATTTTCGAAAAGTTTTAAAATTTATTCTAATTTTTCAAAGGAAAGTCCGGCATTTATTATTTCAGTCTTTGCTGATTATGTTACAGAATTTCATTTTATTATCGTAAGCCGATTTTGAGAGGTAGGAATTCGAGAAGAAATATTTACACAATTTTCACAAAATCTTAAAACCTATAAAATATTTCAAACAATTTTAGCATCTATAGCTTGATTAACTTGCCATTTAACTTAATTCCAAATTTCATTCTATTCTATTGTCACTTTTTAGAATGGAACAAACATTTACACAATTTTCAGAAAATTTTATCCAAATTTTGAAGTACTTTGACGCTTATTGCTTAAGTGACCAGCCATGATGACGCTAAATCTTATTTCGCGCGCTTCAGTGGTTTATACGTGATAGACAAAAATGTCTATACATTTTGAATAAATTTTCGCAAAATTTCAACATCTAATCCAAATTTTCAAAAACTTCGACGGGTATGGTTTAATTTTGTATTACCACCTAGCTTAAGTCATTATTACGCTATGAGTGAACAAATTTTTATGCATTATAAATAAATTTTCAAAAAATCTCAGAATCGCATCAAAATTTTCAAAGAATTCGAATCCCATAGTTCAAGTTGAGTGACCACTTATACTGTCAACATATTTCATTTCTTTCGTTAAGTTGTTATGTGATGCGCGAACAAAAATTTATGCAGTTTGAAAAAATTTGCGTAAAATCTCAATCAATATTAAAAAAAAAATTCGATGCCCAAAGTTTAAGTACAGTGACCAACTATCATGTTATCAAATTTCATTTCATTCGTTTCAGCCATTTTTACGTGATGAGAAAAGCGTCAAAAGAGACACTTTTTTTGACAATCGTACTAGCTCAGGTAGTTGAAACGGATGAAAATCGCAAAATTTTTAAATTCCAAGTAATGTACAGACAAAAGTTTAAAAAATATAATATGCATAAAAAAAAACTCTGTTCGAGCCTCGTCAGGGAGAGACACCCCTGAACCCCCTAATTTTTTAGTTTCATTATTGCCATATTAAAATGATATTGATTGACTGTGTCATTTTATCTCTCATCTTCCGCGTATTTCGCCTGGTAACCCTATGTTGAAATTTTTATGATTGTAACCTACTTATAGAAAAATACATGGGATGCATATTCTATAACTTACGAAATATTGTAACAATAGATTAAAGCTGTTGTGAACTAATAGTATTTAAATATATGTAAAATTATGTCGCATTTTTATGTCGCTTTTTTGGGACAATTTTCAATAAAGGGGGTGAGAGATAAAATGACTGTCATTAATAATTAATGTAAAATAATATTTAATTTTCGAAAGTAACTGCACAACTATAGTTAAAGCAATTTAAAAAATATATAATAAATTTTGCGTATTCTACATTTCATACTTATGTGCATATTAATAGGCTTGGATTTCAGTTTAACAATTCAAAACAGCTAAGTCATAGATCATTGTTCAATGTCTTGCAACATTTTTCACCAAACTCGGCAACCATCTGTTCACATACTGACTGACCTCTTTCTTGATTGAGTTTTGCACGCAGAAATCGATCAAAAATTCGATCGGACGAGAAACTAATTTTCCCTAGAGGCAGACATGGTTTTGAGTATGAGTTATCTTTTCTCTCACGTACCCCAAAAGCATTTCATCCGTAAATCAATCTGCATCTTCAGCTCGAAACTTAACTCTAATCTGAATTCCAAATCAGTTTCTAAATTTGAGACTAATGTAAGGCTATATTATAAATGAGCATTTTTTTTCGGTATTAAATAAAACATACTTTTATATACAGGGTTGTCCAAAAAGATAACACTTAAATACGAGACGCATTTTACGAACATAATATCAAAGAAACTTAACCCTTTAACGGGCAGTGTTCCCGCTCTGGGAACACCAAGTTTGGGGACACCAAGTTATGACTGTTGCCAGTCACGAAGAATAGATTTGATTTCTATAAAAATAGTTGCGGGTAACATAGCTCCACGAGAATCCTTTACTTTTTGAGCACGTCATTTCCCGTAGAAAAAATTGTCACGATTATTTTTAACAGCACTGATATCTGCTGGAAAATGGAAGAATGCGGAGAACAGTGGATAGATTGCCCAATGCTGAGCAAAGGGCAGCCGTTGCCATCGTTCGACTTAATTACCAGCAACATGGCGGACGATCGAAACGTTCATCGCGTGCCACAGATCTAGAGACCCTTTTTTTGACGACAGCTGGCTGTGCCGGCACAGCTAGCTGTCGTCAAAAAAGGGGTTTCTAGATCTGTGGCACACGATGAACGTTTCGATCGTCCGGCATCTTGCGGTAGTTAAGTCGAGCGATGGCAACGGCTGCCCTTTGCTCAGCATTGGGAAAGGGTTGCGCCTCAAAGGGTTAACACACTCCTTCAATCTGTGCACCTTTCTCGATGCTGGTGTAAAGACCTTGCACCATAAAGGCATGCCATAGCTCTTTCACGCAATCCTGAAGGTATAACTACCACATACGTGGCAACAGCTTTTGGACAACCTTGTATATTTATCCTCTAACTTATGCATACTTTTAAGGATGTTTATCTTGAAGAGCTAATCTCGCTACAGGAATCGGGAGGGGGAGGAGCTGTAAAAACGGGTCTTTTTGGGATTTAAAAATACTTGTCGGGCCATGCTTATTTATTTTTTTTTTTTATGGAAGCAATTAGTTGTTGTAATCTTAACAAGGTCTCTGAAAAATTTTAGAAATAAAATTAAAACTCCAAAATTGAAACAATAAAATGGACTTTTCCTGCTGTGAAATATTGTAATAAGTATTACAGAGGAACGCAACTTGATCTTTTGAAATGAAATTTCAATTAAACGTGATATAATTGATGAGATTCTTTGAATTAACTGCTGAAATACAATGGTCATTTCTTTGCTTTTATTTAAAAATTAAATTGCTCGTATAAACTTACTGTTTATAAAATCTCGTAACGTAGTGGTCAAAGAAACATTAATAAATTTTTCAATAGCTCTTCTACTGTAATTTTATTTTAAATCTTGATCAAAAGTCATGTATTCTTTGAATCATACACTATGAATCATGAGGGTATTTTTCATGAGTACTTTTCATGCGTGATTACGAGTTTCAAAATTATAAAAATTTTTAAATCAAAATGCATTACATTTTTGCCCCCAAAACATTCTTAAATGCATTACGAAGTGACCCAAATTTATTTTTCAAAATTACGTTTGATAGAAAAAATTTTTAGTCTTGTAACAATCGTAAAATGACGTCAAAGCATCGTCATCCTTTTGACAGTATGGCATGTTTATGAGTTCTTTTTGACACAGGTGCTAGGTTAGATAGGATTTCCCCAAATTCGTAAATTATGAGAGATACGGCGGGACAAAATGTTCTTTTCACATCTCTCTATCTGGAAGAATAAAAGACATCCGGAAAATTCTTATTCTAAAATACAACACTCACGTATACCTAAAAATCAATATGAGAACATTTTGAAATTCGTTCTCTAAGGTGGGTCTACCCACCTTAGAGAACGAATCAATATACCTTTATTTCACACATTTTTCATAAAATAAAAAGAATATTATCTATAAAATTATTACTTTAAAATGTAACAAATATGAATCATATGGTACAACTTGCTTGTAACTTGTTGAAAATTTGTTTGAATTTAATGTAAAAAGGAAACATTACTTTCCGGCTCCCTTAATATTCAGGGTGTGTCACAATTCCCTCCCGGGCTTGGAAGGTTTATTTAAAAAATTATATTACCAGTACAACAACAAAGTTGACTTTATTGGATAAAGAAATGTTACAAGTTTTGTTTCATAAATGTTTAATATATGAACCTTTCGCGATGCGGTAGATATCAAGTTTAAAATCAAATTCTTCCCTCCTTACACTCGCTTTAACATAACACGATCAATGGTAACAAATGTGGTTGTTATCCTTTGGTATAAATCTTGTAAATCACGAGAATAGGAGGCACGAACATATGATTTTTATGTAACTCCATAAAAAAATGCATGGAGTAAGGTCCGGAGAGAAAGGTGACCACGGAAGAAGGCGACTGTCGTTTTCAGAACCTCCACAAATAAAAAGTTCGACCAAATGGACGAGGAATCTCGTTATTTGTGAAACAAAACTTCTAATGTTTCTTTCTCCAGTAAAGTCAATTTTGTTGCTGTATTGGTAATATATTATTTATAATAATAAGTGTTCTAAACCCGGCAGGGAATTGTAACAACCTGCATTAACACTATGAAGCGCAACCCTTTCCCAATGCTGAAAAAAGGGCAGTCGTTGCCATCGCTCGACTTAACTACCAGCAAGATGGCGGACGATCGAAATTTTCATTACGTGCCACAGATATAGAGACCCCATTTTTGACGACAGCTGGCTGTGCCGGCACAGCTAGCTGTCGTCAAAAAGGGGTTTCTAGATCTGTGGCACACGATGAACGTTTCGATCGTCCGCCACCTTGCTGGTAGTTAAGTCGAGCGATGGCAACGGCTGCCCTTTTTTCAGCATTGAGCAATCTATCCAGCTGTTCTCGCACTCTTCCATTTTTCAGCAGATGTCAGTGCTGTTAAGAATAATCGTGACAATTTTTTATATGAGAAATGACGTGCTAAAAAGTAAAGGATTCTCGTGGAGCTTTGTCACCCGCAACTATTATGATAGAAATCAAATCCATTCTTCGTGACTGGCTACAGTCAAAACGTCAGAATTTGGTGTTTTCAGAGCGGGAACACTGCGCGTTAAAGGGTTAACAAGCTCTAATAAAGTTTGTTTAAAAAAATAAGTTACTTGAGAAATATCGGGAATTCATTTCATATTTTCACCCACTCAGATTCCACTTTTCTAATAATAATTAAAGCGTGGGTTTTCGGAAATCAAACGGCACTGCCATTTCACGCATTGTTGACTTTTGTTTGAGGAAAAAGCGAATTCAGATAATATTCTTTCAAGGGCGATCGGTATGAATGCCAACTACGTTGAAAATCTATTTCTGTGCACGACAAGTAGTATGCTCTGAATTATGGGAATGTTGGGACACTGATTCTGAAGCAACAAGACAATGCAAATTTAGAAAGGAAATCAAATCATTGTTTTCGTGGATACTGCTTTCATTCAATTTTTATTCCTAGTTTTTTGTCCTTATTTATGCCTCTGTTTTCGGGTACAGAGTCAAGAAATTGAATAGACTATAAACAAGTGTTCGTGTTTCGCGTTTTTCAAAAGGGCGCTCGGCCCTGTCCGCCTTCTTTTTAGTCACGATGTGCCCTGCTTTTCATAGAAAGGAAGCATAAGCCTTGCCTCTTTACGATTTTATAAGCAAATCAACAAAAAAGTGTTTAAAAAAACACAATTCTCTTTTTTTGGAAAAACGTACGGGTAAAGCTTGGACATTTGCGTAATATTTTTGTCATAAAATTCCACTGTGCTAAATACGCCAATATGACAAGTATTATGAATAAGAATATATGAAGATCTGTTTTGATGGCAACCGTAATGGGGAATGATTATCGATTATCTGCATGTGATAATCGCCAAAGAATTAAAAGTCGCTATTGGTGGCAAATATCCAATCTTTTCCAAACGGAGCTCTGTTAGTTTTCTTTAAACATGGAAAGCTACTCCATTTCCAGCACTTGCTTGCACACAAATCGAACTGAATTTTATCTGCTCCCAATTGGCAGCAGAGAGATGGAAAAGAAAGTTTTTCTCCCCAGTTTGATATAACATTTTGAAATTCAACAATTCTACACGTAATATATAATGCAAGCTGAAATACCAAGCAGGAGAATGTTTTTAACCATTTGAAGAGCAACCATTTCCCAATGCTGAAGAAAGGGCAGCCGTTGTCATCTCTCGATTTAACTACCAGCAACATGGTGGTCGATCGAATCGTTCATCACGTGCCACAGATGCTGTGCGCGCTCACAGCCAGCTTTGTCAAAAATGGTCTGTGTCAAGTGATGAACGATTCGATCAACCGCCATGTTGCTGGTAGTTAAATCGAACGGCGGTAACGGCTGTCCTTTTTTGAGCATCGGGCAGTCTATCCAGATGTTCCTCTATATGAATGTATTTCCAACGTATTCTTCCAGTTCTCAGCAGATGCCGGTGCTGTTAAAAATAATCCTGTCAGTTTTGCAACTAATCGAGCATTTTCACGGGAAATGATGTGCTAAAAAGTAAAGGATTCTCGTGTAACTATGTCTCCCTCACAAGTATTTTTTTTTAATAGAAATCACGTTTATTCTTCGTAACTGAAAACAGACAAGACGTCAAAGTTTTGTGCCCAATTAAAGCCATCCCTCCTGTATGAAACCTAATAGGAGGAAAAGAAAGAGCCCTTAAAAAGGAAAGAAAATACGCAGTTGTAGAGCGAAAGAATCCTGTACAGTATTGGGAAAGTTGCCCTTTTTCTTAAACAGAGGGAGCTCTTTTTTGATAAATCTGCCCTGCCCCTTGAAAATAAATGTGAACACTACTTCAAATAAATGTGAACACTAAAACAAAGGTTTTTTTTCGATAAAAGTACAGATATTTCATTATACACACTGATGGAATAATGCAATTTTGTGGGTGGGGGCGGTTAGTTAGAAGATCCACATATACATCCATTTTAGGAAAGTAAAATAGGATATTTTATATTAATTTCTCTTATCGGGAGGGGCTGTTGTCCCCTCCGCCCCCGCCCTTCAATCTATCCTTGGTTTTACACAAGGGCGGATTAAAGGGGGGCGGAGGGGGCGCCCCCCCCCGAGAAAAAAGAAATTAATGTAAAAGATCCTATTTCACTTCTATAAAATGTATGTATATGTCAATCTTCTAACAAACCGCCCCCAACGAGAAACTAACCACCCCACCCCCCCGACAAATTTGCATTAATCCGCCACTGGTTTTACAGAAGTTTCTGCAACTCAGTCATAATTTTTATAAATTCTATCAATTTGAAAACTGTTTCATTGAAGACGGCAAATAAATTATAAAACTTTAGTTATAAAATATAATAACTTGGTAAGTAAGGCTATTTGAAGTAATTAAGATTTCAATATAAACTCATTAATGATTATCATTGTTAAATTAAATCTATTTATTACTAGTTTATCATAATCTTTAGAAATATTCATTACAAAATGTAAAATAAAAATTTACATAATTAAGGTCGGTGATCAACTGCTAAGGTCCGCAAGATAGCTGTAGATAATTTATGGTTTGAAACTGCATATAAAAATTTTAAGATCTGCTTCTACGGATCTAAGAATATTTTTCGTGTTAGCTTCCTTTTCATCTACATTTTTAAGGATTCTGCACATTACTATAATTTTGACTATTAAAATTCGTCTACATTCAGAACGTTTTGGGTGAAACATTTTTAACCCTTAAATGCCTGAATTTTAAAAGCGTTAGCTGACGATCAAGCAATAACCCCACAAGTGTAAGCTAAATTTCCTATACATCAGTTTTGTGAATAATTAATTTTTCGAAAAACACCCAGTTTGAAAGAAACATTTTAAATTTTTCATTATTCACGGCATAAATTATTCATTATGAAAAACCAAATTTTTACATGTGGAATTGACATAAGAAATTTGGCTTGCACTCTACTCTAATCCAGCAGAGAACTTATTTTAAAAGTCCAAATCAAGTTCGAAACTTTGTGCATTTCAAAGTTAGACTACATTTGTTTTCGAAACATGTGTAAACAGACCTAAGATTTTGAGCTACTAATCCCCCCCCCCCATACGTACAAAACAGCAAAATATTTTTGCTGTATGCTGTCTAGACATGACAAAGCATAGACAAAAAGTTTTATCTTTCTGAGGCTGTTGATTTTGAAATATCTGAAAAACTTTGATCTTTGTAAGCATTTTGAACATTTATGCAAGTTAAGTTTTATGTTACATATGTAGGATAAGTGTTCGTCTGGAGTATATTGATTATCAGATATATACATAAATAACTGACGACAGTGAAGGGGATGAGTGAGATATCAAACAATCAGACAATGATGGACATCTCCATATAATACAGCAAAATTTTTAAACACAGTAAAATGCCGATTATCCAAAACTGTCCACTAAAACTAATTGTCAAGAAAGTTTTTAATTTTTATCCCAAAACTCGCTGAAAATTTATTTTGAAGCAAAACGACTGGTACATTGTTGAGTTAACGCAATAAAAACGGGCCCAAACAAAAATGGGCCCAAAACAAAAAATTACCTTCCAATATCTTTGTGATATTGTCGTTTTGATTAAAGATCTTTGTGATTCGCCTATTTAACTTTTCCAAACACAAACATATAAACAATCCTTTAACCGTTTTAAAGTATCCCCTAATCATATATTACCATTTTCCCAACATAATTAATGACGCCGCTTCTTTCTGTTGACGAAAAATATCACGTGTGCCAAAATTTCGAATAGTTTATTTTAAAGTTTACATTTAAAAATCATTAAATGACCGATTACCCATAACATCAATACAAGTTCCAATCTCTAAATTTTTGCTGAACTTTGACAATGATTTATAAGCTTCCTGATCTAGCTAAATAATAACCCTTTCATCTATTGCAAAACGTCGACAAGTTAACAAACATTCAGTCTCGTGCCCTATGCTGTTTCGACATCCGAAAATGTGGTCAATACTCTTTTTTTTTTGGGGGGGGGGGATACAGTTTATGCTTGTTATCCATCTAAAATTGAATGCGTCCAAAGGCTTCCAAAGGAACTTGACCTTCCAAGTTTACACTCGTGTCTTACAACAAAGGTCAGACATAGTCTGGTCCTTTAAAAGAAAAAGTTAAGTATTCAAGGTTGGATTTTAATCGTAAAGATGTCTGAGAGAGGTTGGTAACGTTGATGATTATCAGTACATTCTTCATGTAGCTACACATCGCGTAAATTTGAATAAAAAAGATGGTGATGAAGAGTTAACGTGTGAAGCACTTAAAGCAAGCACACTTTTGGTAATTCACACATTCGTAGTTTGTTACATAAGAGGATGGAAACAAGAGTTATTTTTGCATTATTTTCGTCAAAGTTTTTTATAAATGACAATTTCGCAGAGAATTTTATCGGATTTCATACTTATATCAACTGATTATCGTTCAGAACGATTCCACAGTCTTATGCACGTGAATGTCATCGTAAGAAGTTCGATTGATTATAACTAAACAAAAAATTGAGTTAAATGAATAGTTTATCTGTATATATATATAAACAGTATGTTATATTGTTTAAAAAAAACAAAAGAACATTCATCCAACTTATTATTATTTTTTTGTAACAATACTTAAAATTCACGCAATAAAAATTCGTACAATATTTAAAATTCACGCATTCAATACTTCAAATTTATTTCATTTTTTACTAATTTTCTTTGTACACCATATACAACTATAACAGTTTTCTCTGAAATGAATTAAGTTTTAAAAATTGAAATATATCCACAATTATGTACAAAAATTGAAACAATAATACGGAAAAACAACCCAGATGTATTTAAAAACGGATTAGTTTTTCATTAGTTGATTATATAGTTTATGGAAAAATAAAATAAACTGAGAAGCAAATTAGTTAATGAAATGAATTCACCGTACAGGTGTTGGGTGAAAATTTTCCGAAGTTTTCATCGCAATTGCAATTTTTAAAAACGTTTCATTAAACTTTGCAAAAACAAATATTGCTTCCAACATTTTATATGAGACTTAAACCACAAATGCGCTGATTATATCAAAATTTTGCATAAAATAAGTACTCCGTATTTTTATAACTAGGGAAACAAAATTTCTTTTTTCTTCATTTCTCTCTTCACAGAATAAATTTATTTATTATGACATTTATTAATGCAAGTGATTACGTAATCGAAATCAGATGGCAATGGCCGTACTGTTGTTGTTGCTAATGCACTCTGGCATCTGCGGAGCGTTGCCAGATCCCCCATATAGGAAGGCGATGGAAGGAAGTCCGACTTAGCTCGTGGTTCCCTAATTTTGAACCAATTCCAGATGAGGGACCGATCATCTGAAATCAAAAACCCCAGAGATAACATTAAGCATGAAGGACATTGGCGCCATAATGGATTTTACGTGCACCAGCTCCCATTAGCGTACACAGTCCCGCAGCAGCCCAGTCGCGAGAGGAGTTCACCCTCCCAAGCATTGGCCAAGCCGCGTGCTACTTCACTTTTCGTGTTACTACGGGAGCGGAGTTTAGTGACTAAGCCACCGCGGGACAAACTCTACAAAATCTCTACAAGGTTTGACTTTTTAAATTTTAAAATATTTTAAAACTAACTTGAGTAAAGGTCAACAACAACGAAAAGCAAACATCACAAATTATACAAGAAATTTTATACTAAGAGCGCACGCACACAAAAATCTGGTATTTAAAGATTACAATTAATAAACTTTTATAATCTGGGATATTTGAATTCAAAACAAATACCATATTGTTTTCAAATTTCATAGTCGATTTCGGCCCTTCCCGCTCCTTCTCGATAGGTGTCATACCTTGTTTATCGATATAAAAAGTTTATGGTGCTAAATCCAGATAATTCTCGTAGCAAGGTAAGTGAAAGATCTTTAAAAACTTTTGCAAATATAAAATTAAGGTCTTTTCTTATTAATCCACCCAATAATCGATCAGATTTTTATTCAGATTAATATTTTGATCAGATAATCCTTTTAACTGCTTCGGAATAAATTAGTCTAAAATGTTCGATTTACAGCTGAAGATCGTTTTACAAATATATTCTACATAACTAGAAAAGGAAGCAAAATATTGTACTTTTAATGTTTTTTATGTCTAAGAGACTGCTAACCGAAGCAGAGAACTTTTATAACCCAATTTATTAAATAAATTTAACATATGTGCCTAAAATGTTTTATTTTACGGATATTTACAATAAACTTATGTAATGAATGATACCAGTTCTTGTTTCTGAGCAGAACTAAAAATTCACACAGAGGAAGTAGAAAAGAAAACAGTTATAAGATTTAATCTTTCCCCCCCACACACACACGGTATAACTAAGTTAGGATGTTGTGTAGTGTAACTGCTTTTTTAGAACCACCCCTTTGTTTAATTTATTTATGAGTCCTGGCTACCTTCCCCATGAAGATAAGCTGTTAAGTATGGAATTTTAAGCCAGATATGCGGTACTAAATTGTGATTACCTTTAAAAAAGATTGAGTTTTAACAATAAGATTTTAAAGACCAAAGAAGAAAAGAGTCGATATTTGTATATGCACATTAAATGGGTTAATTAAAATCATAAATTGGATTTAGTACTTTCTTTTAAGTACTGTAACATCACATACAATTAAATAAAAAGGCAAGAATTTAATTATAATAATTTTACTTTTTTTTTTAATGCTATGCAAATATATATCTTAAAGTAAATTTTAGATAGTGTTATCGCAAATATATTTTATTTTACATTCATATATATTTTCTTTTGTCTATAAATAAAAATACATTTCTCTATATTAACTTCACTTTATATTTCCTTTATTTTTTTATTTAAAGGGAGGAATGTTATTTTATTAAAAAAAAAAACTACAGGAATATTTTAACACAAATAAAAAATCCTATTAATTAAAACTTTCAATTGAGTCATAATAGTAAAATTATGTGAAAAATCCTAAAATGAACATAAGCAAAACCTAAAATAGGCTTAAGTATTCGACGTTCTCACCTTATTAGAATGCTGATTTATTGGGATTTCGATATTATTCTTTGTTACACTGTTAAATGATCATAAACGTTCAGCCCCCTCCCCCGAAAGTTCAATTTCTTTTAACAAAATTATAAAGAGCAAATCTCATTTAACCCCTTAACGCGCAGTGATCCCGCTCTGGCAACACTAAACTCTGACGTTTTGACTGTTGCCAGTCACGAAGAATAGATTGAATTTCTATAAAAATAGTTGCAGGTGACATAGCTTCACGAGAATCCTTTACTTTTTAGCACGTCATTTCCCGTAAAAAATTGTCGATTATTTTTAACAGCACTGACATCTGCTGAAAAATGGAAGAATGCGAGAACAGCTGGATAGATTGCCCAATGCTGAATAAAGGGCAGCCGTTGCCATCTGTCGACTTAACTACCAGCAAGATGGCGGACGATTGAAACGTTCATCGCGTGCCAAAGATCGAGAGACCCTTTTTTGACGCACAGCCAGCTGTCGTCAAAAAAGGGTCTCTCTATTTGTAGCACGCAATGAATGTTTCGATCGTCCTCCATCTTACTGGTAGTTAAGTCGAGCGATGGCAACCGCTGCCCTTTATTCAGCATTGGGAAAGGGTTGCGCCTCAAAGGGTTAAAAAATATACCTCTCTTTCACCGACGTGCTTTCTGGCGACGTGCTGCCTTAAAAATTCTAACCAGGCCGTATTTTTAAGGCTGATATAAAAGCATTAGTATTTCTATAAATTTAATTTTTTTAATACCCGAGACAAAAAAAAAGGAAGATAATACTAACGGAGCTATTTGCATTCTAAATACTCAAGGTGCAATTTAATAAACGACCTATTTAAGGATATCTGCCATCTCAAAAACTGCACTGTTAAAACGTTAGCATTGGTTCATGTAATTCTAATTAGAAGGAATAAAAAAAAAAAAATCAATTCATGTAATTATTAATTATTAATGGGAAAAACGAAGTGTACAAGCTTTTGAAGTATGCTCAAAGGGTTAAAAGGCCAAATAATTAAAAAAAAAAAAAAAAAGCGTTTCAGACGCCCATACAAGAAAGGTGAATGCCAAGGTAGCGAAACCAGTTCTAAAGATAAACGCCAGACTGGTCAGAAATAGCCGTAAAGAAAACCCACTGACTGACAGTTTGGGAAAAAAAAGATAACTTGGGCGATAATAGAATTCAAATGAGATTGGAAGCATTGACCGCCCTTGAAAAAGAAGTTGAAGATAAATGGATTCTTTTATCAGCAATTATTTAATAAGCAGTTGGATTACAGAGAATTTGTTTATGTAGTTCCGGAGGTTGAAGAAACTGGGAATTGAGGGACGTCGTCCCCCCCCCCCCAAGATATCGAACGGTTAACCCTTTGAGGCGCAACCCTTTCCCAATGCTGGAAAAAGGGCATCGATCGACTTAACTACCAGCAAGATGGCGGACGATCGAAACGTTCATCTAGATCTCTAGATCTGTGGCACGCGATGAACGTTTCGATCGTCCGCCATCTCGCTGGTAGTTAAGTCGAGCGATGGCAACGGCTGCTCTTTTTCCAGCATTGGGCAATCTATCAAGCTGTTCTCGCATTCTTCCATTTTTCAGCAGATGTCAAGTGCTGTTAAAAATAATCGTGACCATTTTTTTTACGTGAAATGACGTGCTAAAATAAAAAGTAAAGCATTCTCGTGGAGCTATGTCACCCGCAACTATTTTTATAGCAATCAAATCTATTCTTCGTGACTGGCAACAGCCAAAACGTCAGGTGTTCCCAGAGCAGGAACACTGCGTGTTAAAGGATTAATGGTCACATCGCATTAAATATAGATTTTTTTTTTTTTTAAACGCCTAGAAAAGGCATTTCAAATCTCCTACTGGTGGAAACAAAACTAGAGCTGATGCTCCGACACTTCACTATTCCACAAGTATAGAAATGCAGCACTCAAACCCGTTCACAGAATATGATTTCTGGGAGGGTTCAAACCCAGGCCCGAAATAAGTTGCAGCAACTAGAACAAATGCCCGGAGATTAGCCCAAATAGCGGTGATCAGTAGCGTAGACAGGATTTCATTATTTCCGGGGGAGGAGGGGGTCTGTGTATCAAATTGTAAGCTAAGTTTCAATCGTAAGCTAAGTAAAAAGTCACATTTCAGGGGGGGGGCTGCTGCCCCCTCAGGCCCTACTCTGGTTACGCACCTGGCGGCGACGGCCAACAGTTCTTGTGGCAAGATTAGCTGTGGCTGCAAGTATTTAAAGATTTTTTACATGTGTTTCTATCTCTGGTTTACTTTAAGGTTACATATAAAACTTCAGAATGCTTACAAGAAAGTGAAGAATATTGCTTTTTTCATTCTTGTTGTATTATCGATTCAATTTTTTAAAGTTAAACGATAAAACTGCCACTCCCATTTACAGTTTTTCCTGCTAGATTCAAAATGTTATTTCGAGCCCTGGTTCAAATGACGGAAAAGGCAAATTTTTCACACCAAAAGACATATTATCAGTTTTGTTAACAAAAATCGAAATTTCGGGGGAGGGGAGGGGTCGGGTCGAACTCCTCTGACCACTCTCCTGAGTAAGGCCTTAAATGTACTTCTTTGCAAAATCCTTTCTCTAAATTATTTTCACAGCAGACAACTCAACTAAATTACGAATGAATTAATGTGAAACGCCTCCCCTTTCTTTCAACATGAATACTACACAGAAACTAAATATTTTGGAGCTGCATCCAACTACTAAAAACATTAGACAGAATGGTCCGCTTAGGGATGATCCTTGGATTATGCGTTAAGATACTGGAAATGGTCTATAATATGATTCCATAATCCAGTGAACCATCAAAATGGATTATCTGAGCTGTAAGCTGTGTTGAGAAAAAAATTAATAATAAGCACTATTATTGATTAACCCTTTGAAGCGTAACCATTTCCCAACGCTGAAATAAGGGCAGCTGATGCCATCGCTCGATTAACTACCAGCAAGATGGCGGTTGATTGAATAGTTCATCGCGTGACACAGATCTAAGGTCCATTTTTTGACACAGAGGTTATGCGCATTGGGCAGTCTATCCTCTTTGTTCTTCTATATCAGTGCATTTCCATCATATTCTTCCAGTTTTCAGTAGATGACAGTACTGTTAAAAATAATCCTGACAATTTTACAAATAATCGACAACTTTTACGGGAAAGGATGTGCTAAAAAGTAAAGGATTCTCGTGTAAGTATGTCACCCTCAAGTATCTAAATGGAAATCAAATTTATTTTTCGTGACTGACAACAATCAAAACATCAGAGTTTTATACCCTCACGGCTAGGACTCCCGCGCCTTAAAGGGTTAACAAATAAGGATTAATGTAATTAAAGATTGATGACTGAAAATTTGTTAATTATCACGATTATCGATATCGTTTGTCTTGACATTCTTAATCAAAAACTACCGCTCTCTTTTTTGTGTAGAAGCTTTAATTATCTCCTACAGTTTTTGAAATTCTCCAACACATTTTTTTAGAAGAGTAAAATTTTCATAGAAAGGTTTACAAAAATGATTCAAACAACACAGGCTAATTTCTCAAAATTACGTAGCATGAAATTTGGACAAAAACTACACAAAACCAAAGTTTTTCTATAAATAAACTTCCTTCAATGGACATGAATTAGATGAAATAAATTATATAATTTTACTGACTCTTTTCCTCTACAAAACTTTCCGTCAAGTTCTCCAAGAGGTTTCAGAGATTTTGAGGACTAATCATTCCGACAGGGGAAATTTCATCTCTTAAAATCTGTTCTTATCTTTCTATAGTGGAAGAAACTATTAAACTTAAGATGATATTAAAAAAAAAAAAAGATTTGCTACTAAAAACAAGTTAATTACAAGGTATTCAAAGCCTTCAGTAACAGAGAATTCACTAAAGAATGAAATCAAATTCAATTGTAGATTGGAGCTCAGGCTCAATGTTTTTCTTCTGACTCAGGCTGTTACGATTATGAGACGGGAAATCATTGCAATACCAAGTCAATTCAATAAATAATCTGAAAAATTTATTTTTAAAAAATACAAAACTTCAACTAAGTTTGGGTTTCTTTGTTATTTTTTTCTGCTGTCTTATAGAACTATTACCAGATGCGTCTGGCACGCTAACGGGATGCTGGGAATAAGTGCAATAAGATGGCGGCATCCTTCAAGGTTGGCACCAACGTGGAGAAGGGAGAGTGGTATTAGATCTCCGTTAGCCGAAGGGTTTAACCCTTTGAGGCGCAACCCTTTCCCAATGCTGAAAAAAAGGCAGCCGTTGCCTTCGCTCGACTAGGGCATCTAGATCTGTGGCACGCGATGAACGTTTCGATCGTCCGCCATCTTGCTGGTAATGAAGTCGAGCGATGGCAACGGCTGCCCTTTTTTCAGCATTGGACGATCTATCCAGCTGTTCTCGCATTCTTCCATTTTTCAGCAGATGTCAGTGCTGTTAAAAATAATCGTGACAATTTTTTTTTTACGGGAAATGACGTGCTAAAAAGTGAAGGATTCTCGTGGAGCTGTGTCACCCGCAACTATTTTTATAGAAATCAAATCTATTCTTCGTGACTGGCAACAGTCAAAACGTCAGAGTTTGGTGTTCCCAGAGCGGGAACACTGCGCGTTAAAGGGTTAACTAGAGTCACTCCTAGTTGAAACTAATCGACATTCACAATCGGATGGCAGTACAATATGATGAAGTTGTTCAAATCGACCACAAGATTACGAGTGAGCAGTAAAGTTCAAACGGTGTGTTTCAGCTCAAGCAGCAGTGCTGCTCCACCATGGCCGAGTGGATCAGACGCTCAAAATGGTAGACGGCTGAAGCGTGAAAGTAACCATGTTCAAGCCTGTCACGCAGCTGTCGATCTGATAGTCTGGAGTTTTGGTCGGTTTTCTCCAGATATAACGTGAATACGCGTTAGAACCCCGTTGAAAGTCCTCCGAACAAGGCATCCCCCATCCTGGCAGACAGACCATGTGTAGCTTTGTTATAACGCAACACAAACCAAACCAAGCAGCAGTGCATTACTGGTTACCCACAAGCCCCTAAGAATTTTTGCACTTGGATGCGATTTGTTGTGACAAAGTTACGTAATGGTTATTTGACAAGAAGGTGGGGGTACCTTGGTCGGAGGAGGAAACTGACCAAAACTCCAGACTTTTAGATCGACAGGCCAGATCCCAGGACCTTCGCACTTCAGCTGTCTACCATTTTAAACGTTTTATCCACTCGGCCAAGGTGGAGTACCTTTGTACTTGGAATAGAGAAGCTTATCCAGCGCTGACAGAGATGCACAGAACTTGAAGGTATTACGTTGAAAAATAAATAACTGCTGTATCCCATTACAGCAAGATTCTTTTAAAAAAAAGATCTTATTGAATGACCTTTGTACACTGTCCTGAAAAGCATTGCTTGACAAGCCGAGAAGAAATAACTATATGCACTATAAATTTCTGATAAATTAGTTACTGTCACAGAAACGCGTCACATGTACGATCAAGTAGGTTAGCGTGTAACTTATTAAGACTAGTTACGGGTTCGCACGCCAGTTAAAATGCTAATGAGTTCACTTTTCCGCTAGTAAATTAATAATATTAAAAGGTTTTCACACCCTCAGAAATTTGCGTTCTAGTTGCCAGCCAATGCTTATTTTATAGGTCATTTACTGGCCCTTTTTTAACAGCTTCCAACAAAGCTGAGAAGGGTTAATAATTTCGGTTTGTTTGTCCGCGCCGATTCTCTCACTGACTGCTGTAAATATGAGTCGAATGCCAAGTATTTATAAACGATACTGCAGACTAATCAAAGGTGGTCGGGGCAGCTGCTCAGGGACCCCATATCCAAGAAATACTATGGTTAATATTACAAATGTGTTAATTATGAGAGTAACTTTTTTTTTGATGTGGGGGGGGGGGAAGCGAAATGTAAGGGATGGCAGAGAGAACCAAGAAATTATCATATAATTTCTTGACCGAGTTTCGTAAACAATGGGCTTTTCTGCGACAATTTCTTCAATGAAAGGGAGTGGAGTTTGTAAACTATCAATTTTAGTCAAGTGCTTTCTGTAAAAAGATGCATTAGTTTTTGACAAATCATGCTCCAAAAGTTCACTATTACTTCAACATATCTTCCAAAATGTTTATGAAGAGGTACATTAAAACTACGTTTCCGACCTCATATTGATATGTGATTCTGAACAGCTTTGGTTCCCTCTACCACTCTTTAAGTCCCCCACCCCCAAGAGTTTTGAATCATCCTGTATACATGATCAATATACACTGAAATCTACTGTGTTTCGTGCACGAAGATGGTCAATCAAGGAATTTTTTCCAGGGTCTCATTTTTGTGAAAATTGCTTATTTTCGGAATTTATTATGTTGCTAGCTGTTAGAAATAATATCGGGCCTATTATTGAACTCCTAGCTTTATCAGTTTTTAAGAAATCGGGGTTGCAACATTTAACTTCAAAATCGTTTTCCAATAAAACTATGATAGACGTCTTATTGAAAACAAACCACATAGAGACTACTAATTAGAAGTTCATTATATATAATTTTAAATAATTTTTTAAGCAACAATAAGGCAACAAAAATTTTTTTTGGAAAAAATTTGGGAGTCGTTTATTTATCATGACTAATTTTCGAGGTAATCCGAAGAAAAAAAAAGTCACATATAACCATTAAGTATTGAACTATAACACATATCAATTAAATAGATGAGCGATGGGTGTAACATATTTGAAATAATAAAAATCTAAGTAGTCCACTGTAAGTATTTATTAAATCTGACCGAAATCTGTAAAGGTTGACGTTACTGTTAAGTTAACGCCTACTCAATCAAGAAATAGGAGAAATCCGTTCAAGTTAGTGGTTAAATTAACAGTAATATCCCAGAAATCGGTGTTTATGGACTGATATACGGTATGCTACATAATATATTTATTATTTCAAATATGTTTTACCCATTGCTCATCTACGTAAATGCTACTCATTATAGTTGAATACTTACTGATTATATGCGATTCTTTCTTAGTCAGTATACCTTTAGAAGCAACCACAAAAAGCCACGCTCAATTTTTTTTATTGCCCATTTGTTGTTTGAAAAATCATAAAAAAAATATATAATTAATTCTAATTAGAAGCTTCCACGTGGTTTTGGTTTCAACCAAATATTTACCAGAGGGGTTCGATAACTGGCACAAAATTATTTCTAACATCTCGCAATATAATAAAGGCACGAATGCCGTCAATTTCATATGGCAACTCGTTGAGACCCTTTATAAAACAAGCGAAGGGGGATACCAGACCATCGAACTTATAAAAGCATAACTCAAACTTAGGTAAGTATTCGTTGGCTCCCACACCTATGGGCAGAGAGGGACTGTGCCCCCACAAGCTCTCATATTACCGTTATGATTTACGTACTGGTGTAACATAAGTGATTCAATGCTAAAATATAGTATCTTTCTGGGGCAGGACCCTTGACTTGCCCGTACCTCAGCAATCAAGGTGGGGCAAACATGTAAGCATTTCTCTTTAATTTTAATGCATTTATGTAAATGTATAAACAATATTCTTGAATTTGAGGGGATATTGGATAATTTCAGATAATAAAGTTCATTTTTTGTATTATCTAAATTTATCAGAGGTGATTTTTTCAGAAAGTAAATTAATTTTTCATTAAGATATCAGAAATACTAATTTCATGCTGTAATAAATCCACTTTCTCATGCACACGATGCTTCGAAGGGTAAACACGCAAAAAAAAAGTTTAAAGAAGTTGGTTAAGTAAAAAATACAATTCATATTGAAGACATTCAGCAGAGTAGCATACTAAATGTTCCATGACGATTATTTTCTCAGTTTCGGGCGGTTAGTTCGTCTAACTTGTAGGTTTTAAGCTTTTTCAGCGCAACTTAAGGCATTTAAAGTGTTGTTTTAGATAGATTCGCCAAAAAATAGTGTTTCTTCGTGGTTTTGAAGCTGAAATACCATATAATCAATTCGACTAAAACGTATTCGAAAGATCGTTTTACTGCTTACCTGAAAGTTTAAGAATCATACAAAATAAGCTTGTTTACAGGATACATAAAAAATAAACTTTCATAATGATCATGGGCACCCATACTTATGGGCAGAGAGGGGCCATGCTTCTCCTCCTAGTTCTTATATTACCGTTATGATTTACGTGTAGATAAAGCAGTTCAAAGCTAAAATATAGTATCTTTCTCGGGTAGGACCCTTGACTTGCCCCCTCTCCCCTACTGTAGATTGATTTCAAGGCGTAGCTACTTAGGTTCTTAGCAGCGGCGGATTAATGCAATTATATGGGTGCGGGCGCGGTTAGTTGTAAGATTGCCATGCCCCATGCACATTCATTTTAAGGAAGTGAAATAGGATCTTTTAAATTAATATCTTTTTTTCTCGGGAGGGGCAGTCGCCCCCTCGACCCCCTTTAATCCGTCCTGTGTTCTTAGGCAGGATATTCAAAGGCAAATCACCCCTTTCATTGCAAACGTAGTTGCTCTGTTGGTCCAATCCAAATGCTGTTTTTATTGTAATCAGTGCAAAGGAGTTAGCAGGTCTGGCATTGTAACTCACGGAGTTGTTAGACATTTAAGGAAACAGTCAGAAAGAGGAGAGTCTAAATATTCCACTGTTAACCCTTTAACGCGCAGTGTTCCCGCTCTGGAAACACCAAACTCTAACGTTTTCACTGTTGGCAGTCACGAAGAATAGACTTTATTTCTATAAAAGTAGTTGCGGGTGACATAGCTCCACGAGAATCCTTTACTTTTTAGCACGTCATTTCCCGTAAAATATTGTCACGATTATTTTTAACAGCACTGACATCTGCTGAAAAATGGAAGAATGCGAGAACAGCTGGATAGATTGCCCAATGCTGGGAAAAAGGGCAACCGTTGCCATCGCTCGACTTAACTACCAGCAAGATGGCGGACGATCGAAACTTTCACTGTTGGCAGTCACGAAGAATAGACTTTATTTCTATAAAAGTAGTTGCGGGTGACATAGCTCCACGAGAATCCTTTACTTTTTAGCACGTCATTTCCCGTAAAATATTGTCACGATTATTTTTAACAGCACTGACATCTGCTGAAAAATGGAAGAATGCGAGAACAGCTGGATAGATTGCCCAATGCTGGGAAAAAGGGCAACCGTTGCCATCGCTCGACTTAACTACCAGCAAGATGGCGGACGATCGAAACGTTCATCGCGTGCCACAGATCTAGAGACCCTTTTTTGACGCAGCTGGCTGTGCCGCACAGCCAGCTGTCGTCAAAAAATAGTATTTCTTCGATCGTCCACCATCTTGCTGGTAGTTAAGTCGAGCGATGGCAACGGCTGCCCTTTTTACAGCATTGGGCAATCTATCCAGCTGATCTCGCATTCTTCCATTTTTCAGCAGATGTCAGAGCTGTTAAAAATAATCCTGACAATTTTTTTACGGGAAATGACGTACTAAAAAAGTAAAGGATTCTTGTGGAGCTATATCCCCCGCAACTATTTTTATAGAAATCAAATCTATTCTTCGTGACTGGTAACTGTCAAAACGTCAGAGTTTGGTGTTCCCAGAGCGGGAACACTGCACGTTAAGGGGTTAAACAACCCAATCTGGGCCTCAGAGCAAATTCCCCCTCCTATATAAAAACTAATATGCTCAGATGACAAGTTATAGACCTACAAATACTTTAGCCCTTGAAAACCACACTTAAAATCCCCATTACATATATTGCTAACATTTGGTACCCGGGGCAATTACCCCCATTTGTTTCCTCCAATACAAAAATAACACGCACAAGGCTTAAATGACACGGTATAGACTGGCATTTCCCATCTTTTTACATCTACGAACTGACCATAAATAGGAAAAATATTTCGTCGTCCATCGTGCCAAAAATAAGTGTTACACAAGTATGTATTTTATTTATCAAATCAAGTGTTTTAAAGATATAAATTTTTAATTAGAACAACATTTGTTGCTTGCTATTTTTTAATAAATTTGATATACATTAGCCTGTAGTGAAGTCTCGGGAAAAAAAAAAGTGGTTGAGAAACAATTACATAGACTGTCTGCAAATGTTTTTGCTTTTCAAATCTATTTCTTCAAATCTTAAGATCTTAATTATACAATGGTAACATCAATTCCGTAGCCAGAAAAAAAAAAAAAAAAATCGGGGGGATGGGTGGGTAGTATGTAGCACTAAAATTTTTTCACCTTTGATTGCTTTCCAGGATCAGCACAAACAAAAAAACTACTAATCCATTAGCTAAAATTTCGGCGAGGGGGGGATTAAACCCTTATGATCCTCCCCCCCCCCCTCTGATAAGGCTTGGTTATTATTCTTGATACGGTAGCAGTTATGTACGATTGCACGTAGATATTTGTATGAACACTTTTTTAAAGATTACATTTAAATACAAAATGCACTCAAATAGTCAAATCGATGAAAGTATGTTTGCATCTAAATAGTTTTACTTACATCTTATACAAGTATTTTAATAAAAATAAATATATTGTTAGCTATTGCGATTACATACTTAGTTGAACCACAGAAATAATTTTAATTATTACGCTCGGAATGAATAATCTTACATTGCTTTGTTTAACCCTTTGAGGCGCAACCCTTTCCCAATGCTGAAAAAAGTGCAGCCGTTGCCATCGCTCGACTTAACTACCAGTAAGAGGGCGGACGATCGAAACGTTCATCGCGTGCCACAGATCTAGAAACCCTTTTTTAACGAAGCTGGCTGTGCACTACTATTGTGTATACTATTTAGAGTTATGGATTCAGAAAGTGAACATTTGACCATAATTAGCATTTGTGCGTAGACTAGGGAGGTTGTTCAGACCCCCTAAAACCCCTTTTATGTCTCCGTGAACGAGATCCACATTTGAAGAAAATAAAAATTCCAATAAATTCTGGTAATAATCTTAGCGAAATTTTGGCCACTAAGCGTTAAATTAGGTGTCAAAAATGCGTTTTGAACAGCGCCAACAATTTTGCACACCGGACAATAATGTTTTGACTCTTGCCAGTCACGAAGAATGCATTTGATTTTAATAAAAATAGATGCGAGTGACATAGCTCCACGACAATCCTTTACTTTTAGCTCATCAAAAATGGTCACAATTATTTTTAACAGCAAGCACAGCCAACTGTCGTCAAAAAAGGGTCTCCAGATCTGTGGCACGCGATGAACGTTTCGATCGTCCGCCCTCTTACTGGTAGTTAAGTCGAGCGATGGCAACGGCTGTCCTTTTTTCAGCATTGGGCAATCTATCCAGCTGTTTTCGCATTCTTCCATTTATCAGCAGATGTCAGTGCTGTTAAAAATAATCGAGACAATTTTTTTTTCCTTACGGGAAATGACATGCTAAAATGTAAAGGATTCTCGTGGAGTTATGTCATCCGCCACTATTTTTATAGAACGTCAGAGTTTGGTGTTCCCAGTGCGGGAACATTGAGCGTTAAAGGGTTAAAATACTGCATTCTTATAATACAATCATGTCACATGAAGTATCGAATATTTGGAATTCACTTTTAAATCCTAATTCAGTTAATTTCTCTATGAAGCACCTATTATGCAAAAAAATATTTAATTTAATAGAATGTTGAGCTCATACAGACACAAACACATCCATTAGCCATCGTATTCACTGAAGACTGCCGATTATCGAAAAATCAATATCGTGCATTTGAGTCAATTGCAAATAAAAATAAATAAATAAATAAAACACTTACACAAGGGAACATCACACATAAAAGCACAGGCCACAAGAGCACCAACAGAACCTCCGGATATTTTGTATCTCAAGACTTGCGGATAATATTTTTTAATACAGGCACAAACTCCAACATGGTATATCCCCAGGTATCCACACCCGTTCAACGACAAGTTCATTTTATTTACATCCATTTTTTGTTTTGTGTGTTTATTATTGGCACACACACAGTTATGTTTCTCTTCGAAAAGTCAACAGTAATCCATTCGGAATAGATTGGATGGTGGGAAGTCAGTGAACCTAGCTCTCGGAGCACGGTTACGGCTTCCACATTGGTGAGAGAGAATGAATGTGTTTTTCCTGCTTGCTAGAGCAGAGAGAGAGAGAGAGAATGAGGTTGCTTTGCTTTTTGGAACCTCGCCAAATTTGGGAGGATGACGTTAAGAATGATGTCACTGGAGTTGTAGGATTTCTGTTTCGCCAGCGTTTGTTTTCTTTTGGAACGAGGGGAGCAACAAAAGAAATAAACAGCTGTTTTGTCAACAAATAATAATAAAGCTTTCTCGGTTAAAACGTGTTGTTTTAACTGTGAATTGGTCAGTGATGTAATTCCTGGGCATTTTCTATAGAGCGGGAAAAGTTCTTTTGAGCTAGATCTAAAGTCGGAAATAGACCTTGACTCTCGCACTAGGGGCCAGTGCCCTGGGCACTTTATTCAGGTTTCACAAAGAAAAAAAAAATAAATAAATAAAATTAAAAAGGAGGGGAGGGCTGGGTATGAAATTGTAAGCTAAAGTTCAATTGTAAACTCAATACCAAATTGTAAGCTACAGAGCCGGTCCAAGGGGCGTGCGGGGCCCCAGGCGAAGCGCAAGCGCGGGGCCTCTTTTCTATCATGGCTTATGTAAGTTACTACTACCAGCAGTGCTAGTACATAACAGCTTTATTTCTCTGCGTTTTTCGGGATATATCACAACAATGTACCAAGCTCGGTCTAATGTGATAGCAAAAAAATGGCCCAGGAGCGGGGCCTTAGGCGATCGCCTACATTCGCACCCCCTTTGGGTCGGCCCTGTAAGCTAAGTAAAGGGTCCCATGGGCGCCACCAGAATATTTCCCAGGGGGGGGGCAAAGACTACTCCAGGGGGCAAAGACTACTCCAGGTGGGCAAAGACTACTTAAAAGTATGGTTACCATGTTGAAAAGAACAAAAATGCAAAGGAAAACACTGCATACAAAAATACAGGGGGGCGAGTGCTCCCCCTTGCCCTATGCTGCCGGTGCCCATGAAGGGTCCTGTTTCGGGGCGGGGGCTGTAGCCCCCTAGCCCCCCTCCCCCCTCGGGCTACGTCCCTGCCTGGGGAAAAAATTTTGCAGTCAGGCTTTGGTCTGAATTAGAGTGGCTCCAGATGAGGAATGTATGAAAGTATAGTTTTCTGAGTTGGATCCAGAGAAGAACGGGCAGGGACAAGGGGGCACATGTCCTCCATGTCCGAGGGGCGGGGTGCCTTGGACAGAGGACTTTTAACGGGGTTCTAACGCGTAGTCACGTGACTGTATAAAACCCCTCAAAACTCCAGACCGTTAGATCGACAGCCCAGCAGTAGGCCTGAACCTTGGACCTTCACCCTCTAGCCATCTACTGTTTTCATCGCCTTATGCACTGGGCCATGATGGGGGCACCCTAAGCCAAAAATTGCTAAATACACCAATCGAATTGCTAAATACACCAATATCTGCTAAGTTTCTCAAGTCAATAATAGTTATTTAAATTATTAACTATAACGGGTTTTAATCACCGTTAACTACCATGTACAAAATGCGAGAATTTCAATTTTCTGAAATTTGGCGGAATTCCTCCAACTTATCAGTTTACTTAATTTGGTGGAAATTCTGTAGATCGTTTAAAATCGCCTTAATAACTGCATTATTTCTGCATAAAAAATCGAAGTATAGCGCCGTATTCTAATAAAATTCATACTTGTTATTAAAAATACTATTTAGTTACGCTCTCAGTAATTTGCGCTAAGCCCAAAACTGTGCAAATCGGTAGAACCTACTACATTCTCAAAATCGCTAAATCAACCATTTTTTTTCACCAAATAAAAAAAAAATTAGATTTATTAGTCTCAGAAATATCCAAGTCCTTATTCTTTTACACATAAAAAATATTGAATTCCTGCTCTGATTTCCCTCGCAGGCGATATTTTAATTAAAAAATAACCTAAACAGAAAAAAATGGCATTTCTTTTATTTTTAATTCAAGAGTCTAAATCATTTAATAAATTCGCCAAACATGGCAACCTCGATGCTTATTTCTTACTTTCTCACTACAGGGGTTACAATCGCGGACTTGCGGAGAGCAAAAATTAGCATTTTTGACGGGTTTTTTTTATCAATATCTCCTAAACTAATTCGAAATTCGAAATTTAAATTAGCAGAAGACCTTCCACGGAATTTTCCGAATCCGTGGATACCTCGATCGAAACTCAGCTCCTAGCTGTTTCGGAGGAGATGATGCTATACACAGACAAACAGACGACAGACAGACGCGCACAGATTTTAATAGTATAAACTAGCTGCGTGCCCGTTCTCCGCACGGTGGGAAACGCATATTTTCCTAACACATATATAATTCGAATTAAACTCAGTAATGCGGAATCTCAAAACGTGAAAAAATACTTGAATCGTGACTATCAAGTATTTTTTCACGTTTTGAGACGCTGACTAAAAGTTGACGTCAGGAGTGCAAATTTTAGACGATTGCAACATGACACAAAAACTACGTCAATGTGACTGGCGATGAAAAAATAAAGAACTTTACGGTATGCTTTCAAAACGCGTTTCTCTTTTGAAAAATGCCTGATTTCTACATCATATAATTCTCTTTGTGAGGTTTAATTTATAGCATTAATATATACCACATAAATAACATTAAATGATGTTGGCAACAATTTTATCTTGCATTTCGAAAAGCTTGGACAATGCATTAGCGCAGTTATTTTGCCGAGGACTTTATTGAATTTCACCTAAATTAACAAAACCTATACATGAAACAATGGATGCGTCATTTACGTTTAAAAGCCAAAAATGCACCCTGCTCCGGTGAAAATCATGTCGCTTTTTTAAATGAAAACGTTCGTGATGTAACTTCTGAGAAAAAGCTTATTACCCTTATTGAACTCTTAATGCAGTATCACACTTGTTACATAAAACTGACGTTGATCTCGCTGTCAATTCGCAATATATATAAATAACTAATTTCATATTTCATTTTTTACAGATTACAGTTGATCCCTTTATAACATGGGTCTACAACAGGAATTCTTAGAACACGGCGAAAACATTAGGATCGTTTTCGTGTAACACGTAAAAAGGGACTTGTACAGCACGGTAAAATGAGACATATGTTCTGATATTATGACGCTTTAGCTCTTGTAATTAACATACCTTTTGAATGGCAACACCAAACATCATTGTATTGTTACGGAGCGCAAATAAGTTTTGCCGCGATTAGCAGTCCGCACTCTAGGTGGGGTATATCGCAGGACCCGTACAACACGGATTCCTATAACACGGAACGTATCTACCGTGTTAGGGAATCTACTGTAGTTGTATAATGTAAATTCAATAGTTAGAAAATTCTGGTTGCCATATTTACTAATATTTCATCTCACCTTGGTGGCCGAAATGTATTAAAACCAAATATCCCGAACTGCATCAAAAGTAAACTTTACTAAAAGTAAAATTTTTAATTCTGTATAACACCCAAAACAACTTCGGTGTTTGCCCTCTACGACGGTTTTTCATTACGCGACAACTTATGTTTGCTTACAGTGGCGTAGCCAAGGAGAGGATAGGGGGTCACAACCCCCCATGCGGAGTTTTTTGCCATAAAAAATGTATATTCTTCATTCCCTTATCACACACACGTGTACATATGTGTGAGTTGCAGTAGTCGTAACATTCTCATGAAAAATTTCTGGCTACTCCTGCTTGCATATAATTGATCTTTTTTTTTCATGTATCAGTGATCAATATACTTCAGGATCGGAATCTCCACGGTAAAAAATGATCTAAAAAATCTGACACCATAAAATTCTGATTAACACAATGGGGTTACACAAATACGCGCCGGACATACGCTCTTGCTTATGTCCGGAGGTGCAAATATATTAGAGGTTATGTACTGCTCTGGATAATCTGCCAGCAAAACAGCAAAAATGACGAAAAAATGACATCCACACGCAAAGGAAATAAAATTAAAGATATGTACAATTGCATAAAAACTTCGATTAGTTTTAAGGTGCAAGTCTGTTACAGTCCTGTTTGTTGCACATTAGATACGTTTTCACTTTTTCGAGCCTTAAAATCTGTAGGAAGGAGTGGTTTCACTTAATTCTAAAACTTAACAACTTAAGTGGCAAGAATGGATTCCGTTGCTACGGAAACTATAGCAATGTTAAAAATAGAACACGGAATAAGTTATCTATGTTTCCCTTGCTAGAACTGCCATATTGGCGTAATTAATGCCACCAGTCTATGTCAAATAGCTCAAATCACAAATTAAACTTGACACTAAAGCTAATTCGCAATACCCTGTTTGGCGGAATAAAAATTGCTGGAATTCTGACGAAAAGCTGACTCCATGAGTGGAAATTTGAGACGATTGCAACATGACGGCACAAAAACTACGTCATTGTCACTGGCGATCAGAAAAGTAAGAACTTTACGGTATGCAGACGAAACTTCTTCTCTTTCGAAAAATGGTTTATTTCTACATCATATAATTCTCTTTTTTAGGTTTAATTTATAGCATTCATACACACCATATGAATAACATTACATGATATTGAATACTATTTTATCTTATCTTGCATTTCGTAAAGCGTGGGCAATGCATTAGCACAGTTATGTTGCAGATGACTTGCTGCTTGCTTATGTTGCAGATGAAAAAATTGTGACGTAACTTAAGCGGAAAAGCTTATTACCCTTACTGAACTCTTAATACTGTAGCACACTTGTTACATAAAACTAACGTTGATCTCGCTGCCAATTCACACTAAATAAATAACTAATTTCATATATTATTTTTAACATAGATTAATTGCATAGTGTCAAATTCAATATTAAACAAAATCTGAAATCGTTTCTAGAGCTCTAGGTCTTGTAACTGGAGTAACTGGAATATATATGAAAAAATAAATAGAACTTTAACATATAAGTAATTTATATGAAATATTCTAAGCACATTGGATCCCGTTATTCGGAAAGATTCCACAAACGCCATGGTAAGAAAGAGGAATTAATTTCATATTATATTTTGTATTCCTTGCAAGCGCCTTTGTTATGTACATGATTGCAATATCATTCTCGTACACGATGCTTATCCTATAGTCTCTGGTGATTTATTTTGGATTTTCATTTCATATTCCTGACTTTTCATACTTTTGAAATTTTGTTGCTTTGCGCATGTGAATAATCGATTATCATTTCGCATTACGGCTACCAATTAAACAGTTTTCCATATCGCTTCTACCACGTTAACGACGTTAATCTGCCTTTCTCTAGTTAAAAAAAAAACGCCTACAAAGTTTCATTGCTTCAATTTAAACACACAGAGGGGTTAGGCAAATACGCACCCGACAAATTGCTTCCTTATGTCCGCCGAAGCAGCACATACGTTAGCGTGTAATGTGCTTCTTCGGATAATCTGACAGCAAAACAGAAGACAATGACGTGAAAATGACGTCACACGCGAAGGATATAAAATGAAAAAATTGCAGAATTGCCTGAGAAAACTTCGATTATTTTTAATGCTCAAATATGTTAAAATTCTATTTGTTTCATATTTAATGCGTTTTCACTTTTTTGGGTCTTAAGAGATGTAGAAATGAGTGGTTTCACTTAATTATTAAATTGAACAACTTAAGTGGCAACAATGGATTCCGTTGCTACGGAAACTGTAGCAGTGTTAAAAATAGAATATGAAATGATTTATTTATGTTTACTTTGCTAGAACTGCCATTTTGGCGTAATTAACGTCGGCAGTCGATGGCAAATAGCCAAAATGAATCACACATTAAACTTGACGATAAATGCAAAAATTTAAAGGCATTACCAGCTAGTCTAACTGGCTTTAAAAAATATTCTCATTCATCTCAAACAGCATTCGTATTTATAAAGACTTCCTATTTTATTACACTTTGTTTGGCGGGATTAAAAAATATTATCTATTCATACGCTCGTAACACCAATTCATATCAATCGGGGCATAGAATTAGCAATACAAATGGAAAAGTTTAATTTTCTGAAATTTGGCGGGGTTTCTCTAATTTAAGTCAATTTATTTAACTTGATGAAAATTATTTAAAATCGCCTTAATAACTGCATTATTTCTGAACAGAAAATTAAAATTTCAGGCTAAATTCTAGTAAAACCTACACTTGTTTTTCAAAATACTATTTCTTTACGCTCTCAGTAATTTGCGCCAAGCCTAAAATTGTGCAAATCACTAGAACTCTACGTTCTCAAAATCGCCATATGAGCCATTTTTTTCCGCCAAACTAAAAGGTTATACACTTTAGTCTCTGAAATTTCTAATCTCTTATTCTTTTGCGCATAAAAAACATTGAATTCCTGCTCTGATTTCCCACGCAGACGATATTTTAATTAAAAAATAACCTAGCAAATATTCGAAACAGAAAAAAAGTATTATTCCTTTATTTTTAATGCAAGAGTGTAAATCATTTAATAAATTTGCCAAACATGGCAACCTCGATGCTTATTTCTCACATTTTCACTACAGGGGTTACAATCGCGGAGTTGCGGAGAGCAAAAATTAGTGTTTTTGACGGGGTTTTTTATCAATATCTCCTAAACTAATTCGAATTTCGAAATTTAAATTAGCGGAAGACCTTCCTCGGAATTTTTCGAATAAGTGGACACCTCGATTGAAACTCAACTCCTAGCGGTTTCGGAGGAGATGATGCTACACACAGACAGACAGACAGACGCGCACAGATTTTAATAAGTATAGATTAATATAGATAGATAGATATAGTGACAAACGACGTTGCTTAGCGGGGTTGATTCCTAGTTTATGGTGCTTCTTAGCAAGCGAGGCGATAAGAAGTTTAATGTGGTAGGCGACTTTTATTTGTTTTCAGAGACAAGACGGGAAAACGCACCAAATTGGTGATTTTTGAAAACGCGCCAAGAAGCATCGTAAAGTAGGAATTAACCCATTGGAGCTTTTGCCGCTGTGATCTGTAAATAGCGGATTTGTCGCTCTACTTGGTTCTTCCGATAAATATATATTTTATCCAATTGTCTTTATGTTTACTCGGTATTTACGTATTATCCCGGAAGTCATTCCAGCCAAATATTTTTTCGTCAAATGTGCTGGCAAACTGTTGCCAATCGTATTCCAAACCATTAACAATTTCATGCGCCTGGCATTTATCTTGGCGAAAAATAGCTCGTCTTAGCGGACCGCCGGTATAATACGTAAGTACCGTTTACTCAAAATTAAGTTGCAAATGCTGAGGTTCGCGATTTAAAACAGGCTAGGTTGCTGCAAGACGAGAAATACGGCTGCCGGGTCTCGTAAAATTCATATCTAGTAATCGTAATTAATAATAGGCTGTCGCCAAGGTCGTTGCCAGCATCGGCGGCTCGTCATTAAGAGCCAGAGGGGCCTGGCCTCACCGACTAACCACCATCTAAATCAAAGTATCTTCTCATGCAGGGCACGTCTTTCAATAATTTACCTTTTTAAAAAAATGCACGCATTTTACTCTATTTTAATACTATCCATTAAAAAAAGCATTTAAAAAGCGATAGTTATACGATTTCCCCCTTATCTAAACCATGCATGGGCAAGCTTACCCTGAATTTGGCGTCTGTTCTATATGAACCAATTACTAACAACAATTAACGTATACTTTTAATTTTGAGTTAAGATGCATCATACATTTCTAAAAGGTTTCGAACATTATTCAATAAATTTTGAATGAATTTATAGCATCTTACTTAAGACTTTCATAAATATTAATATGGTGTATTCTAGTTTTCTTACAGGATGATGCAGTTCCATTTTTTAGATTGTTTCTTTTTATCCGCATTTTTTTCTTCGTGTTGTTTAAAATCTTTTTCTCGATCTTCAATAGTTCTTTTCTTTGATCTGAAGTTTTGTTTTTCATCAACTGTTACTTCGTAGCTAATGCAATTATTGGTGACTCCCTGAATCTCCTTATTTCTTTTATTGGCGACTTTTGAATTCTCGTAGTTTGGAATTCTGTTCATCTTAGCTTCAGGGATGACTTGTTCCTGGGTATCTGAGTAATTTAAGGTACTGGTATAATTTGAAGATCCTGCTCTGTTTTCATCTTCAATATTCATTTCGAGAATATGTTTCATCTCATCATCAGGAAGTTTTGGAACATTATCTGTCAAACTCTCTTCACTTAATTCTTTAGGAATTCTTGAGACAAAGGACAAGTTTTCATTAATTTCGGTATTTTTTTTATCTTCTATATTATTTTTCTTTTCGAGAAGATGTTTCACTTCATCATCTGGAAGTTTTATATCATTATCTTCCGTGTTATTTAAATCAACCGCTTCACAAATTGGGATAGTTCCTGAATCATTCATAAAACTCTCTTCACTTCTCTCATTGCTTTCGGTTATTTTGTTATCTTCAAGATTATTTTTATTTTCGAGAAGATGTTTCACTTCATCATCTGGAAGTTTTTTATCATCATCTTCCATGTTATTTAAATCAACCGCTTCACAAATTGGTATGTTTTTTGAATTAATCATAAAACTCTCTTCACTTGATTCGTCAGGACTTAAGATAAAAGACGAGTTTTCACCGGGGATTTTTTCTACTTGTACCGAAAGTAGGTTGACATTTGAATCGGTGTCTTCATGATCTTCAAATTCCATCGTCGTTTCTAACTCTTTATAATTCTCCATTTTCTCTTGTTGTAAAATAAAAATACAGTTCACTTTTTATCACAGAAAAAACATTTGTTAGTTGAAAGTTTTGAAGATTTTAAAATTATTACAAGGCGTTATGAGATTTAGAAATATTTGAAATTTAAATGTAGTAGGCACGTGCTTAATAATTTTGTGGTATTTAAGTATTTTGAGTGTTTCAATATTCTCTGGTGATTTTCAATGACTTAAAGAGAAGGAATATCCTGAATACGCGTTTATCACCCACGCTTTATTGTGGAGTGAGAATTTTACAAGATTTTACAGGATCTCAATAAAAGTGGGAGTAGCCAATCATTTGAGAGACAAATGCGGTTCTCAGTACCGTACATTGTTTTCAAATAGCAAATGGGTACTGTTCGGTGCTAAGCGGAGTCCTGTAAGATTACACAAACTCCTTGACTGGAGGAATTCCTTTCACATGTTACTTTACAAACTTTGCGGGTGCATTTGTTTTTCATTTAGTTAATCACATATTGAAGAATTTTTTTAAAGTTATTGGTTTTAATTTTTTTCTAAACAATTTAATATTTTATGAACACTAGTAAATATACAGAGATTTAGAAATTCATAGATTCATAGGGAAGTCCCTTCAACCTGAAAATACTGGCGAACGGGGAGGAATGAGGTAATGGTATAGTAAAGCGACCTAATGCAATACGCCCGACCTAATGCAAGCGACGGCAGTGCCCCTATTGGCAAAATTTGGAAGATAGATTTTGCAAATCCAAAACGAAAGGAGTTAGAGAGCAACAAATAATTACGTTTGCTTCACACCACGAAGGTAAATTTATAGGAGTGGACACTTCTCTCAGAAAGTTGGATAACGCCGTTGTTGCAAACAGATGGCGCTACGCCCACTGGGTAACTGCGCATCTCCTGCTTCTGCGCATCTCAGGTTGTTTATATTTCCTTCGAGGCGAAGTAAATGGAGATCGTTGAATTAGCAGAACATTAAAAAATTAAATATATAGACTTATGAACGTCGGATATAATAATTTCTGGCTTCAGGTGTGTTTTAATTACATAATTGTCTTAGAATACTATTTCGTAATTAATATAGGCAATAATTTCGAAGCGAAGTAATATTATGTATGTAATGCCGTGTTATTATTTTGCCCAAAAGTTGTATTTTAAGAAATAGTAGTAAGGGGAAACTGACGTCTGTAATTGGGTTGCCTACGTTGTAGCTATCACACACGTGTTACCCTTCAAAACATTTATTAAACACTTAACAATTAACTTTACAGTACTAAAACTTTACAATAAAATACGGGACAGGTACAAAGAATAGTAGAGTTCATGCTGCACGTGGGCAGCTGAAAGAGAAAATGCTGCGTGCTACACGCGACAGGTACAGAGGTGGAATGTCTATAGTTCACTTCACATTCTCCCGGCTCTCGGGGGCTCAGCGGAGTTGAGTTGTGCCAGCGTGCGGCCAGCGTGCCAGACTGCGGAGTGGAGTTGAGTTGTGGAGCTAGTCTTTGATTATTCGATTCTTTCGAGGTAAGGCTGCGTGCAAAAGCCCTGCACGCAGTCGCCACAGTACCCCCTTCCTAGTGTCAACGGTACTTGGCCGGAAAACGAACCACACGCCCTGAGAAGGGTCCGTCTGTCTTGGTCGATACTACCCTACAAGCAACAATTCCCAGTTTCTGCTTGGCCAACGACCGGCATTCATCGCAACTCATCGCTCACCGAAATTCGGTACTCGGCCCAGACACGGAATTCCATGTAAAAACGATGATTGTTATGTGTGCGGCAGACACTGATGGGTCCGGTACCCATAAAACGATGATCGAAACGATATCCGGCCTGAGTTATCGCCATATGCCTAAATTTGATCAAAATACGCTGAACTGAAAAGAAATTTCGGCCCGCATAACGGCCGAGCGGCATTGAGCCGATGAAAATTGGCGCATGTGCTCTGTTCATGCAACAGTCGAGCGATGGCAACATCCGAGTATCTACCGGCAGATGCCATGTTTGTTTTCATAAGAATAGGAGACGAAAAAAACTGAAGAAGATTTTTGGTGGTGATTAGTCTATATTGGTACGTATAACTATCATTTGTAACAAATTTTTGACATTTTTAATGTAGAATTGTCTAATATAAGTAAAGTATAAGTTCAAATCTCTGTAATTATATTTTTCTCTCTTGATACTGTTGCATAACAGTAATGGAATAACACTATTTTTTATTAGTATCTATTTCCTGTCTTTACACGGCGTACAGTGTGTAATTTACACTAGTTCATACAGTTAATCGCTTTTTAGTTTTAAAATATACGGGTAAATTCTTCATTGAATCTAATAAAAAAATCATACTTCCGACCAAAACAAGCCTATTTGGTACTTATGTATTTTACAGTCAGTCAGCCAAAAAGAGCGATTTCGTGTGCGTGTGGAATACGTCAGATTCATTGTTACAATGTAGTGCATTGCAATCCTTTGGCGAAAAAACTTGTTGGCGTGAATTATCGACGGTAAAATAAGTACCGATTATTTGCATCCGTTGACCATAAAAAGAAAAAAATCCAAACGATGCGATTACTCGCCAAGATAGTTTCCAAAGGCATAAAGCGCAGATTCTTAGTGTTATGGAAATGAGAAGCTGTACAGCATTGATTTGATATTCAAACGACTGTTTTGTTTCGCTTTATAAACTTCGAAACCTGCGTTGGTGAATTTAGATTAGCTAAGAAATAGTATACGTAAATACAGTGATTTTTTTTTCTTTTTTAAAGTAGACCACTGGTTTTTTTTTTGAAGCAGAACACTGGTTAATGATGATTTCAGAACCTGTGGATACTATAAACCAGACTGATACAGGGTGTCCCAAAAAGGTGGTAACGGGCTTTAATTCGTTATCTATTAGAGATAAGTGGACAGCGTAAATTGGGAAAAGTGTTCAAAATGAGGTCGGAAGTAAGACTCCGTTAAAAAAAATCCTCTCGTTAATTTTCAAAAAGTTACACTTTCTACATTTTTATATGACCCTCGTACAAAAGCATTCCCATACACTAATGATGTGATGAACAAAATTTGGGAATTATATTTTTTTAAATTACATTTTAAGATAACCCCTCATACTAGGATGATCGCCCACCCTTAGCGTTGCCATCACAACACAAACAAACAAACTGACATGAAATAAGACTTCAGAGGGTTCAAAAGTTGAAAAAAGAAGGGTAAAAATCCGTCTTTGGGGTCATTTTCTGCATCCTGCAGTCTGAATCATGGTAAATTCTGCAAACGCAGAACATGAAAATTGTTATTGTTGCTTCGAAACCCTCTGGCCAACTGCAGAGCGGGATCAGATCCTTTATATAAAATATTATCAGATAATTATCAGATCCTTTTTGCTGATCACCAGTAAGGGGAATACCGACTTATCCCGGGTCTCCCTCCTAAATTTTGGACCAATTTCACATGACAACTGGATGACATAAGAGCTGAATTGGTACCCCAAAGAGAGATATGGATTGAACATCGAAAATATTGAAGTCATAAAACATTTTTCGTGCATTAGTTCCCTACAGCGTACACGGTTTACATCAGCCTCAGTCAAGAAAGGAGTTTACCCTTCTAGGCACTGGCCAAGCAGGTGCTGCTTCCCTTTCGGAGTTCCAATGGGAACTGAGCTTAACCAACTGTTCTACTGCCGGACACATGAAAAATTTCTTTCACTTAATGTTTTGCTGTCTTTGTGAGTGCATTGGGAACATTTTTCGAGATACCGCTGTGTTGGGGAAAACGCAGGGGTCTATTCAGAAAAAAACGTTTTTTAGGGAGTTGAAGTAATATAAAGTTTGGAAATCCCTGATATAGAAATTATGTAAAAAAACATATGAAGCAGACTTACTCTGCATTTCCTATTCTTTGTGTAAATTAAGTTCTAAAAATTTTCGTTTTTTTCCCTAGAAGCTGCTCATAAAATGTTTGAAGATGCTGCTCTAAAACTCAAAGAAAATACTTCTTTTGTAAATTATGTGTATGATATATTTTGTGTAGAATAATTTCAATAAAAATTTTTGGAATTTACTTTATTTTAAAAACTAGCTGCGTGCCCGTTCTTCGCACGGTAGGAAACGAAAATGTTCCTTACATGTGTAATTCCACTTAATTCCAGTGATGTGAAATCTAAAATAAAAGCGAAATTATTTGACTTATAATGTAAAGTTTGCGTCATGAGTACTAACTTGGCATCATTGCAATATCATGACTCAAAAAACTACATCAGTGTCATTCGCGATCAGAAAAGTGAAAAGCTTAGCGGTTTGCAGAGAACTCCTGACTTTCAAGATGTGTTATTTCTATATCATACTGTTTTGAGGTTCAAGTTGTAGCATTAAATACCTCAGACACTACATGAAATGAACAACTATTTATTTTAAAATAGCTGTGAATTTCATTTTTAAAAAGTTCAAGTAATCTCCTCTGTCGAAATTACTGCGGTATATATCAACGCAAATTAGAATTACTTATCGTTCAGTTGGTTGTAAAACAACCCTTGAAAAAGGATAAACAGAACACTTTTAATTTCATGAAATATTTAGTAACGTTGTATATTGGAATTTATTCATATCATCCTTACAAATCTACCAATACTACCTATTACGCATATTAATACTATCTATCTTCGCTTCTCTCTCTTTAATGCGAAACAGCTTACATTATTTGGCACAAATGGGACCTTTATATTCTATGGCGATTCTTTAGCAATTTACGCATTACCATAAACATTATTCATTTCCCATAATAGTTGCTATTAAGGAAGCTCTCCATACAAATTTAATTTATGCATAGTTTTGTAGGATTGGCGTATTTAGCACCGCAAAACATTTAATCTCACCGTGGTGAAAAATATTCAAGCGGTGCCAACTTAAATATCCATGTATCCAATATAAAGATATCTTATAAATCCTCCATAGTTCTGTCTACTGAAAACATCAAACTGTGCCATCTCGAGGAGCTATTTAGAATCGCTATAACTGTGACAGGACGTTAGAGTTGCAGAGTTTACAAATTTCACGCATTTTTAAAAATTTATGACGTCACTGTTTAACTACCGTAAAAGATATCCCGGTTGGCATCATGAATTTCTCAGTTTATTTCTCAGTATTAAAGTAAGTTTTAATCAAAATATCGCCTCCTTGTGTTAAAAAAAGAGCAGGGATAAATGAGTTAAATTTGTGGCATAATTTTTACGTATTTTAAAGCATTTGACGTCATAGATCCTCACTTGCGCATTGAAATTCCGATATCCCATTTAAAAAATCGATTGGTTGGAAAAAGAACATTTTTTTCTAATCCTTTTTGTGGCAACGCAATTAAATTATCACGTGCCATGATCAATTAATGTAATCCCGTAAGCTCTCCTTTATAGAGGAACGTAATACAACGTTAAAATAAAACTATACTCGCAACCTGCATGCATACGCTAGGCAACGCCTGCGCCATAATTAAATGCCAAAAATAAAAATAGTAAATAGAAAAATTTTAATATATCGCGCTTTGAAACGAACTTTGTAACTTTTAAAATGAACATTTTCAGCACCGTGAAGACATTTCAATTTTTAAATAAGCACCGGATTAAAATACCACTTCTAATAATAATAATCGTGAATTTATTAGTTTATTTCTACAGTAAATTTTAATCAAAATATCGTCTCCCTGTGTTGAAAATAGAGCTGGAATAAATGAGTTAAAATTATGGCGTAATTTTTACGTATCTTAAAGCATTTGACGTCATAGATCCTCACGCGAATTGAAATTCTGATATCCCATTTCAAAGCTCGATTGGTTGAAAAAAACCCTTTTTTGTAATCCTTTCTGTGGCAACAACCGAACATAAGTTCTCGTGCCGCGATCGCAATGTAATGAATGGCGTAATATCGTGTTGATGCTATTAAATTCTAAACATTAGGCTGCATTAAAATTCGTAAAAAATCATCTAATTTACATAATTTTTTCGTTTTTATTTTAAAAGAGGGAGAAAAGAATGTTTCACGATTTGTCAAAATATCAAAAAGTTATGACGGATAGAATTCAAGATGGCGACAATTTTAAAATTATTTTACGAAAAATTCGCCGAAGTCGATGCATAGTAAAAAAATTCCTAAAAATCGGTAAATTATGTTACGTATTCAGAACAAACTGTTTTTAAAAGAAAAATTTCTCCTCTATCCGATGATACAAATGTCGTTTTGCTGCGAGCGTAATTTCCGCCGTTATTACGAATTAGGTGAGAAAAAATGCCAAAAATCGCATAAAACATAAAATAAAAAAAAATCTAGGTCGAATTTTGAAAAAATCGCTTCGAGGTGCACAACTTCATGTTTAGATCTTCCCGAGTGCCAAATTTGGTGTTTCTAGGTGTAGCCGTTCGTCCGTAACGCCGCCGACACACAGACCCACAGACCCACACACAGACCCGCACACAGACATCTTCTTTTATAATAAGTAGAGATTATTATAGCGATCTTATGTCTTATGGTCTATGCTTTTTTAAAAAAACCTATTTTTGAAAACTGTAAGCTAGTTCCATAGGTTCCAGTGGTCAATAATCTTTTTTAAATTGTAAGCTAATTCAAGAAACTTCGGAAAGTCGATTTCCTATCACAAAAAAAGTCCTAATGTGAACTGCACAATTTTCTTGTATGGCTGTTAAACTTTACATATTCTTGATGCACTCTATTTAAATATATTGGAAACTGAAATGCGATACTTCAGTATCTCGTTAAGCGTAAGAGATATCACCAGGATGAGATTTCAGCATTGAAAACTTATTCCTGGCTGAAAAATTGACATTTTTCTTTTGTTCGTCAGCTTGGCGACAAACGGCGAGATTTTAAGCATGACCCAAATAGTGACCCTAGCCAGTGGATTGTAATAAAAAATGAAACTCAGAACCAAATGTTACGACAGTCTTAAATACAAAATTTCAATATTCTATGGCTAACAGTTTTTACTTTTATTCGAGATACGTACTTATTTTTAGTGCCAAAATTTGTAATATTGCCCCTAAATTTACCAAGCTTGGGGACAGTTGGTAATATTTTGGGCATGAGCTAAACAGAGATAGTTCAGGGATTTTTAATGTGAAAGGCATGTCTATAGACTTTAATGCACCGAAAGTCTTTCATATAACTCTGTAAATAAACTATTCATTTGAAATTTCTTCGGCTATTCCTCTTTGAGTTAATCGAATTACACAAGAATATACGTACATAAATACATGCATACGAGCAGACGTCCCTCAAATTTAATCAAACTAGATCGAAAATGCAGCATGCCTATACAGACATTACCAAAATAGTAGTTAAAGCGAGTTCTGCAATTAACCCTTTGAGGCGTAACCCTTTCCCAATGCTGAAAAAAGGGCAGCCGTTGCCATCGCTCGACTTAACTACCAGCAAGATGGCGGACGATCGAAACGTTCATCGCGTGCGACAGATCTAGAGACCCTTTTTTGACGCAGCTGGCTGTGCGCGCGCACAGCCAGTGCGCGTTTTGATCGTCCACCATCTTGCTGGTAGTTAAGTCGAGCGATGGCAACGGCTGCCCTTTTTCAGCATTGGGCAATCTATCCAGCTGTTTTCGCATTCTTCCATTTTTCAGCAGATGTCAGTGCTGTTAAAAATAATCCTGACGATTTTTTACGGGAAATGACGAGCTAAAAAGTAAAGGATTCTCGTGGAGCTATGTCACCCGCAACTATTTTTATAGAAATCAAATCTATTCTTCGTGACTGGCAACAGTCAAAACGTCAGAGTTTGGTGTTCCCAGAGCGGGATCACTGCGCGTTAAAGGGTTAAGGCCAATTATCTACACGGGGGATCTAGGCCTGTAGATGGGGTGCCCTCCGTTGGGGGTCTTTCTAAGGTGTCCTAATCAGTATTTACGCTAAATTTCAGTGGAAAACACGGAAAACTCCGAACGGTTAGGTCGGCGGATGCGACCTGGTTTTGAACCAGACACCTTCCGTCTTCTTGTTCAGAGCGCTATGCGCTCGGACTAGTTAAAACAAATCGAACATGTAACATTCGTATATAACGTCATACGTAGATGGAGTAGACGACTATAGTACGTTAACGTATAGTATAGTTACGTATATAGTACGACTATATACGGAAATAGATGGAGTGTACGACGACCTACATGCATGCATATGCGCCGCGTAGTAAAAGTGTATTTCTTCTATACTGTATTGCTTCTGCACTGCATTATCATATAAGAAAAATGCGATTACAAATACATTTCAAAGATAAAAGAAATCTGTAAAACACTTGTGAATGTTATCATTCGAATTGCATCGTAGGGACGGAAAGGGTTAAATGATTGTCAACATCACATAAGAACTTATCGAAAAGTGATGCTCACCCTGGTGTTTGGCCAGCCTCATGCATAAAGTGAACGGGCCGGTTCCCTATATCCGTGTCCAAACCGATGAAAACTCAACGGTTAGACTACTTCGGACGTCTCCACGTCCGAGGGGACATGAACTGCGTGTATCCGAGCACTTTCAAAGTGAACGGCCCGATTCCTTCTCATCGGCTCAAGGCTACGTGGCCGGTGAAGGCCCGAACAAAATTGCTAGTAGGGAAGGGACTTCGGCTTGTTATCTCGTACGTAAGACTACCGTGTATATACGGCGAACGTGCACTTTAAAGCTGTGAGGCCGTATGTTCTCTTCCGGGCAGGTTGGTTGGTGGGAGAGAAGTGTGGATCTAGAAAGGACCCCCACCTCATTCAGTTAACCCTTTAACGCGCAGTGTTCCCGCTCTGCTAACACCAAACCCTGACGTTTTGACTGTTGTCAGTCACGAAGAATAGATTTGATTTCTATAAAAATAATTGCGGGTGGCATAGCTCCACGAGAATCCTTTACTTTTTAGCACGTCCTTTCCCGTAAAAATATAATCTACGTGACAATTTTTTTTACGGGAAATGACGTGCTCAAAAGTAAAGGATTCTCGTGGAGCAATGTCACCCGCAACTATTTTTATAGAAATCCAATCTATTCTTCGTGACTGGCAACAGTCAAAACATTAGAGTTGGATGTTCCCAGAGCGGGATCACTGCGCCTTAAAGGGTTAAATGAGCTCCAGTGGAAGGAAGACCGACATAGCTCGGGATCTCCTCATTTTGAACCAGTTCCATATGAGAAACCTAGCGCCTAAAATCGGCACCCTAAAGGTATCGCTTGAACATGAAGGATATTGGAGCCACGAACAAATTTTACTTGCAGCTCTTATTAGCGTGCACGGTCCCACAGCAGAGCAGTCTAGCCGAGAGTGGAGTTCCCTCCCAAGTCCTGGCCAAGACGGTACTGCTTCACTTTTCTGTGCACTTTCTTAAGAGAACGAAGTTTAGTGACTAGGCCACTGCGGGACAAATTCAGTTCTACAATATTAAAGTACCCCCTTTGCACTGCGAATACTCAGATAAATTTATATGTACAAGCAGAGCCACAATAAAGTTAAAAGGCCTTACCAAGGCCGAATGGATAAGACACTCAAAATAGTAGTAGCTGAAGTGTGAAGGTGCTGGGTTCCTGCCCGTCGCTTGGTTATCGATCTAACGGTATGGAGTTTTAGTCAGTTTTCTCCAGATGTTACGTGAATACGCATTAGAACTCCGGAGAAAGTCTTTCGACCAAGCCCTCCCCCCTCCCATCCTAGGCAGAGAGCCCATGCGTAGGTTTGCCGGAACAATGCAAACAAACAAACAATAAATTTAAAATTACATAATACTCAACCTGGATCACAAACAGAAGTTGTTATTTGTTGTAGTTCTCACTAAATTGTGCCAGTAATTATTAAAAATGTATTTAGAGGATTCTAAATCTTTCTATGAAGAATAAACAGAATCTTTAGACAGGGCATAGGGTATTAACAAAGTAAATACATAGACTGCATTATTACAAACTTATAATTTTAAAAAAGTGGTTAGAAAAATTTATCACATTTTGGCGTTAGACTTCTACGTCGGGTAAAATAATAAGCCTAATTTACAGTAACTGAGTTTGAAAATAGCAACCTATTTCTAAAAACAGGATTTTAGTATTTTAGTTCAATTTTAGTAATCGCAACAACAGGAGCAGTGAACTATCGCAACGTATCTGTGACAAGTAAGTGAGTGTACGTTCAAATCCAGCTTGTAAACCCGAAAAAAAAAATTGTGCATTTGCATAAAGTTAATAAATATCACATACAAAAAAAAACTTTCCTTCGGCTAGAATGCAATATAAGCCGCACTCGTTATCCATGCTGGTGCCACGGAACAAATGTATTGGTAGTTTTCGATGGCTATCCAACTGATGCTGCAGAAAAAATTACACAGAGCTCTGAGCGTATTCGCAGGATTAAATCATATGCCTATAGTGAAATAATCTTCAGTGCAACAACCATAGCTCAGGTTCCTCAAGGGAAGTTTTTGACAAATGTAAAAAAAAACAAAATTCGTTTCATCGAGTTTTTAAAGATGGAAATGGGAAAAGAAGATATTAACCCTTTGAGGCGCAACCCTTTCCAATGCTGAAAAAAGGGCAGCCGTCGCCATCGCTCGACTTAACTATCAGCAAGATGGCGGACGATCGGAATGTTCATCGCGTGCCACAGATCTAGAGACCCTTTTTTGACGACAGCTGGCTGTGCCGCACAGCCAACTGTCGTCGAAAAAGGGTCTCTAGATCTGTGGCACGCGATGAACGTTTCGATCGTCCGCCATCTTGCTGGTAGTTAAGTCGAGCGATGGCAACGGATGCCTGTTTTTCAGCATTGGGCAATCTATCCAGCTGTTCTCGCATTCTTCCATTTTTCAGCAGATGTCAGTGCTGTTTAAAAAGAATCGTGACAATTTTTTTACGGGAAATGACGAGCTAAAAAGTAAAGGATTCTCGTGGAGCTATGTCACCTAAAACTATTTTTATATAAATAAAATCTATTCTTAGTGACTGGCAACAGTCCAAACGTCAGAGTTTGGTGTTCCCAGAGCGGGAACACTGCGCGTTAAAGGGTTAAAGTCCTGCATACTGAGGAAGATGCTGACAGGTGGATCGTCACAACAGCTATCTCTCTAGTCTCAGTGTACGATACTGTGACAATTGCTTGTGAGGATGTCGATTTATTGATTATTCTCACTGGGATTACACAACTCAGCGGGCGAGAGATCTTTTTCAAGAAATGCGGGAGAAGCACTCTAGACGCCATGCTAAACCTGACGAAGTAGCTGAAACAGGGAAACCAATAATAACGATAATTCCGAGGGGTGCCCACCTTCTGATGAGGTTCCAAATTGTGGCGGGAAATTCCGGGAAGGACGTATATGTAGCTCTAAGCGACACATTCAGTGACGCGAGCTGTCCTCTACTGGCAAATAAAATACTTGCTCTTTATGAAGGACATGGTACACAGAACCTCGGTGAGCTACGCTATCACGTATTTGCAAGTGCCACCGCAAGAACCAGCTTGCTAAGTTGCCGCCGACGCTGCACTTGTTCACTCCTTGCGCACATACCACCAGGAGGGGCGTAAGCAGAAATTTTTCATTGGGGGGGGGGTTACGACTACTACAACTCATATAGTATATGTATACGTGTGTGTGATAATGTTGTGAAGAAGATACATTTGGTATGGCGAAAAATTCCTCGTGGATGGGGGGTTATGACCCCCCCCTAACCCCTCCCCACCCCACTCCTTGGCTACCCCCCTGACCACAACGTACAAAAAGTTTTCGTACAAATAAATTTATTCAAATTCTCTTTCTCATGTTATTTTTAAACTATACAAATGCAATACTGCTACAGGCTCAAAAATGGTTGGGAGTTGAGAAGAACCCTCTGGAATGGGGGTGGGTGCCAACTTCTGAAGGTCTCAACCCCAAGGTGATGGCGAGAGATGCAACCCCTCAGTATCTCTTAAAGATGATTGCATGCAGCTGCAAGCAGGGTTGTGGAAACGCGTGTAGCTGCAGAAACGTGGGACTGAAATGTTCTGCAATTTGTAGCCATGGCGTTCACGGGAGACTCCACAGGGGATCTACGCTGGCGTGAATATGGTAGAAATGTAGCAACAGGGGGTTCACAGAAACCAGTAAAATTTTGAACGTGGTCCACGAGGAAAAGAAGTTTGGGAACTTCTGATCTAACCTCTTGCAAAAATGTGCAAGACATTGATTTTGGAACCGACTTACACTGCCTTGAAGAAGACGACATATTCAACGAGGAGCAGGACGTCGATTTTTGGTCGAAAGTTTTTGATGACACAGACAATACCGTTTCAGATGATCCTGCTTATGCTGTCGCCCAACTAGGATCATGAATAAAGAGCAAAACTACGTTGAGTTGACTTTTTTTTTCTTTTTCAGCGTCTATTCTAAAAAATATTAGGTTCATTAAGTATTTCAAATAAAAATATTTTTTTTCATTCTTTGGACCTTGTTTTATAACACGCCTACATTTGTAAAAGGGGTGCATCGATACTGTATCTTGAAATCTATATACAGTATCGATACTGATATATAGAGTTCTGAAATTGAATTGGAGGGTGGGAAGGTCAACTGTGAGTACCGTTAGACCTCCGTTTAGTTCATTATTTAAATTCTACTTGGAAGAGCAGAGCTAACTTACGAAGGAAGTAAGTTTTCTTGGTTGTAATTCATACAATATTGCTAAAACACAGAATTTTAAAAGAAAATTTGGAAATTTTGAAAGTCTGTATCTTTAAAAACGGTTGTGCTTACAGTAATGAATCTGGTACCGAATTAGTCTACTTTAAAAATGCAAATAAGAGTTGTCGTGAAAATTATTTTTCGATGTCAAAATCTGCAAAACCAGAAAAAATGTAAATGATTTTGAAAAAAAAAAAGAAAAGAATATAAAAGAAAAATGTGGAAGACTATCTTAAAAACTCTTGAACTTACAGTGACCATTCTGGTGTCAAATTGTGGCACATTTAGTCCACTTTAAAAATGTAATTAATAGTTATTATGAAAAAACTGTTTTTAGGGTTCAAAATCGTCAAAAATTGGAAATAAGTATATATATATATATATATTTTTTTTTCGATATTCGAAAAAGTTGCTTTGGACACCCGAGGTCAAAAACGTGGAATATTCATTCGATCAACATCAAGAACAACTCAGCAAAAAAACAGAGCTACCTGATTTGATTCGATTTACAAAGTTAATGGACTATTAGTCAAATTTTATTAAAATTACAGACCGTGAAAATATATGTACTAATTAAAATTTTAAAGAGTGGAGTAATTCTGAGGCTTATGCGGCGAAGTTCGGCATAAGTCCCGGAATCAGGGGCGTAGCCAGAAATTTTTCATGGGGGGTGGGTTACGACTACTACAACCCATATATATGTATACGTGTGTATGATAATGTAGTGAAGAATATACATTTTGTACGGCAAAAAATTTCTCATGGGGGGGCGGGGTTATGACCCCTCTAACCCCCCCCCCCCTTGGCTACGCCCCTGCCCGGAATACATTGCAAATCTGTACTATGCGTTTGTCTGCTATCAATCGATAATTAGAAATAATACAAGGTGTGCGGCATCTGTCCCGGATGCGGCGACTCTATCGGAGTTACCCCATTTTTTTTATTTTTAATGAATAAAACACGCTTGAATAGGCGTTACAAATATATCTGGTTACGGTAATATGAATCATAGCGCAATATACCGTGTTAATAAATATCTCGTGCATATTAAAGTAATAATGTTAGTTGTATTCATCATTTATCAACTTGATGCCTTACAGCTAATTAAACGATAAGCAACCTTGCGTTGATACATCCCACGGTAATTTAAAAAAAATAGTCAACCTGAAAAGTTTTCTTTTTTAATATCAAAATGAGTTATAGCCTGTATTACATGGGATATAAGGATAGTTTAGTGTTGAAGTCAGTGTATTAATTTTTAGAATCGGTTAAATAGTTTTAGACTACCCCCTACATACAAACAAACAAATGTGACCTTTTTATAATAATATTGGTAGCAGTGGCGGCTCGTCATTAAGGGCCAGAGAGGCCTGGCCCCACCGACTAAGCACCGTCTAAATCAAAGTATCTTCCTATTATGTAAGGCAGTTCTTTCAATAATTTACCTTCATTAAAAAAATTCACGCGTTTTACTCTATTTTAATACTATCCATTAAAAAACGCACTTTAAAAAGCGATAGTTATACGATTTTCCCCCTGTCTAAACCATGCTTGGGCCATGGTCTGGCCTACCCTGAATGGGGCGTCTCTTCTGGATCACTGGGTTGACATATTTGGCATTGAGCACAAAGCCATACTGACGCGGAATTAAGTTGGCTTCCAAACGCTTATTTGGCGCTGCCTTCTGGGCCCAGATGTTCGGGCCCTCGCACGGTGATCTACACGACCGTACGGGGAAATTTCGGCAATCGGTAGCTATTGGCGAAATTTTCCGCTTAGGAGGAAATCATTTTTTATGTGCGTGATCGTATTTTTGCAGTGCAGTCAAATATTTTTCTGTTTAGTTTTCTTGATTTACGAAAAGCGATGTATGAATGTATTTTTTTTATATGTTATTTATTTTAAAATAATTAAATCATCTAAAAATTATGAACAGGCAACTATAAAGAACATAAATATTAAATATTTAAATGTGGCTTTTTGTTTAGTAATAAAGTAAACTTTTCAATTTAACATAACTACGTAAAAAATAGCAAAAGATGTATAGTAAATTCTATAATTATTTGCCATTTGAGAAATTTTAAATGCTTACGCTATGTGAACGTGGGGATAGGTTGTTCTAAATGTATATGTTACAGTGAAAACCCGAAATCAGTCAAAACCCGAATTAACTAGGGAAAACGCGTTCTGACTGAGTGCATCAGGGAAAACCCGAATTAACTAGGCAAAACGCGTTCTGACTGACAGAGCTAGGCAAAACCCGAATTAACTAGGGAAAACCCGTTTTATTGGAGTAGCGGTAGCACGTTTTTGAGGGGCCCCTACAGCGGAGGCATATTTCCCAGGGGGCCCCCTACAGCGATGGCCGGACCCACTGATTTTTTTCGGGTCTCGCAAAGGGCCAGCTTTAGCATATTTTCAAGGGAGGTGATAGCCGGACGCAGTAATAGGGAGTTTGCGCATACCGTTTCTTCCTACGCTAAAGCTAACGCTATCCGCTTTACGGAGTATTTTGACCAACCATGTTTCGCACTTTATGCGTGCGCATGCGCTTTATTGTCCAATGTCATTTAACGTTAGCATTACCGTGAGTGAAACCGGGCCTGCACAAACTCCCTAATGTTTTTTGGGTCTCGCAAAGGACCAGCGTTAGCATATTTTCCAGGGGTGTCCCTATAGCGGTGCCGGACCCACTGATGTTTGTTTGTGTCTCGCAAAGGGACAGCATTAGCATATTTTCGAGGGGGCCCCCCTAAAGCGACGGCCGGACCCATCGATGTTTTTTTGGGTCTCGCAAGGGGCCAGCGTTAGCATATTTTCGAGGGGGCCCATTAAAGCTATGGCCGGACCCAGTGATGTTTTTTTGGGTCTCGCAAAGGGCCAGCGTTAGCATATTTTCGAAGGGGCCCCTTGAAGTGATGGCCGGACACACTGATATTTTTTGGGTCTCGCAGAGGGCCAGCGTTAGCACATTTTCCAGGGGGCCCCTGGATCGGTTACATCGGTGGCCGGACACACTGATGATTTTTTGGGTCTCGCAAGGGGACAGCGTTAGCATATTTTCGATGGGCCCCCTAAAGTGATGACCGGACCCATTGATGTTTCTTTGGGTCTCGCGGGGGGCCAGCGTTAGCATATTTTCCAGGGGGGCCCTACAATGGTGGCCGGACCCACTGATGTTTTTTGGGTTCTCGCAAAGGGCCAGCGTAAGCATATTTTCGAGGGGGCCCCTTGAAGTGATGGCCGGACCCACTGATATTTTTTTGGGTCTCGCAGAGGGCCAGCGTTAGCATATTTTCGAGGGGGGGCCCTACAGCGGTGGCCGGACACAGTGAGGACTTTTCGGTCTCGCAAAGGGCCAGCAATAGCATATTTTCGAAGGGAGAGCACGATCCAATTTTTAATGGATAAAGCATTAACATTCCTGGAACATTCCTAACAATTCACATCGGAAAACATGGGGTCCAGCCACCACTGTAGGGGGCCCCCTTTCGAAAATATGCTAACACTGGCTCTTTGCGAGACCCGAAAAAAATCAGTGGGTCTAGCCATCGCTTTAGGGGGCCCCTGGAAAATAAGCCTCCGCTGTAGGGGCCCCTCGAAAACGTGCTACCGCTACTCGAATAAAACGGGTTTTCCCTAGTTAATTCGGGTTTTGCCTAGCGCTGTCAGTCAGAACGCGTTTTGCCTAGTTAATTCGGGTTTTCCCTAACGCACTCAGTCAGAACGCGTTTTCCCTAGTTAATTCGGGTTTTCACTGTAACATATATATATATTCGCGATTTTAATTGGCAATATTTTTTTTTTCGGGCCCCACCACTGAAACGGGTCACAAGCCGCCACTGATTGGTAGTATACAGATGAAATAAAATAATAGCATTTCTGTCTCTGTCTCTCTCTCAAACAGCAATGCTGCAATCTTCTCGTTTTTATTGGCCTCCTTAGCCTGCCGAGCAATGTTTCTCCAGAGAGCTTTGTCCTTGACTTTAATTTTCCAGGTGGAGATCTTAAAAGTTTCTGCTGCCATCAGCTGCAAAAACATAGATAAGTCACATAACAGATCTTTAGTCTGTGCAAGGCAAATATTACTCTCTGAATTATGCATTTTGTAATAGATGAAATCCATAAATCGTGAAATCAGTATAAATTTGTGGAAAATATATGTCATCAGATTTAAGCAGGGTATAAATTTCGCTTATGCTGACATAGTTCTGTAATATGTCACGTTAAATTAAATACCTAAGGAATCGAGGTAGTGTTGTGCCAGCTTAAATTTTTCATTCCTGCATGTAAGGACGGATTAGGCCTGATCATCACATAAACTCCTGGAAAATAATCGCTTTTTTTTTTTTTTTAAGTAGTTATACACTTTTTCCTCCAGTTTATTTGGAAAAGGCGTAAAAGTTTTAACTTGATGACTTTATACCGTTGTAGCCCGCTAGCAGACCAAACTTCGGATCAAGGGACTTCGGCTTGTTATTTCGTACCTAAGACCACCGTGTATATACGGCGAACGTGCACTTTAAAGCTGTGAGGCCGTATGTTCTCTTACGGGCAGGTTGGTTGGTGGGAGAGAGGTGTGGATCCGGAAAGGACCCCCACCTCATTCGGTTAACCCTTTAACGCGCAGTGTTCCCGCTCTGCTAATACCAAACCCTGACGTTTTGACTGTTGCCAGTCACGAAGAATAGATTTGATTTCTATTAAAATAGTTGCGGGTGACATAGCTCCACGAAAATCCTTTACTTTTTAGCACGTCATTTCCCGTAAAAAAAATTGTCACGATTCTTTTTAACAGCACTGACATCTGCTGAAAAATGGAAGAATGCGAGAACAGCGCTGGATAGATTACCCAATGTTGAAAAAAGGGCAGCCGTTGCCATCGCTCGATTTAACTACCAGCAAGATGGCGGATGATCGAAACGTTCATCGCGTGCCACAGATCTAGAGATCCATTTTTGACGACAGCTGGCTGTGCCGGCATAGCAGGCTCAAAGGGTTAACTGACGATCCTCTAAATTGTGGTCTCTCCAGGGAGGGTACGTAGCCGTGCATTGTAAAGATCGACTCCCTCTTTTGAGAAATAACAATACGATGATGTTTTCCGTGTCAATCGCTGGGCCGCAGGAGGCTTTCAGAGACCCAAACAGGTAAGCTACGATGGACGTAATAAAAGAACCATTACCACCTCATCTTTGCAAAGATTTGGTGGTTGGGAGAAAAGGTTAAAAAAATACTAAAGAATTTTTTATTAAAATCACTGCCCTTAGAACTTAATCTATTACAAGTTTTTATTTTTTATTTTTTTTCTCACTTCTGTGAGCTACAAATGTTAAAAACATTATTTTCGATGGAAAAATTATTTTATAAACTTTATAATTAGTCTTCTTTTTTTTTTTTTTCCTTGGAAACAGATTAACGTGTCGGAAATGCATTTTAACAGAATATTGAAAGACTTTTGTGTTATTCTTTTAAAAGCTATTATACTGTAGACAACTTTTTAGGATGCATAAAATAGTACACAGCAACAATATACTGAATAAATTTAGTAGTAATTTAATTTTTATCTATTTACCTCGGCTAGAGCTTGGATAGATAGGCAGACTGGAGTCAGAGACACGTTTCGACTTTGTGGGAAAATGTTTAAAGGCTCAAAATGTTAGTCTTAAGTATTATTACCTATTCGCAAAAAGTATTGACTTAAAACCTCATCTTTCGAAGCCAATTAAAAATAATGTTAGGTAACGTTAACACACAAAATTTTTAAAAGGCTCATAGAGGTATACTGATGGCCTATACGCAGGAATGGAAACCTTTGGAAAGGATGTGGTCCAAACTTTAAGCTAGCGAAGTCGCGGGTTGTATAAATAGGATTTATACGGGATTTTAAAGGGTGAATTTTCTATAGGAATTCGAAATGTTCCGCAGACTGGATAAAAAGCCGTGGCGGGCCACATCCGGCCCTCGGGAGAGGGGTTGCCCATATATGGCCTTCAGTCATCTGAGTTCTAATATGTATATACAGAAACTTTAAGTTCATTGCAATTTTTCTAACAGCAGTAGAGCTTCACATCGTACATCTCGTCTGACAGACTTAAAGAACCGTGGAATAAGAGGAAATTTTACATACATGGTTTCAGTTCTTTTCGTAGTAAAATGCCTTATCACCAGCAATTACTTTCATGTCTCGCTCGTCCGTCAATCACTGAACTAGCAATTTTATTCCCACTTCACTGAATTCGAACACGGCAAGAGATAGCTGCCCTGAAGATTGCGCCGTTTCGCTCAAAGGTTTCCAGCGATATTTAATTGACCCCTGAAGCGGAAAGACGCAAAATAAGCAGAATGGATATGTAACTGTAACTAAACGCACAAGATCACTCTTATTTGACGAGATTAGAGGATTTCTGAATTTCACTGAATTACGTAGTCCAAATGTTGTTTTGGTGATGTTAATCAGTACCAGAAATCATGGGCTAAAAGAGTCTTAAACCGCGATAGGTCATAAAATTCGCCCAGGGTGTCAAGGAATCTTCCTTGAATTCCAGTTAACTGAAATTCAACTCTGTTATTTTTAGCAGTGCATGAACAAAAGTTGTAAATATCTGACTTCATTATTTTTAGACGAGAAACTTATATAAAAATTCTTTTATAGTTTTTGTATTTTTTACTTCAAATCTATGTCTTGGATGATTTTTATTTCATTTGTTTTTCAGATTTCGCTGTGTTATTTTGGCCTTTTAGCTTCATAGCTCGTTTCTGTCTGATTTATTGCTATAATCGATGGTTTTGATCATTAAAAACGCTTTAAGCCTCAGTGTCGGTCAAAATGCCGACACATCATTTTGATAAATGAGATCAAATGTATTCTTTATTTTCGTGGGTTTTGTTTTTTCATTTCCTGTCAATTTATAACATTGTTTTATTGTGTTCTCTTTATTCTTTGCTTATCTATTGATTGTTTTTCATAGTGCATTATTTGTTCCTAGTCTATATATTATCTCTCTATATATACGTGCAATAACGGGTAAAGAGTCAAGCAGTGGATCACTGTTCGACTTTCCGTTCCAACTTTGATCATCCCGTAATGAGTAAGAAGCATTAGAAGCAGAAATGTTAAAACTACCCTTTTGAAGTTTTTTAGAATAGCACAATCAAAATACTGCTTTAAATCTCAATCAATGAATGAAATCGTTGACTTCAGGAATCTTAAATCTCCACTGTTCAAAAAATGCATTCTGGTTGTCAGAACATCTTCATGACAGTATCTGAGCATGATCTATGTATATGAGCATGACGGGCACGCGAATTCAATGGTTTATCCCCATCTCAAAGTGCCCAACGTGCCTAAAGAAGATTTCAAAGTCAAACATTGGCGCAACAGCCCCTCTGCGGTGCCAAAGCCTGCGCTGACCAACTGCGCCTTTGCGACCATGGGCTCTGGGGTGCGGATGCATATATGCTTCGGCCCGGTGGTCAGCCTGAGGCTAAGCCTCCAGTGTTTGACCCCAAGCAAGCTTGGTCCTCATTTTATCGACATATTCAAGGGATGAAAGGCCGAAAGAAGATTTCACTTAAAAAAAAAAAAAAAAAAGATTCCGGCGAATTGATAACCTCCTCCTTGTAGAAGTCGATTAAAAAGACTGACTGCAGTCCATAAAGCAGATATAAGGAATAGAGATCGTTTCGGAAAGGCACAAGTTACATCACGTTAACTTGTGTCTAGATCGCACGCGCATAATTTTTACGCATCCAACGCTCCTTAGATTTTTATGGAGCATTGCGGAGAGTGCACTCATTTATGTTTTTATCTTAAAATTTTTAAGAAAAAACAGCTGTTCTGCATATGGACGCAATTTATGATTTGTGGGGTTCTGGAATAACATTTAAGGGTGTATGTCGAAAAAAAAAAGAACTCTGTTTTTAGACTTGGTACACAAATTGAAATAAACTAATAGCACCAGGGTCTCCAAAAAATTCCAGAGGGTTCTTCATAAGCTGCTTTACACACTGCAATAAGCGAAAATGCTGCGGCGGTTGTGAAGTTTTCAGAAAAAATGCTTAAACATGGATCTGAGCTGCAAGATTTTTCGAAGAGTGACACGCTTTGCGAAAGTTTCCGATTTTTAAGAATTTTTTCTAAATGTTTTGAAACCGATACAGATGGATCGTTTATTGCAGTATGTAGTACAGCTTGTAAAGAGACAGTTTCAAAATTTTAAAGTGCCTGGCATCATTAGTTTATTTGTAATTATGTACCAAAATCACATGATTTTTTCGAACAACACCGTTAACAGCAGAGTGGTTTTCTTCTATATTTCTAAAACATACTTTTATAAATGAAGAATATTTCAATGTATCCACATTTACTCAGCCTTAGCCAGGCCGTAGCCAAGGGGGGGGGGTTGTTGAGGGGTTCAACTCCCCCAAACTTTCAGAAACATATATTACTATTTGTAAAAGGGTATTAAAAACCTGCCACATTGAAACATAAAACTTGAACACCCCCCCCCCCCCACCTCCTTCCCGAAATTTTCCTGGCTATGGTATTGAGTATTAGCGATGTTTTTTTCTTTTCTTTTCTTTTTTTTTTTTTTAAGGCAAGAGGGTTTGTAATGTTGACAGTAAATTTTGCTTGTAGTTTACATTTACCACTCGCCAAATATAGCGATCTAGCACAAGTCTAGCCTATCTCTCATTTCAGTGCCACATGTCTGATGGTTCATCTTTCCCTTACTTTTTCTACGGGTTTTCAATGGCGATGCGCTCTTTAGTATTTACACTCTCTGGTTGTGTCGATGCAGGATGGCAGAAACAGTGCAAGTAGCACCGTGAGACTTGGTAACTCTTTTTTAAACACACCTACTCAGAGACAGCTTCTGTCGCATTTTGCCCTCAATTTGCCATTTAATGAAAGTATCTTTCTCTTCTGAGTACAAGGTTTAGAGCACAGCTCTTGAAAAAAAAAACCCTAACACAACATTTCTAGAAACGCAATGGTTCATAATTTCCCAACACTGCTTTGCTGGTAGGGGTTTCTCCGTTTTCAAGGAGAGTGCCCCTGAGGTTTGCGTACCTCTCTCCCTCTTGAAAATAAGAGTGACGCCATAAACAGAGTGTTGCAAGGCCCGCTTTTTTACTCGTGGATCGGCTATCTGTGTCTAATTGCTTTCGCTGACTGCAGTCTGTGAACATGCGGAAATACACTGATTTATCAAGCGTAAAGAGGATTGCTTTTTTATATTCTGAACCTATAAACCTTGACCCAGTGAAAAATAATTCAAAACGTACAGAAGAACTCGTGTTTGCTAGTCAGACTGTGCGATCTTCGAAAAATGTTCACAGAAGATGAATTTCTTTGTTTTGGGTTAAAGAATTTTTATCTCTTTTTAACGCACTTCAATTGCAAAGTTTTATATGGGAGATAGTTTGAGCATTTCTATAGCCCAAATACTGTTAACCCTTTTAACACCCTGAGTCCAAAATTGAGGACACAAAAATTACCTACACTATCGTATATAGAATGGATGACCTAATTTGTATACAAGTCCTTCGACCAAGGCGCCCCCCCCCTCACACACGAACACACAGTGTAGGCAGACTCCCTGGTGCATACAATACACCACACTTGAGATATTGCGTTCTGACTTCACAGAGCATCGGCCGAGCCTCTGTGACGTCAGAACGCAGTCCGAAAGCATTCTCTCTGGTGTGGTGTTATCTCGTGTAGGCTGTCCATAAAACAAAACACCAAACACCGAATTTGTCCGCATTAAAGAAAAATCAATTTCCCTCGAAAATTTACTACTCAATAATTTTAATTTCATTTTTTAACAACAAATTTAATCTCTATGATTAAAATAAAATTCGTTCAATTCAAAGAGAAAATATTTAACCCTTTGAGGCGCAACCCTTTCCCAATGCTGTAAAAAGGGCAGCCGTTACCATCGCTCGAATTAACTACCAGGAAGATGGCGGACGATCGAAACGTTCATCGCGTGCCACAGATCTAGAGACCCTTTTTTGACGACAGCTGGCTGTGCCCCTTGCTGGTAGTTAAGTCGAGCGATGGCAACGGCTGCCCTTTTTTTAACATTGGGCAATCTATCCGGCTGTTCTCGAATTCTTCCAGTTTTCAGCAGATGTCAGTGCTGTGAAAAATAATCGTGACATTTTTTTACGGGAAATGACGTGCTAATAAGTAAAGGATTCTCGTGGAGCTATGTCACCCGCAACTATTTTTATAGAAATCAAATCTATTCTTCGTGGCTGGCAACCGTTAAAACGTCAGAGTTTGGTGTTTCCACAGCGGGAACACTGCGTGTTAAAAGGTTAATCCAGGTCTGCAATTGTTAAGGTGGACTCACACTTGAGCTACGCATTTTTTCACTACTCGTCCAATTCTCGCTGGAATTATACATTTCAAAGAACCTTAAGTGATTCATGGAAAACCAACGCAAATTCATTTGTCATTTAGCAGTGTAGTTGCAATCAGATGCTCTCGAAAAAATAACGAACCCCTCGAGCTCCCGTCCGAAATGGAACAGCGAAACACCAATGCATTCACAGCAACAAAAAACACTCTAGAGAAACTGGTGTTTAAACCAGCGGTTCTCAACCTTTTTAGCGTAGCGCCCCCCCCACCCCAACAAAGGCTAACTTACGGTGACGTCCCCCCCCCCCCACATTTTTCAGCATACATTCAGTTTTTTAATCTTTAACAATGAACATTTAGTCGAATTTTCTACAAAATATTGTGATCACTAAAGTTTGAATGAACATTTTAAGCGAATATGGATACATTTGAGTAAAAATGAGAATAAATAAGATGATTTTTTTAAAACATGCATCACTACTTGCTCTTTGGTTTTTATCGCTCCCCCCCCCCTACACACGCTCTACGCCGACCTTGGGGGTCGCGCCCCACATGTTGAGAAACGCTGGTTTAAACGATGAAATAAATAAAAACTTTTTAAAAGAACACCTACAAAAAGTACTTATCAGTACAAATCAGAGGACGGACGTTTCGGGCGAAAAAATGTTCGCCTTTCGTCAGTTGAATAAAGTTCCTCCGACTGCAACCACAGAAGAGTGAGAACTCAGTCGGTGGATCACTATTCACCTGACGAAAGGCGAACATTTTTCGCCCGAAACGTGAGTCCTGATTGATAAGTGCATTTTATATGTGTTATTTTACAAAGATTTTGCTTATTTATTTCATCAAATCGTTCAGTTGAAAAAATCCTTAATGTGCAAGATGCACGCATTTTTAAGGCACATTATATGCGCACATCTCCTAAATTCCATACTGGGAGAGAACAAGAAAAGAGAATAAATAAATAAATAAAGTAGTTCGATATAGATGAAGAAAGGAGAAAACCTCAAATGAGAACGACAAATAATAAATGAATTAACAGTAATAATACATTTTTTTAAAGTAAAAACATAATGGGACAATGCAGGCAATATTTTACCTCATTTCTTTTCCCTAGTTTCCATTTTCCTTATAATTAAAATGTATATTTTCATATTTTTGCCTTTTTTAATAACCCATGTTTTCCATGTTTTTTATTTCTTTACAGAATAATATCAGTCCCTCCGTGTTTTATTTGACTCGATTTATTTTTTTAGAATTTTTTAGAACATCTGTCCTGTATGATAGTATAAGTAATTTTAGTGTCCTCAATTATGGACGCCTGGTCTCAAATGGTAAAGCTCGGTATTACTAAATCAAATCAAAGACCTCAAAACTTGTACTCCGAAACTTCTGATATAAAAATACCTTCTCAAATAACAGACATTTCACAGAGAAAGACTGAAGGATAATTTGTAGACACTCAAATGCAAGTATTAGATGTAAAAACATCAAATCTAATAGGTAATTAACGTAAATTGAAGTTTAAATTACTTTTAAAAGCGACGATGAATAATTACATTATATCAAGAATCACTGGAGAGATGAAACAATTAATTTACTTTTAATAAAGTTGTGAGCTCATATTCTAATTTCAGCTATCCACAAATATTTGTAGATTGATAAAATGCTAATTTTAATTAATGTTATGTGTGAATCCTTTGAGTATCTACATATTTTCATATATTGGGTGATTTCGAATTCACGCTACGAACTTGTACGGAAAGTAGGCTACTCAAAGACGGATCAGAATCACAAAGCAAAATGGGATCGCAAACTTAGTCTTCATGTACGCGTTAATAATCACTTTGAAAGAGGGGGTTTTTGTATTATGGCGAGCCTACACGAGGGGAATCTGCGTAACGGGAGGGGGTGCCTTGGTTGGAGAACTTTTTAACCCTTTAACGCGCAGTGTTCTCGTTCTGTGAACACCAAACTCTGACGTTTGGACTGTTGCCAGTCACGAAGAATTGATTTGATTTCTATAAAAATAGTTGCGGGTGACATAGCTCCACGAGAATCCTTTACTTTTTAGCACGTCGTTTCCCGTAACGATTATTTTTAACAGCACTGACATCTGCTGAAAAATGGAAGAATGCGAGAACAGCTGGATAGATTGCCTAATGTTGAAAAAAGGGCAGCCGCTGCCATCGCTCGACTTCACTACCAGCAAGATGGCGGACGATCGAAACGTTCATCGCGTGTCACAGATCTAGAGGCCCATTTTTGACGACAGCTAGCTGTGCCGGCTGTGCCTCTAGATCTGTGACACGCGATGAACGTTTCGATCGTCCGCCATCTTGCTGGTAGTGAAGTCGAGCGATGGCAGCGGCTGCCCTTTTTTCAACATTGGGAAAGGGTTGCGCCTCAAAGGGTTATGAGGTTTTAACGCGGATTCACGTTAAATCTGGAGAAAACCGATCAAAACTCCAGACAGCTAGATCGACGCAATCGATCAAAATTTTGAAAGTGTTCGTATACATTCGTGACTTCATAAACAATGGACTTATTGTGCTCAAGAATTTCATCAATGAAATTAAATGAGATTTCTAAACTGTTCGTTTTATTCAAGCGCTTTCCGTTAATTTCTGCTGGAAAACTTCACAATTGCCTCAACACTTCTTCCTAAGTGACTATTAACAAGTACATGAAGACAACTTTTCCGACCACACATTGCTGTGTAATTCTGATTCATCTTTGAGTAACCTACTGTCCGGAAGTTAGATCACGAATTCGGGATCACCTTGTTTAATAAACACCAACTGAAATTTATTCAAGAGCAAAAACACTAAATCTGAATTTTTAAAGGACCCCCTCCTTCTTTCACCAGGTACGACAGAAAATCTCCTGATGGTGTCCTTACTATTAAGGGCGACAGAAGGATGCAGACCACTATTATAGTGGATTTATTAGTGGACACTAAAGGCGCGTCTTTCTTTTGATTAGGGGCAAAAATCTTATTTCATGTGCTCCAAATGTAATTCTGCTGAGGTCTCTCCTGGCCATCTTTTAACCCTTTAACGCGCAGTGTTCCCGCTCTGGGAACACCAAACTCTGACGTTTTGACTGTTGCTAGTCACGAAGAATAGATTTGATTTCTATAAAAATAGTTGCGGGTGACATAGCTCCACGAGAATCCTTTACTTTTTAGCAAGTCATTTCCCGTAAAAAATGGTCACGATTATTTTTAACAGCACTGACATCTGCTGAAAAATGGAAGAATGCGAGAACAGGTGGATAGATTGCCCAATGCTGAAAAAAGGGCAGCCACCATCGCTCGACTTAACTGTTTTACATTTTATTGATTTTTTAAACTTTATTATTTAATACTGACTCGCAATTGTATGTTAATTTAACTAAGAAAAAAAAAATTTCGGTTGCTATTTTTAAAATATCTTAATTTGACATATAAAGGATTAAAAACTTTCATTTTTTTTTAAATGATCCCATAATACTTATTTTTGTAAATTGAAAATATGCATATATTGCCGTGAACTAACCTATTTTTAAATTCATCCGAGAAAATAATTTTTTAAAAATTTATCCGAATGCTCATCACATATCTTTTGAAATCTCTAATAGTATTCGAATACAAATCGGAAACAGCATTCAAACAGAAATCGCAAATTGTATTCGAAAAGAAATCGCGAATAATGTTTAAATAGAAATCAGGAATACTATATTAATAGAAATAGCTAATATTATTAAAATAGTAATAGTATCTGAATAAAATTTGTGAACGCTGTTCGTATAGTATTCCAACTGTAAACATCGCAAATATTCCCTGTTTTATTTATCGATGACTGCTTCGAATAGTTATAATAGTTACATCACTTGGCACATTTACTATGGCACGTTTAACCCTTTGAGTGCAACCCCTTCCCAATGCTGAAAAAAGAGCATCCGTTGCCATCACTCGACTTAACTATCAGCAAGATGGTGGACGATCGAAACATTCATCGCGTGCCACAGATCTAGAGACCCTTTTTCACGCAACCGGCTGTGCCGAACAGCATTGGGAAAGGGTTGCGCCTCAAAGGGTTAAGCTGTCTGGGACTTACTACGGAAGATATCTATGGGGATTCATGACTAGTTTATGATTTCATTGTGATCTTTGGTCTCTTTGACCTGGTCTAGTCTACGGCTGAAGTAAATGGAATAAATCACACACACATAAACTTCAACAACACTCCGCGATGTCGAAACTGCTCATTTAGAAGCAAAAATATCGCTTTGAAAGAGGTTGTTTAATAACATGTTTTTAACCATTTGTCAAAATATTCTCGTTTCCCTACTCACGAATTTTCATTATTTTGACCTGAATTTCTCGCTAGAGTGACAGAAACACGTCTCATGCTAAAATTCTAGCATGACCTGCTTAAATATGTTTTACTACTATTTGCTGTTTATCCTGCAAGAACATTGCTATTCATAGCTTTCAAAATGAAGACGAAAATACAATATTTTTGTGAAATGGAGTCTTAAGATGCGTGATGTATTTTACCACGAACGACATAAATCATACGAGACGTCAGACAGCAATTTCATTTACGTAGAAATTTTACGCAGTCATAGCTATAACTGATGCAACCTACTTTTTGACGTGAGTGCGTCTTTAAATTTGCTTTCAAAAGTGGGAGGCAATTCAGAAAACGTATGATAACAAAATCGGGGAATACAGTTTGATGTTGCAGCTGCATATCTACCATCTACATCCAAAATTTAATTACACCCCTCCAGTGGCGTAGCCAAGGGTAGGGGTTAGGGGGGTCACAACCTCCCCATGAGGAATTTTTTGCCCTACAAAATGTATATTCTTCACTCCATTATCACACACAGGTATACATATATTGCAGTAGTCGTAACCCCCCCCCACGAAAAATTTCTGGCTGTGCCGGCACAGCCAGCTGTCGTCAAAAAAGGGGTCTCTAGATCTGTGGCACGCGATGAACGATTCGATCGACCGCCATCTTGCTGGTAGTTAAGTCGAGCGATGACAACGGCGGCCCTTTTTTCAGCATTGGGCAATCTATGCAGCTGTTCTCGCATTCTTCCATTTTCAGCAGATGCCAAGTGCTGTTAAAAATAATCGTGACCATTTTATTACGGGGAATGACGTGCTATAAAGTAAAGGATTCTCGCTGAGCTATGTCACCCGCAACTATTTTTATAGAAATCAAATCGATTCTTCGTGACTATAAACAGTGAAGTTTGGTGCTCCCAGAGCGGGAAGACTGCGCGTTAAAGGGTTAAGATTATACTCGAATACGAGCCAGATCTCATTACATTAATCATGATGGTCGGAGACTTTAATGTTAATGTCTTGCAGGACTGCTCGTTGCCCGACTTCATTCTCAGCGAGTTTCATTTATCTTACATTTCTCCAACAATGCTAGGTAATATACCTGTATTGATTTAACGTTTAGCTTAAATCTCGATGTAAACTGTATGACATTTATTTCGTTCCACAGAACTGTCATTAATAAAGTTCTAAGATAGTAATTATTTGTTAACTTATTTATTTCGTAAACTCGATAAAACTCGACGAAAACATTACTCGTTACGTACACGTATTCACGTAAAAAAAAAACAGCCATGTCCACGACACAGCCATACACCGTTTTTTGTGATTTTGTGTGTGCGTGCGTGAGTGTAGAAAATGCTTCGTATATAAGCTTTTATAAATTATCCATATTTCTTTTAAATACTCAATGAAGGAAAACCGACTAATCTAAAATCTAATACTAAAAAATGTAGTTTTATGGGTGAAATTGTTGAAGTCGAACTCACTGTTTTTTAAATCCTATTAAGAATATAAACAAACGTCTTCCAGGTAAATGAAGACGACGTCTACGACCCTACATTACTTTGCAAGTGTGATTCATCTTTGAGTAACCTACTTCTCTCAGAAGTTTGTCAACATTAATTTGAATCACCCTGTGTAAATATTTTCATACGAGACTGTAGTAACCCGGTGGACAGGGTGTCGCACAATGAATCGAAAACCCGGCTTCGAATCCTGGCTGATCAAAGACCACCGTGTACATGCGACGAACATGCACGTTGAATCTTTGGAGCTATATGTCTTCTGCTGGATAGACTGGTAAGTGAAATAGAAGTGCAAATCCGAGAATGACCCACATTCCAGTGACGTAATAAATTGTGGGTGGTCTGGGCGCGAAACTCAGTTCCTATAAGAACACGGCAAGTAGCATCCGGCTTGGCCAGTGCTTGGGAGGGTCAACTCACTCTCGGCTCGACTGCTGTGGGAACGTGTATGCTAATGCGAGCTGCTGCACTTAAAATCCAAAGTGGCTCTAATGCCCTCCAGGTTTAACGCTACCTCTGGAGGTACCAATTTCAGGGGGTTGGTCCCTCCTCTGGAATGAGTTCAAAATCAGAGGACCCCCGGGCTTAAGTTGGACTTCCTCCCACTGGATCCTAATAAAAATGGGGTGGGGGGAAATGTGGTGTTAAGGCCAATTATCTACTCGAGGGATCCAGGCCTAGGGGGGAATTGCCCTCCGTGGGGGACTTTCTAAGGGATTCTAACCCGTATTTACGCGGAGAAAACCACGGAAAACTCCGAACGATTAGGTTGGTGGATGTGACTTGGTCATGAACCAGGCACCTTCCGTCTCCCAGTTCGAAGCGCTAGCGCTATGCCACTGGTGGGGCCTAATAAAAATGGAAGACGCCCCCCTCTGCCCCTTTGTGGGGGGGGTGTGGCACCGCATGAGGTTGTCAGAGGGCTTATGCAACAACAACAAGTTGTGGAAAACAGTGAAACCCCTAGATCTGGATGAACCATGAGGCTGACTTGCATACTTTTAGAACAGTCCAGTATTGCTAAGCTGTCAGTTTTCGGTAATAAAGATATTTTACAGAAACTAGCTTAATGGCGCAGCTATAGCTTTCTCATGGGAGGGGTCCAGCTAAGGGCGGATTCATTCTTACTATAATATATGATTAATAGTAAATTTTACTATAAATATCTGGTAAATTTCAACAGCACTAAAAATTTTAAAATTCTTCATAGTGAATTGTGTCTTTTACGCACTGAATTATAAAATTTACAACTTTAATATAGTTTTTTTTATTTTAATACAAGGATTTCAAAATTTATATAAAACTAGTAGTCAGAACCCGTTGTGGAGGCAATTACAACGTGCGCTAGTGTAAACATTTGACGAAAATATGACTACACTCAGTATATTTAACATTTGACATTGAATAATACATTTTGAATAATAAACATTTGACAAAAATATGACTACACTCAATATATTTAAGCTTTGTCCATCTAAAAAAAATAACTTCATATTCAATTTTTATTATATACGCAAATCGAATTTCATGCTCTTCTAGAAACGCGCTTAAACTTTTCGCAGTCGAACGATTTCATTTTGTGTACGCAGCCCCTGATATCAATGCTTCAAACAGACGATCATTCTAATGAAAAAAAAAATTAAACTATGTTATCTAGAAATACTATTTTAAACGACTGGAATCGCAATTTTCTCTTCAAAGCCCAATATCCGTGATTTCTGTATGACGTCATTGTTACTTGAAGCAGCTAATTTTGTCACGCAAATCATTCACTTTTTTTACTCTCGGAAATAAAATGGAGCTGAAAAGAGCAAGAAATCGCTTAGAAATGTGGGAACAAGTGGATTTTTAGATTTTTAAAGTAGCGCAGATTGTTTTCTATATTTTTATACATAATTATGAGACATTTCAAGAGGATCGTACAAACGGTGTAGCTGTTACTACGGTTTTTGTGCTTTTTAATCTTCTTGGAGTAATGGCGGTAAAAGTTTTATCTTCGAGTGGTTGCCCGGAATCGTTAGAGAGTGAGTCAAGGATCAGCATAACTATATAGTAGGATTTAAATTCTGTTTACCGTATACTATTTAGAGTTATGGATTCAGAAAGTGAACATTTGACCATAATTAGCATTTGTGCGTAGACTAGGGAGGTTGTTCAGACCCCCTAAAACCCCTTTTATGTCTCCGTGAACGAGATCCACATTTGAAGAAAATAAAAATTCCAATAAATTCTGGTAATAATCTTAGCGAAATTTTGGCCACTAAGCGTTAAATTAGGTGTCAAAAATGCGTTTTGAACAGCGCCAACAATTTTGCACACCGGACAATAATGTTTTGACTCTTGCCAGTCACGAAGAATGCATTTGATTTTAATAAAAATAGATGCGAGTGACATAGCTCCACGACAATCCTTTACTTTTAGCTCATCAAAAATGGTCACAATTATTTTTAACAGCAAGTGCCGCACAGCCAACTGTCGTCAAAAAAGGGTCTCTAAATCGGTGGCACGCGATGAACGTTTCGATCGTCCGCCATCTTGCTGGTAGTTAAGTCGAGCGATGGATGCGGCTGCCCTTTTTTCAGCATTGGGCAGTCTATCCAGCTGTTCTCGCATTCTTCCATTTTTCAGCAGATGTCAGTGCTGTTAAAAAGAATCGTGACAATTTTTTACGGGAAATGCCGTGCTAAAAAGTAAAGGATTCTCGTGGAGCTATGTCACCCGCATCTATTTTTATAGCAATCAAATCTATTCTTCGTGACTGGCAACAGTCAAAACGTCAGAGTTTGGTGTTCCCAGAGCGGGAACACTGCGCGTTAAAGGGTTAACTGGAAATGAAACATATCAATATATGTTTTTCAGATTTACTGCCGAAATTCCACCCTCAAATACAGGCGTCTCAGGCAAAATTTGCTCATTGTCCGCTCCTAGAGTGAGTGAGCCCCGATTCTTCATAACCAATAGACCATCCACTATAGTGGTATTATTATTATTTTACTTTATTTATTTCTTTTTTTAATTCAGTAATTTTCATTAGAAAATAATAATTGCGCTATGCTTTAGGTCATTATTTCGAAAAGAAAATGCAAGATGAATAGCTTTTTCGCGAAATGTTCATTCATTAAAAATAGAAACGAAAAATACGAAATGGATAATTATTTTTTTCATTCGGTATTTTTCATTAAATAGCAATGATTAGGATATGCTTTAATTCATTATTTCAAATATCACTAGAAAATGCCAGTTGAAAAAGTTTTTCACGAAATGTTCATTCATTCGAAATTTATTAACGAAAAATTCGAAATGATTAATTATTTTTTCATTCAGTAATTTTCATTAGATAACAATAATTGTGCTATGTTTTGGTTTATTATGTCGATTAGCATTAGAAACTGCAAAATGAGAAGGTTTTTCACGAAATGCTCATTTATTCGAATTGAATGAACGCACAAATAGTGCCACGCAGAATTATCGATTAAGGTTTGATCGAATTTAACTCGACCGTTCAACCGTGGTGTTCATTTAAAGAGACGAGCTTCAATCCTAATCTCTTACGTCTACAGTATTTACGGCCGTTTCTTTTCGCCAAGAAGTTAATGGGCAAATAAAATTTACGCAAAGAACGCTTGATGAAATTTCACTTCGCGGATGCTCCGCGCACTTTTATCTTCGAAATCTAAAATGTACACGTAGTAGGTCACTGACTGATTGCCCGTTGTTCCTTTGAGCATCCGCGTTGAGGGAGTCGATTTTTGTGAAGAGAGTTGCATGAAAGGAGTGGGATAGATAGAACTCATAAAAAAAAGCTTTTCCTACTAAAAGTGTTGCTTTTTTTAAAAATGTATTATGTAATTTTTTTATTTGAGCATTTTAAAAATTAAATGGTTGTATAATAATAAATCCCTAAGGAGAAATGGAGATTATGAATAATTAATACTACATATAAATAATAATTATCTGTAATTAGTAATTATCATAATTTCCTTATTCCATAAATATTGCCAGCCCTTTAAAAATTTTCAATATTTGTTTATGTTACTCTTTTCATACATTTACAGTTTCTGTATTCAAACAAAACTGGACAGTGGAAAAAGAAAACATTGTCATGCCTCTTTAAAAATATTTATCGTTGCTTTCAAAATATATATTGTATAGTATATTGTTTATCTAGCATATACCTTAAAATGTTACTTAGTTTCGTCATGAAAATCTTTTAGTAAATAATCAAATTGTTTGACGATAGTTTGTCTGCTAAAATATATTCTCCAAATGAGATATAGAAAAGCTTAATTTGGTAAATTGACAATGCAGTTAAGTATGGTTCATTTGTGGATGTTCTGTTTTCATTTTGCATGATTTGAGAAAAGTAAAAAATCATTTGTTAAAATATTTTATTTTAAATGTCATTATATTTGGTAAATTTAGAAGTCCTGTATGTGCTGTTGATAAATTTTCAATTCCTGATTCATTAATATTGTCTTAAAACTATTGATTTAGTTTTCAAAAACATTTTCAAGGTTTAACGAAATATCTTTCTTAGTATATTTAATATTTCAGTGTATTCTGCATGTAAACCATGTAGTTATTTGCATCCAAATATTAAGTATTTTACTGAAAAAAATTGTAAACAATCTATAAATATGTGTTCATCAATAAAAAACTTTGCCTACACTTGGAATATGTAGTCATTTTTATTGTTGTAAATTATTGAAAATTAACTGTATAAAGCATCTCTTATACCTGTAAGATATATATGTTCCCTTAACTATTAAGTATTAGTAATATTGAGATGAATTTACAAATGTAAAAATTAACATTTGTAAATTCATCTCAATATTCGTCATCTAACTGCATATATGTGTGCAAATAAATTAAGAAAGAAAAGGTACTTTAAAAAGTATAAGATCCTAGTCTTTAATTACTATAAAGATAAAACTTTTATTGATTATCTTATAAACAACATTTTCTTTTAAAACTAAGCACATTGCTTGGCTATCATATTGACTATTTTAAACATTAAAAATAACTTAAAAGGTGGGTATTTTATTACTTTTAAGAATATATATTTTTGTGAGAAAAAGAAGTACATTGACATGATTTAAGGAACAAATGAGAATAAAACTTCATTTTATTATTGTTTTATGGGTTATATTTACAATGTAAATACAGATAAGCTTGGTGAGTAAGTATTATAAATAATTTTTATAAAACCGTTATTGAAGTCTGCTACTGTCTAAATGGTGTATTCAAATTGGGTATTTAGATTATAGGTCACTATCTTACTTACTGTAGGATACTATAGATTTTGCTGTGTGTAGGCTTACAGATTTTTGCAGGACTGTAAAAAAAGTATTACTTACCAATACACTCTTATTTGAAGTGTACTAGTGTCTTAACACTACATCCAATTGAGTTAAATCAAATTTTAACACTTTGTAGAGATGAAGTGTTGAAGAAGTCGGATGGAATCACTCCAGAGATTTTTTAACTAATGTTGAAAATTGTGGTATGTTCTGGAAAATTGTTGGTGATGTGGCAACTTTAATTGATATTGTGGAATTAATATATTAAGTAAATTATATCACAAAACAGTGGCGTATGCAGACTTCCTTAAAGGGGGGGAGAGAATAGACATAACTTTGTGTTAAAATGTGTAATATTTAAGCTAAAATTTCAAAATTTATGGACATTTTATTAAAACATTTTTGACAAAGGTGGGGGGGGGGGTTGAATCCCCAAACTGTCCCCTTTGTATACGCCACTATCACAAAACTATATTAAACTAAAAATAATAATAATTGGAAAATATTCGTTATTGAGATTTTTTTTTAAATGTCTTTTTCTGCAGAGTATTTAATTAGCATTTGAAATCCACAAAATGGAGTAATTAGTGTGATTGCGAGCCTAAACCTGATTTTCAGAACATGCGAGGAAGTTTCCTGAAATACTATGTAATATTAAAAAAATAAAGAAAAACTTTGTGAAATAAGTAACATTTTATGTGGGTTTTTTTTTTCACAAAGTTTTTATTTATTTTATCGTTTAACACCAGTATTTTGTGTTTTTTACGTTGTTATGTAATATTCAGTTGTACTAAGTAACTGAAAGAAATTAAGAACAAGCAGAGTAAAAAGTATCTGGTTTAAATTAAAAGACCTTAATTATTATTTCTTATTCAAGAATTTAAAAGTAAAAGGCAAAGTACAATTTACTTTTTTGTTTAAATTGCAAAGGTACTTGGATTTCTCTAATTTGAGCAGGTAGATTATTCCATACTTTAATTCGTGTGTACTGCCTTCGAACCTGGTTCGAGATTTTTCAGTGATAAAGAACTGGCAATTTCTAGTTATGAAATTAAATATTTTAATGAAATAAATTAATACATTTTAATTCTCAGGCCTGTCTTTCAGTGGAGTGGAAATGGAAATTATAGTCCGTAAATTATTAGTCAAAACCCAGTGTTTTGTTTTAGGAGCCTAAATATTCCAATCAAGGTATCTGTAAATTGTAATCCTCAGATCTGTCTTTCAGTGGAGGGGAACTGGAAATTCTAGTTCATGAAGCAAAAGAGTTCTGTTTCAGGAAACTAAATATTCTATTCAAAGTTTCTATAAATTTTAGTTCTTAAAACCAGAATTTCCAGTTGTGAGATCTAGAATTATTTTCAAAATCTAGAAATTCTAATCCCAAATACAATTTTTCTAGTTCAGGGAACTAGAAATTTCTGGGCACCTTGTTCGTAATATTTAACTAGAACTGTCTCGTTCTTTGATCTAGAATTTATAGGGATCACATAGTCCTAGAATTTCTAGTTCCCCCAAGTATTTTCTAGATGTCAGAGGCATGTTTTTTTTTCAGTGTGGAAGGACTTTCTAAGGGATCCTAGAGCTGGATTCTCCACTCGTCGCTATTTTTTCGCAGTCGTTAACTTTGCCCCGTCTTGAGGTCACTTGAGGAGTTTTGAGGAGGAGCGTCAAGGGGTTCTTGTGATTGGCTAAAAGACCTCCCGATGGCCTCCTTAATCGTAAGCGCAGTCGATAACCAAACAACTGGTTCTGCCCAGTCGACAGCTAACCACCGATGATTTCGGAAGCCACCGGGGGAGAATTCCACCCCTAGACTGTATTTACGCAGAGTTTTGGAGCAAACCACGTAAAACTCCGATCGACTAGGTCGACAGGCACGACCGGGATTTCGAACCTGGCACCTCCCGCCTTCCAGTTTCGAGAGCAGAACCTCTCAGCCACAGGTGGGGGCTGCAGTTGTTTGCCATTGTTGCAGTGTTACATTCCCACAGCTTGGGAGTTGACTGTTGTAGGTTGGCGGTTCGTGTATTGTTGCAACAATGCAAACTTTAAGTAGCTCGTTGAGGTACGATATGTTACGGCAAAGACGGAGCGTTACTGGGGGGGTGCAACCTCCCGGTATGACAGCGTTCCAGGTCTTGTCGTTGAACAAGTCGGTGTTCAATGGACGATGCCAGTCTCTAGGTCGTAACTGTGTTATTTGGCAGCATTTGCTTACCTTGGCAAACATGGCCGGCGCATCCCTGCGTCTGAGATCGATCCGATCTGGGTAGGTATCGAACATCGCCGCTTGTTCTTTTGAAGTGTGCTTTTCTTGAGACGTGTTCTTTGGAGTGATCGCTCGGAATGAGATCGGTCTCTTTTTTTCGATCCCGAGTGGGCCCGAGCGATATTATTTATCCAGTCAGCACTCGCACCTATATTACGCTTTAACCCTTTGAGACGCAACCCTTTCCCAATGCTGAAAAGAGGGCAGCCGAAGCCATCGCTCGACTTAACTTCCAGCAAGATGGCGGACGATCGAAACGTTCATGGCGTGCCGCAGATCTAGAGACCCTTTTTTGACGACAGCTGGCTGTGCACAGCCAGCTGTCGTCAAAATTACGCGCTCACAGCTGTCGTTAATTAACGACAGAATTAATTACGCGAATTAACGACAGAATTAATTACGCGCTCACATTATTATAGAATCTCATAACGCATATTAGATATTACAAATATCAAAGTATTACTGGTCGTTTAATTACGCGCTCACAATTGTTACGAAGTCACAGTTAAATTACGAAGATAGGATGTACTGGACAGGAAAGACGAGCAAACAAGCATTGTATTCTTATAAAACAGGGTGTCTATTAAATTTCTGAAAGTCAATATCGTGACTTTTTTCAGACTTTTGACTGCTTCCGGAAAAAATTTCTTTACCATAGATACAGTTTACTTTGGGAAATCCCTCAATAGTATAACCCTCGTTTTATAATGTGATATTTTTCTACAACTTACTTGCGATAAATTTTGAACTGTAATACAATGATTGATGTACTTAAGATAGAAAAAAAAATTACTATGAGTTTAAAAGTAAGATACTATAGCTCAGATTTCACTAATACTGACAATACTACTGGTGTTGCAAGCGGTACTTATGTAAAATATCTAAATGGCATTTTAAATGCAGATGCCAAATTTCAAACATAAGGTTTTACCTTTTAGTCTACTACACTTCAAGTCTGTAAGAATAAAGAGCAATACTAGTGCAAATTTCTATGTGTTATCACGGGTCATAGAGAGTTAGCTTTTTGGCTCTTCTGTCACAAGAAACAGCTCACCACAGAATGTGAAACAGGTGAGAACATCACATACCCCACAAACATTCTAAATCATTCATTCTATTTAACCCTTTGAGGCGCAACCCTTTCCCAATGCTGAAAAAAGGGCTGTTTAAAAATAATCGTGACAATTTTAATTTTTTTTTTTGGGGGGGGAGGGTATGACGTGCTAAAAAGTAAGGGATTCTCGTGGAGCTATGTCACCCGCAACTATTTTTATAGAATTCAAATCTATTCTTCGTGGCTGGCAACAGTCAAAATGTCAGAGTTGGATGTTGCCAGAGCGGGAACACCAAACTCTGACGTTCTGACTGCTGCCAGTCGCGAAGAATAGATTTGATTTCTATAAAAAAAGTTGCGGGGGACATAGCTCCACGAGAATCCTTTACTTTTTAGCACGTCATTTCCCGTATAAAAAGTGCCACGATTATTTTTAACAGCACTGACATCTGCTGAAAAATGGAAGAATGCGAGAACAGCTTGATAGATTGTCCAATGCTGAAAAAAGGGCAGCCGTTGCCATCGCTCGACTTAACTACCAGCATGATGGCGGACGATCGAAACGTTCATCGCGTACCGCAGATCTAGAGACCCTTTTATGACGACAGCTGGCTGGGCCGCACAGCCCTTGTTTCAGCATTGGGAAAGGGTTGCGCCTCAAAGATTTAAATATGATGCCAAATTAGGCAGATGAATTAAATATGATGAACGCCTCAAAGGGTTAAGATTGAATGATTTAGAATGTTTCTGGGGTATGTGATGTTCTCACCTGTTTCACATTCTGTGGTGAGCTGTTTCTTTTGACAGAAGAGCCAAAAAGCTAACTCTCTATGACCCGTGATAACACATAGAAATTTGCACTAGTATTGCTCTTTATTCTTACAGACTTGAAGTGTAGTAGACTAAAAGGTAAAACTTTATGTTTGAAATTTGGCATATGCATTTAAAATGCCATTTAGATATTTTACATAAGTACCGCTTGCAACACAAGTAGTATTGGTCAGTATTAGTGAAATCTGAGCTATAGCATCTTACTTTTAAACTCATAGTAATTTTTTTTTCTATCTTAAGTACATCAATAATTGTATTACAGTTCAAAATTTATCGCAAGTAAGTTGTAGAAAAATATCACATTATAAAAAGAGGGTTATACTATTGAGGGATTTCCCAAAGTAAACTGCATCTATGGTAAAGAAATTTTTTCCGGAAGCAGTCAAAAGTCTGAAAAAAGTCACGATATTGACTTTCTGAAATTTAATAGACACCCTGTTTTATAAGAATACAATGCTTGTTTGCTCGCCTTTCCTGTCCAGTACATCCTATCTTCGTAATTTAACTGTGACTTCGTAACAACTGTGAGCGCGTAATTAAACGACCAGTAATACTTTCATATTTGTAATATCTAATATGCGTTATGAGAATCTCTAATAATGTTAAAATGGAGTATTTCGACAACAGTTTTTATGTCCTAAGTATGAAAATATTTGATTTAGAAGTATAGAATCCGAATTCGCGGAAATTTACTTATCGTGGTTGAGTCTGGAACGGATTAACCGAAATAAATAAGGAACAACTGTAGATGTTCAAAACAGCTTATTTAAAGCTCTTTTAAAGAGTCTTGCAAAATCACATTAAGGGTGATGCAGCTATTTTTCTGTTATACTCAAAATCCGGTCAAGTTTGAATATTATGATGGATCAAACATCGGAAAGTTTCCGGAAATTTTCATGTGTTTTATAACCTACAGTTTTAGCATGATTTACCTTTTTCTTTTTAATTAGCGTAGCTTAAAGAGAAAGGAAGCAACATTATATTTACAGAAAAAACACTCAAAATACTGGTGTAAAACTTTAATATAAATAAAAACTTTGTGAAAAAATACATAAGCTGATACTTATAACATGATGCGATCGTTTCGACTGAAAATTTATTGTCTTCGTCTCACAAAACAGTGGGAACAGTTTCCACTGTTTTATGAGACGGAGACCTTTGTCTGACGAAACTGAATAAACTTTCAGTCGAAACGATCGTATCTTGTTATAAGTATCATTTTTTGAGTGTTTTTCACAAAGTTTTTGTTTATTTTAACATTATATTTAGTTATAAGAGACGCTATTCTTAATATTGAGAGATGATAATTCTTTATTGTCCAGTATTTTATGAAATTTTGCATATTATATACATTTAAACTTTAAAATACGGATTTCAATATTTAATAATATATTCCAATTGCTTTTCTGATTGTAAGGAAGTAAGTAGGGAAGCAAAGGATAGGGGGCGTAAAATCAGATCTCGCCTACGTCAAAAAAATGCTTAATACCAGCCCTGAATTCACTGGTGAAAAAACAGCATTCAATTCTTTTTCTGGCAACGTAAAATAAAATATAGGATTATTTCATGCGTGGCGTATGTTTTGCTTGTGAGTCCGTTATTCTGATTGAATTTCGAAAGGGGTTTTAAACTCGTGACATCAAAATGACGCACATTTCACATGCAAAATCTCAGTTATTTTCAAGTAATTTTATTTATTTTTTTTTTCAACTGGCAATTTTAATCATCGTTACTCTCTCCAAGACAACCAAACTGCAAGATATCATACCGAAATTTTTAAGCAGCTGCTATTGAAATGAAAATCCTTCTTTACTTAAAAATTCGTAAAAAATCTCCTAATTTATATTTTCCACTGGTTTCTCTTTTAAAAGAGGGCGAAATGTATGCTCCGTCATTTGACAAAATATAAAAAAGTTATGACGGATAGAATTCAAGATGCAGCAATTTTAAAAATATTTTACGAAAGTCAGCGTCAAATTTAATTTTATTTGAAAAATTCCCAAAAATCTGCAAATTATGTTACACAATCCGAACAAACAATTTTTAAAAGAAAATTTTCTCCTCTATCCGATGATGTAAATTTCGTTTTCTTGCGAGTGTAATTACCGGCGTTATTACGTATTAAGCGAGAAAAATCGCTAAAAATCGGACAAAACATAAAATAAAACATTTTCTAATTCGAATTTCGAAAAAAATCTCTTAGAGGCGTGTTAGGATCTGTCCTAGTGAAGCCGTATGCAAAATTCGGTAGGTCTGCGACCAACCGTCTCGGCGCATGCTCACGAATGTGCTGAAATCGGACATTTGAGTAGCTTTCTACCCGGAAAATTGCAAAAAATCGTTAAAAATTAGGGAGCGGGTCGATTAGGCTGTAGACATAGAATAGCCTACAGCCTATTCTATGTCGTTTTACATGTAATGTGCAAAATTTCAAGCCGATTGGTCTGACGGTGTGGGAGGAGTTCCCGGACGAACGAACAAACAAACAGACAAACTTTCACACTTACACTGTATTAAATATCTGTAATTTTACAACACACTGTGCTGTATCTAATTTACAACACGTGCAGTATAAAGAAATTCAAGCACACCGTGCTTGATTTTTTAAATTTAGGGTGGCACTTCTGGCGATCATGTGACATTCATAGCGAATGAGAATAACGTGTGCCATTATCAGTGAACTAAACTAGGATTCCAGGCAGAATATTTGATCTTGGACATGTGGTCATGGTTTGATGTTCTGTTAAATCTGAAGACAGGCGTTTAGCAATTTTATCGTCGTTTGTTGGTAAAATAGATGTTTGGAATTGGAAAATGTTTCGTGTTATGCATGGAAAGGAATGATAAAATATTTTATTGTGTGAAAAGAAAATGTGTGTTTTTGTTAGAAATATGGTGCGGGTATTTGAATATAAAACTAAATAAAGGAAATCATGTTCGTTTTACGTTATAAGCCGGTGGATATTAGGAACAGGAGAGCGTTAGTGACATTTCTGGGCAGTTAATTACAAAAAATTAAAGGTAAGTGATTTTTTTAATGAATCTTTGCAATGTTCAATGTTTTTAATGTGAATTTTGAATTGCTATTTTTATGTTTTCGTTTAGTGCTATTATCCACGGATGTTTTTTGGAGTTGAAAACGGGCCAGTGTTTGCCCAGTTTACATTAGCTGTACAACTAGGTTGCTTAATCCACTGTAGTATTTTTAGGTTAAAAACATTTGTTCATTTTAAATTACTTGTTGCTGAATTTTCAGACGTTTTTTAGGTTTAATATGGACCGGTGTATTTTGTTGTTTTGATGTGCTTCTGTTAATGGAATTTATGTGCAATTTTAATGCGTTAAAATTCTTTGACTTTGCTTTGCAGATCGTGCAAACTGGTTGGCGACAGTCGCTGGGGCTTAGCAACTGACAAGCTCCAGCGACTGTCGCCGTGTTTACATGGGGCTCGCACGGTCGATTTTATTATTTATAGTACTGAATTTTAACATCACAATAAGGCCTGACTATAACATTTTGTGGGCCAATTTTTTTGTGACCCTACAAATCTCTAAATTAAATTTATTGGCATATTTCTGCATGTGTGCCCAGGACACATGTCCCAAAGTGCCCGTGCGATAATCAGGGCCTGCATTACAACCCTTATATTAAAGGTGTAGAAATTTCTATTTAATTTAAAAGAGGATATTAATCGAACCATGAAAAAGACAACTACATTTAATTTAATATTAGCACAATTCTTAAAATTTTTCAAACTTAATTTCTGAACTTAGAGAGCTTTTTTTTTTTAATTTTATAATTTGAAACTTATTTCTTTAACTGTACTTAAAATTGATATTTAATTAGATGTACTTAATAATGAATAATAAAAATATTTACTCGATTAAAAAATATACACGGTGTAAATTAATTTGTGGAATGAAATAATAATAGGTAGACTATTTTAAAACTCTTGAAGTATCTTTGACTGGATTCTGTTTTTTGGATGATTCTTCTGTATAATGCTATGTATTTTTAGAAACTGTTAAATGTTTCATATACACAAACCATATTTTGAATTATATTTAAAATTATTTACTCTTATTTTTAAATATTGATTATCACAAGTAATTTATTGTTCTTCAAAAAAGTGTTGAGCATGTGAAAATTTTCATCATTTTGTGCATTTATTCTAAGATGCTAAAAATTTTATGCTAAATTTCAGGGATCATTCTTAAATTTTTATTACAGTACTTTCTTTTCGGGGGGGGGGAGGGGTGGATTCACAATTTTTATTTAAATTACTAAAATATATTTTTGTACAAACATAATTTTTTATCTTAATTATGGGAAAAGGGGTTAAATTAAATACAGACTTTCTTTAATGAAAACATTTTTTGAACTATGTTAAGATGTTTTTCACGCAGTTTAACTCTATGCAGGACCTGACTAAAACATTTTTGTGCATAGGGCATTTTTCAAGTTTTGTGCACCTATACATATTTTGTGTCTTTGTATACTTAGTCTAAACTCAATTTTTGGCTTCTATCTGCATGTAATGCCCAGAGTACGGGCCCAAAGTGCTCGTATAATAATCAGAGATTGGCTGCATATTAACTCTGTTTCAGTTGAGGCTGTTTTGACTTCTTCTCATGGGAAGTCTTAAGAAATTGTGGGTACACTGAAAAGAAAAAAAAATAAACTTGAATAACGTGTCTTCATTCAACATATAGAGATGAGGTATTCGTGGATAGTGGGAAAACAGTGGAGTCCTGACGTTTGCGTAAAATATGTTCCAAGACCAATTGTTAAGTGAAATCTTCGCTTTGTGAGATAGGGTATATATATATATATATATATAGCTAACCTCTAATAAAAGTATTATGTTTTCATCTTAAGCTATAATAGTTTAATTAAATTTATTTTTCCATTTAAATTTCATGTTTATTATAAATGTACATAAAACATATATTCTGAAATTTGAATTTTGACTCATATTATACGAGTGTTTATGAGGTGTTATTAAGTGTTTCATTATATGCCGAATATACAGGGTACAATGAAACACTGTCAACCTTCACCTTTTGATATTTTTTAACCATGAAGATGCTGTTTACAAACTCATAAAAATTCATTTAGATGGGGAAAAGAGTAGATTAAAATTGTCCATTAATTTTATTACTGTACATGCAAATTTGTGAACAGGAAAAAAAGTAGTGATTTTTGTTTCATTGTACCCAACTTCCCCTACTACCGCTGCGAGTCATTATTTTCTCTCATGATAAAAATTAAAACTAGTTTAAGAACGCAAATTACATATTAAGGTTTTGCGTTTAAGGTTGATCAATTAAGGTTTTGCGTTACGAGGCTCGATTCAAATACTAATTGCTTTCAAGCTAGAAACAAATGTAAAAGTCCCACTAACTTAAATTTTCCATTTTATTTAAAATTATTTTAGGAGTTCTTATGTTGCTTTTTTAAAAATATTTTTTTTTCTATTGTATTTCTTCATATAATGTAATAAATTTATTTAAAAATGCTTCTACTTTATTATTTTTATTGAATTGCTATTTAAATATGTAGTTTTTTAAAATTTAAAAATCTGAATATATATATATATATATATATATATATATATATACATACATATGCTGATACAGGTATACAAAGAAGGGGTTGCACAATGCAACCAAAAAAAAAAAAAAACTGGTGCGAGCGACTGAAAATTTCATTTGCTTCCGCAATTTTGAAAATATAAGAAAAGTTTAGCACCACTTAATTTTTGTCAGTTCCACTAAATATTTGGATTCTATTTGCATCATCTGCGCTAATAAATGTATACAAATATAAAAAATTACAGCAGTATCTATAAACCTGTAATTAAAAAAATAATTATTAATGATTAATGTTATAATAACTTATTACTCGTATGTGAATACAAAAATCTCTTATATTGTTACTTTTTATGCCAAATAATAACGACTTTTTTGTAATATTTCTATATAATGCAATGAATTGTTAAAACTATACAAAAACTATTATAATTTCATAGGTACGTCAACTCATACGGCCTCCTTTATTACTGCCCAATTTACATATGGCCTCCAATGGTAAAAAGGTTCCGCATCTCTAGAAGCTAGAATATGTCGGGATGTTCAAGAGAAGATCGACTTCGGCTCGCAACTTCCTAAAGCAACCATTCAGAGTCTGGAAGCATTATTGCTTAAGGGAGCAAGACAAATTACCAGTGGAACTCAACTGTCTCAATTCCCGGTATGAAATTTTGCTGTGAGGCTTGTAAATATGTAAGCCAGCCTATTAACCCCTAACCCTTTTTCTACACCTCTCTGTTTTTGCAAACCTTTAGAATCTGAGAATTAATGCATGTTCATGCACGTTTATTTTAAATGATGAGTTTTTAAATAATTTATTGATTGTTTTACACCAAATAAAATTCATTAAAATGTTTTAGTAAAAGAGGATTTGATTAGGGTGATATTTCTGTGGTTTGTAAAATATGTCAATTTGGGACAAGATATGTATAAATAAGAAATAAAGTTTACATTACAGATTTCTTTAAAGAATTAATTTTAAAAGAAAAAATTCTAGTTTAATGTTATGCCTCTTACAAACGTGAGTTAATTGCATATTTTTGTACTGATGTTGATTTTTTCTTTAGGAAAGGAGTTTTCGAATTAATTGTGTTCATTTGTTGGCCATGCAACCACTCTCAGAATTTAACATATAGATAATCAGAAGTTCAATGTGTAATAATGTCATAAGACACTAACAGTTTTTTCTTTCAGAAGTAAAATGTTAAAAAAATGCTTAGATTATTTATTAACAAAAATACTTTATATTTAGTATACTTCCTTCTTCAATAACTAAAAATTTTAATTGAAATAATTTAAACTTAAAAAATGTTCTTCAGTAAAGAATAATATTTACATTGATTGATTTAAATAATTCTTGTGTCAGAACAATCCATTTTAAATGTTTCAGAAGTGACATCAGATTAAAAAAAAAAGAATACAAAAAGAAGGAAATAAATATTAGATATATTTATGCATATCCATACAAGGTAAGTGAATGAAACTGTATAATTAAAAAAAGTCACTGTAAAGAAAGAAAAAGGGAGGCAGTTTTGACCATCACTGTTGTCAATCTAGAGAGTGGAAAATAAGTTATGAAATATTGGGTTGGTGAACAATGCGCGTGTGCCTTTAAAAGCGAACTAAAGGAAAGGCAGTCTTGTACTGTCAGTGTAATAAATATAATTTGTGACTCTACCTAAAAACAACGAATATTTTAAAGTAACCTCCCAAAAGACTTTTCAAGCATTAAAAGAAAGGATTCAGCATGCTGTGTCCACAATAACGCTAAAAATGATGTGCAATTTTAAGGGCAGCTTTGCAATGAGGCTGCAAGAATGTGTGTAGGAAAATAGAGGAGTTTTTGGAAATTACTTTCCAAAAATGAACGATTCTGCGCCTACACAATATGTCCATTCATGTAGATTACGCTGCTTTCATCACTAAATTTTACAAAAGATGATTTTTAGAATGTTATTAGTTTAAAGAAATCATTTCATCCCATTGGCTCACCTTGTATATATAGTGGAATATCAAAAATCCACCAAATATTGCAGATGTATTTTCGCAGTTTAATGCCTTTATGTTGAGGAATCTCAACATAGTACATATTTTATGCATTCTTTTAAAAAAGGAACCAGCATAACTCCTGATTTTTGCATGACGTTATATATTGTTATTTTGTATTTAATAATGATAAAATTTTCATTGTTTAACATTTTTAAATATTTTATTTAGATAAGGATTTCCAAAAGCATCGATAAGTGTTTATATTAACAAATTTCAGCTAACCCATTTATGCCTAGTGTCTCTTTTTTTGGGGTAGCATTTTCGCTATCAGTCAAAAACGTTATTAATTTTCCCTAGCCTTTGTTCACGAGTCTTGAACCTCAATTTCACAAAATATTTTAACATGACCTAGTAGGATGTTGACATTTCAATTATTATGCATAATGATTTTAAAAGAAATCATCCCTTGTTCAAGAAGTTGACATAAGAAATTTATCTATTATTATTGATTGGTATTAGCAAAAATCGAAGAAAGTAGCAAAAATATCTAAGGCACAAATGGGTTAATGAAATCACTTGAAATATTGAAATAGTTAGCCAAAAAAGAAAAGAATGGCACTTTTTTGGGATTAATTTATTTGCTGATGACGTGTTTTTGTTTTATCCTAGGCATCTGAAAAATATTTCTTCATTAAGGAAAGTTTGATCAAAGAGAAGACTGAATAAGTTATGTTGTATCTTGTGTAAAATATTGAGATGAAATATAAAAACCTATGTAGTTTTATATACTGTATATGGAAAGTCAATAAAATTTCTAATGTTTTAAATTTAATTTGTTATTTTATGCTTTTTTTCAGTTTATTTAAAAGCTAACATTTTATTAAATCAAAAATAATTAAGAACTATGCAAAATAATACACATAAAAGGGTATTTTATCCAGGACACACCTTTTGGTTGGTACAAAAAAGTGTACTTTTCTGCAGCATAAAGAAAGTCAACCCCAGTCAGAAAGAATAGCCTTTTACTTGTGCAGATGACTGACTTTTTGTAACTGAAGAAGAGTGGACTTTTTTGTATTACTCAAAATGATAGACCTCAATTTGTATCTTTTATGAGTTATTTAAAAAAAAATTTAATTACTTTTACCTTTTCACCACCAGATTTTTGTTGAGTGCTTTTGTTATTTTATTAAATTACTTTACTTGTGATTGCTTTGAATATATTAATTTATATTTAATTAAAAAAATCTTATCGTGGGCAATTTTAATAAATATGACTTTTAATTTGAAACTACCAAAATTATTCTAGATAAATAATTTCAATGCAATTTTTAAAATAACTACCAATTTATATAATGATAAGTTTTATTCATCTATTAAACTATAAATTAAAAGCATTGTACTGACTTTTTCAAAGTACACCATGAAAATTTGTTCTGCCATATCGTTATTTATATCTTTACTTTAGAACTTAAAAGCCTGTATTTGTTCCAAGAAAGTAAAATAAAAAATAAATAGCACATTAAATCATTGTATTATGCTGATCCATTATGCTTAATTTACCCTTTCAACAAGTATTCTTTAAATATTTGGATTTGTGGAAGATATTTATAAGAGAAAGTATGTATAAATGTAGCTGAGTGATATAGTAAAAAACAAAACACTGAAGCAACTTAACTCTAGAAATACAACGGGCCTGCCTTTTACGGGTATGTATAAAACAACTCCATAAAAATAAGTTTTTGAAAAAATCTGTTTGCATGGTCTTAACTTATAATTTGGCCCTATGAATAAGAGTAACCTTTACAAGTCAAGAATTATTAATGCCCCCCCCCCATTTCAAGCTTGGATGTAAATTTTAAGTTTGCTTACTTAGTTATTAAAAATTAATTTCAAAGCTATGTTCACGAGACTTTACATTTTTGTTAAAAATATTGTCATATTTAATTATAAATCTATTACACACTCACAAAAGTTCTTTTTAAAAGTTAATAGTCTCCTACAGCTATGCATCACTATAACATTAACATATTAGACATAGAGGTGACTGTGAGTTTGCAAATATTTTATTTTAATAGCAAATAATCTCAGTTTAAGATTGAAAATCTCATTCCGAAATTTTCCACTGCCACTTGCAATGCTTTTGGGTAAATTCGCATTTTGTAATTTGACATTAGTGCTGTGCTGTTTCAAAAAGTTTCAACAACAAAAATATTTATTGCAGATCTTTCTGGCTTTTTAAAGGAGCAAGATTTTTCTACCTATATTTTAAATGGTTGTGCAAAATTTCTAACTACTTCAGAGTTAGAGAAAAAAAGTTTTCATTTAAAAACAGTGTAAGTTGAGTAATGTGCAAATCGGGGGATAGGTGTCAATTTGTTTGAAAATTAATTGTAAATTTGTAGGATAAAAGAAAATTATTTAAAAACCGTGTAAACACGAAACCGTATAAATTGAGTACCGGGCATATCGAAGAATAGCCGTAAATTTGTTTGGAATTTAATTGTAAGTTTTAGGATCCAATAAATAAAATTTAAAATAAAAACCCTCTAAAATAAGTTTTCATTTAAAAACAGTGTAAATTGAATACCGTGCTAATCGAGGGATAAGTATAAATTTGCTTAAAAATTAATTGTAAATGTGTAGGATTTAACAAAACTGAAAAAAGAAATTCATTCCAAAAACCGTATGAACACGAAACCGTGTAAATTGAGTTCTTTGCATATGAAAGGATAGCTATAAATTTGTTTGAAATGTAATATTAAATTGTATAAGACCCAATAAATAAAATAATAAAAAACTCTAAAGTAAGTTCTCATTTCAAAACAGTGTAAACTGAGTACCGTGCAAATCGAGGGATGGGAGCAAATTTGTTTGAAAATTAATTGTAAATCTTAAAATAAGGAAAAAAATCATTTTAAAACCTTATAAAAGCGAAACCGTGTAAAACTGAGTACCGTGCATATTGAAGGATAGTTTTGTAAATTTCTTTAATATGTAATTGTAAATTGTAGAATCCAATAAATAAAATTTAAAAAACCTCTAAAATAAGTTTTCATTTAAAAACAGTGCAAATTGAGTACTGTGCAAATCGTGGGATATGTGTGACTTTGTTTGAAAATTAATTGTAAATGTGTAGGATTTAAAAAAAAAAATGTAAAACCGTGTAAACGCGAAACCTTGTAAATATGGAAGATAGCTGTAAATTTGTTTGAAATGTAATTGTAAATTGTAGGATCCCATAAATAATATTAAAAAAACTAAAGTTTTCATTTGAAAACCGCGTAAATTGAGTACCGAGCAAATAGAGGATAGCTGTAAATTTGTTTGAAAAGTAATTGTAAATGTGTACGATGCACACACACAATAAAATTAAAAATATTTCATTTAAAAACGTGTAAATTGAGTGCCGTGCAAATCGAGGGACAGGTATAAATTTTTGTTCGAAATGTAATTATAAATGCATGTGTACAGAAAAATTGCATCAGGCTAAAACTTACACAGAAGTGCAGTACAATTCCATAAAAGTACTTGAAAATTCAAGAACTGTAAAAACACGTTACAGTGCTTGAAAATTCAAGTGCTGTAAAAATACACAACAGTGCTTGAAAAATCAGGCGCTGTAATTTTACAGCATGGTGTTGTAAATTTACATAAGTGCTCGAAAAATGAGGGGCTTTAATTTTACAACACAGTGATGTAAATTCACATAGATGCTTGAAAAATGAAGTGTTGTAATTTTACAACACAGTGTTGTGAATTTACATAGGTACTTGAAAATGATGTGCTGTAATTTTACAACACGGTGCTGTAAATTTACAGCACATGTGCTGTTGTGCCACCGTGCCATCGTGCCAACTATTTACAACACGGTGTTGTAAATTTACAACACAGTGCTTGAAAATTCAAAGTGCTTGAAATTTACAGCACATGTGTTGGCGTTATGATTACCAGCACATTGTGCTGTAATTTAGCATGGTTTTTTCTTATAGTGTATATATAAAGATTTAAACAAAAACTACAAAATTTTCTTTTTATTACGGAAAAATGAGAGTGTAGCCAGTTGGCTACAGTATCCACTGTAGGGTTGAATCCTAAGCCGACATCACTTTCATTTTCTCAATGCATTATTACACGAGTAATTTCTTACGATAAAGTATGAACTTCAATTATTTAAATTTATGTATTCCGCCATGTTGGATTCCACACTCTGTTGAACAAAGTGAGGAAATAAAGCAGTCGTTGAACCTCAAAACAACCGTGTGACTTTTCCATCCTTTTTCCTGAATCATAAAATTCAGTTATGTGCTCGTAAATTAGAAAGTTACAGCAAATTTCGTTGAAATTTTCGTGTTCTGCAGAATTAGTACGTCCGGGGTACTTTTCAAGAGGGTTGAAAAGTGTATTATTTCGGTCTGTCTGTACGTCCCTCACTCCGTGCTGTAATTGTCATCGACTAATACGAAATTTATATATGCTATTTCTGCGTACAGTACTACGTATCCTATTGAAAAGGTGTATGAAGCATTTTTAGTTATTTTACAGGAGCACTAAAAAAAATTCCACTACAATACGATCTATGGTTAATCATTTTTTAAAGCATGTTTTAGACTTATTCGTCTATTTCAAACAAAACAAAACTCATACATGTTATTAAAGATAATAAAGAAATGATCTCGATCGAAAGTAAGTGTCTGCAGCATTTACATAGTTCTTCTGCGGGAGCAGTGAAAAGAATTTCAATACATTACTGTCTATGGTAGTGTAGAGATATATCTCGTTTTCAAGCAAAATACAGTAAGTATATAAACGTCTGTAACTGCTTACTCTTTAATTAAAAGATGGAAATAAATTAAAAAACTCTTTTACAGTGTCTCGCAAAATTAAATTGTGATGTACAGATTTTTTAAGAATACCTCTAATATTTCTTCGAAGAGTAAGGAGATTAAATTTTGAAGATGTTGAATTGTGTCTTAGTCGAAACTGAATCTTATATTTTGAAGCAATGGCAGATTAATGCAAGTTTGTCAGAGGAGCGGTTAGTTTGTCGATGGAGGCGGTTAGTTAGAAAATTGACAAATACATCCATTTTATGGAATTAAATAGGATCTTTTACATTAATTTCTTTTTTCTCGGGGTTGGGCTGTCGCCCCCTCCCTTTAATCCGCCCTTGTTTTGAAGTGTATTGTGAACTGTAAATATGACTATAGACGAATGTGTTAAATGGAATAAGATTTGTACACGATACAAAAATTCTTTCTGCCTACTATTAAATTCGATATGTACCCCTTCAACTTTTACATGTGCCCCACAGAACTTTTAGTCACGTTACGCCTATGACTTTTACATGTGCATGATGATTACTTTCAATTAATTTCCTGTTTAACAAATTTTTAGGGTGGAATTTGCAATCGTTTTACTGGAATTTTTCACTGAATTTTTTTCATGGTATTTTGATGTCGGCTGATCTATCAATTCTATTGCCTTTCCCTTATCGGGCCCTAAAAAATCTAGTCTTCCTCACATACAAGGCAGGCAGCGAAGCTAACTCGGGATAATGGTGATGCCACTCTGCACATGAGACAAATCTTACAGGAAGTGAAGATGTAAGAGAGCAAACCTGAAAAAATAAAAGTGGGTTACTCGGTGCTTTCATTCAGACAATGGTGGAATGAGATGGGATAATCATCAAGGCGATTGTGTCTTGGGATCGTTATCGCTGTACGTGGTTCTGCTAGTGGTGATGAAAACCAAATTCAGCGTGCATAATACGAATTCATTTTAAAACTTAATGAACTGTCCATAGCATGCCATTTCCTGTTATTATTCAATGAATAGAAATTTTAAGGAGGAAAAAACTACCGTTTTTACGTATTGACCACAGTGGCTTATAAATATAGCTTTCGTAGATTCAACTGTGGTGTGTAGACAAGGGAAAGAGCCAGAAATCGCTCAAAATTTTTTCAAATACAGTAGAATCCAGATCTATCGTTCCCGTATTCATCGTTTTCCCGTATTGATCGTTTTATTTCTATGGTCCCTGCACAAACTGTATTTGAATAACGTTAAAGAAGCCCGCATGTATCGTTCGCCAAAAAGTGACTTTCCCGCATTCATCGTTGTAAAATATTTCTCCTGACCAAAATGAAATAGAACAGTAAGTGAATCCATATAGCATGTAAACTGTAATTGCTTCTGGGTATTTTTTCTTGGTTCATTCATGATCAGATGAGCAGTAGTTGTGTGTTGAAGAGGATGTGCATAGAGTGCAATTTAATTATTATAATTCCATTAATCAAGACGGTGAGGCCTGCGGTATCCTAAACATGGAAGAAACGTATGATGATGCAAAAAATGAATATAAGGGCGAAGCAGAGGATAATATTCATGCCGATGAGACTGAGAGTACAATAGTACGAAGTTTGTCTGAAGCAATAATGGTATTTAAAACTGTATGAACTACAAACATAAAATCACATGAAAGGTCCAGAAAAGGTCCAGTATTGTGAATCTTGAAAATTTACTGTTTAATTTAGAAAAATGATGTATAACCCCACATAAAATTACTGAAATTTTAAAATAAGTATCACTTAATTTTCATCTCCGATTCATTTGTTTTACAATTTTGTAAGAAATTAGTATTTATTGCTATACAGTCATTGTGTGTGTGTATAAAGATTGCTTTCTACTTATTTTGACTTGAACCCACATTTGTCGTTTTTCCGCATTCATCGTTTTTTCGTACGCACCCGATGAAAAACGATGAATCGGGGTTCTACTGTATTCTAGAATTTTCGCTTGATAAAAAATATTTACAATTTTTATTTTAATTTCTCGTAAAACTACTCACAATCAACGTAGTCAATCTTCAGTACAACAACAACAAATTTACTGGTTAAACAATAATAAAAACTGCAGGTCTATTGTTTATTTTGGTGCATTTATTTTTGGACTTCTGTGCTTGGTCACTCATATTTGCTTATGAGTCTTCGTCTAGACGGAAAAAAAAAAGAAGAAGAAGAAAAGAAAAGAAAGCGAAGACAAATAACACCATTCGGCAAGCTGAGGTAACTCAAACCTCTCTCCCTGAAGCTTCCAAGCAGCTGATGGAGTGAGTGTTCTAACCGGCGTTGCTTCCAGGTTTGGTTCTTTAAATGCTCCCTCTGTGACCAGCGGAGAAAGGTAATCGCTGTCATTGTGTATTTGTGACGATGTTGGAAACATGAAACCAAATAAGACGCTATTTACTTTTAAACTGCTTTCCTTGGAACTTTAGTTTATCTGCTTCAGACCACAAATGTGACTTTAATAGTCACATTTGTATCGGTTACGAGAATTTTGTATTAAAAAAAAAAAAAGAAAACCAAATTCAACATTTTACTAACATTTAAATATTTTTTTAATGTAAGGGCACACAAAAATCAACAAGTATTCGAGGACTATCAGCCTAAGGAGGAGTGCATTGAGCGGAGGACTTTTTTTAAAGATTTAACACATATTTACATTAAATCTGGAGAAACCCACCCCAAACTCCAGGCCGTTAATTCGAAGGCTGCGTGATAGGCCCGAAACCGGGACCTTGACACTTAAGCCATCTACTATGTTCAGTGGCTTTGTCTGAACAAAAATCAAATAACATCAATTCAAATTCAAATCTGTGTGCCATATTCACATGAGCTGATTTTTTTTAATTAAAAATTTTCAAGCAAAATCATTAATTAAAGCGAATACTATAGACCAGTGATTCCCAACGGGGTTCAGGTGGTCTATGAAGCTTTTAAAGGGGTCTATAGTGTTCTAGTGGTCTATAGCGGGTCGATGATAAATTTTTCTGTTTAAATTTTTTTTAATTTAATTTTTAAGGAATTGCTAGATAATAATATCTGTGTTTTACTATTTATAAATAGAATACAGATTGGCATTTGCTGTGTAATTTATGTATCTAATGTCGAGGCTGGTCTGCAGTTTTTGCAGGAAGTTGTACGATATGACTGGTGACACATTGGGAAAATATCAGTAAAACATTTTGCGCCTTGCAGTTTATGGCTTCAATTTTTAACATTAATGTGATCAAGATGTCTTTTATTAATAAATCGGTGATGCTGAAGAAATTTGTAATTCGCGTTTTTTTTTCTTTTTTCTCCCGTATCTCGAACCGTTTTTAAGCTAAGAACGCTAACTCCAATTTAGCCAACCAGGTGGCACCGTAAGCGTTTCTCTTTTTTCCTCCTGTAGCGCATGGCAACATTACTGAACTTAGACCCCACTTTTATGACTATAGCTCTTACCATTCAGAAATTATTGGGGCGACAACGGACTTTAGCGGGCACACTGTATATGATTACAATTACATTTAATTCTGTAAAAGAAATAAAATGTAGTTTTTATTATTGAACTATCCTTCAACTTAGTGGGTCCCTTGGTTGGTCCCTTCATGGTGGTTCTTTTAGGTATTAAAAAAATTAGGGGGTCTATCGAAAAAAAAAATTTTTAAGGGAGTCTAAGGGGTAAAAAGGTTGGGAACCCCAGCTATAGACTATCAGCATGTGATACACGGAGACTGAGGAAATTACAAAGGTACCTAACAGGGTGCTGAAGGTCGTAAGCGGTTAAAGTAGCTTGGTAGGCCAGGGGTTAACCTTTTACGGGTCAATGTTGCCAATTGGGAATATCAGAATAAAAATTTATTAAATTTTATCTAGAAAACTTTTTTTTTTTTTTTTCTGAATAGACCCCCTACGTTTTCCCCAACACATCGGTATCTCGAAAAATTGTACCAATGCACTCCCAAAAACAGCAAAACATTAGGTGAAAGAAATTTTTCATGTGTCCGGCAGTAGAACAGTTGGTTAAGCTCGGTTCCCATTGGAACTCCGAAAGGGAAGCAGCACCTCCTTGGCCAGTGCCTAGAAGGGTAAACTCCTTTCTTGACTGAGGCTGATGTAAACCGTGTACGCTCTAGGGAACTAATGCACGAAAAATGTGTTATGACTTTAATGTTTTCCATGTTCAATCCATATCTCTTTGGGGTACCAATCCAGCTGTTATCTGAAATTGGTTAAAAATTTAGGAGGGAGACCCGGGATAAGTCGGTATTCCCCCTCACTGGGGATCAGCAAAAAGGAAGCTGCCCAATTAAGGCCATTTTCGTTTTATATAAAGGATCTGATCCCGCTCTGCAGTTGGCCTGAGGGTTTCGAAGCAACAATAACAATTTTCATGTTCTGCGTTTGCAGAATTTACCATGATTCAGACTGCGGGATGCAGAAAATGACCCCAAAGACGTATTTTTACATATCCCTTCTTTTTTCAACTTTTGAACCCTCTGAAGTCTTATTTCATGTCAGTTTGTTTGTTTGTGTTGTGATGGCAACGCTAAGGGTGGGCGATCATCCTGGGATGAGGGGTTATCTTAAAATGTAATTTAAAAAAATATAATTCCCAAATTTTGTTCATCACATCATTAGTGTATGGGAATGCTTTGTACGAGGGTCATATAAAAGTGTAGAAAGTGTTACTTTTTGAAAATTAACGAGAGGAATTTTTTTAACGGAGTCTTACTTCCGACCTCATTTTGAACACTTTTCTCAATTTACGCTGTCCACTTATCTCTAATAGATATAGAATTAAAGCCCGTTACCACCTTTTTGGGACACCCTGTATCAGTCTGGTTTATAGTATCCACAGGTTCTGAAATCATCATTAACCAGTGTTCTGCTTAAAAAAAAAAACAAAAAAAAAAAAAACAGAGGTCTACTTTAAAAAAGAAAAAAAAAAAATCACTGTATTTACGTATACTATTTCTAAGCTAATCTAAATTCATCAACGCGGGTTTCGAAGTTTATAAAGCGAAACAAAACAGTCGTTTGAATATCAAATCAATGCTGTACAGCTTCTCATTTCCATAACCCTAAGAATCTGCGCTTTATGCCTTTGGAAACTATCTTGGCGAGTAATCGCATCGTTTGGATTTTTTTTTCCTTTTTTTTTATGGTCAACGGATGCAAATAATCGGTACTTATTTTACCGTCGATAATTCACGCCAACAAGTTTTTTCGCCAAAGTATTGCGATGCACTACATTGTAACAATGAATCTGACGTATTCCACACGCACACGAAATCGCTCTTTTTGGCTGACTGACTGTAAAATACATAAGTACCAAATAGGCTTGTTTTGGTCGGAAATGTTATTTTTTTATTAGATTCAATGAAGAATTTACCCGTATATTTTAAAACTAAAAAGCGATTAACTGTATGAACTAGTGTAATTACACACTGTACGCCGTCTAAAGATAGGAAATAGATACTAATAAAAAATAGTGTTATTCCATTAGTGTTATGCAACAGTATCAAGAGAGAAAAAAATAATTACAGAGATGTGAACTTATACTTTACTTATATTAGACTAATACTATATTAAAAATGTCAAAAATTTGTTACAAATGATAGTTATACGTACCAATATAGACTAATCACCACCAAAAAACTTCTTCAGTTTTTTTCGTCTCCTATTCTTATGAAAACAAACATGGCGCCTGCCGGTAGATACTCGGATGTTGCCATCGCTCGACTGTTGCATGAACAGAGCGCATGCGCCAATTTTCATCGGCTGAATGCCGCTCGGCCGTTATGCGGTCCGAAATTTCTTTTCAGTTCAACCTATTTTGATCAAATTTAGGCATATGGCCCGATAACTCAGGCCGGATATCGTTCTGATCATCGTTTTATGGGTACCGGACCGATCAGTGTCTGCCGCACACATAACAATCATCGTTTTTAGATGGAATTCCGTGTCTGGGCCGAGTACCGAATTTCGGTGAGCGATGATTTGCGATGAATGCCGGTGGTTGGCCGAGCAGAAACTGGGAATTGTTGCTTGTAGGGTTGACCCGAAGTTCGGTCTGCTAGCGGGCTACAACGGTATCAGGTAATCAAGTTAATGCTTTTACGCCTTTTCCAAATAAACTGGAGGAAAAAGTATATAACTATTTAAAAAAAAAAAAAGCGATTATTCTCCAGGAGTTCATGTGATGATCAGGCCTGGCTGATCTGTGCCGGCTGATCTGTGGCTGACCTGTGCTGGCTGCTGTGCCGGCACAGCCAGCTGTCGTCAAAAAAGGGTCTCTAGATCTGTGGCACGCGATGAACGTTTCGATAGTCCGCCATCTTGCTGGTAGTTAAGTCGAGCGATGGCAACGGCTGCCCTTTTTTCAGCATTGGGAAAGGGTTGCGCCTCAAAGGGTTAAATGGAAGCCGCTCCTTTTCGCCCGTCGACGTCCTATATAGAGTACCTGGCACCTCTCCGCGGTTTACAGAGTTCATTAGTAACAACGACAACAACAGAACGGAATTTGACTTTTTTTCGCAATCAGATATATTCGATTTCCATTCCAAAACTGCACGTTACCGGCTACTCAGCCTTACAATTAAATTGCGACTAAAAAATCAGTATTATCTCTTCCTTTCTAATCTTATAAATAAAAATGAAATTCTGTTTGTTTGTTTGTTTGTTGATTTGAGTTGTATACAAATCCACAAAAATGGACCTATCAGCCTGAAATTTTGCACAGATATGTAAAATAATATAGAATAAATAATAGTCCACTTTAAAACTTTGAAAGTCCACCCGTTCCCGGAATTTAAGAGATTTTTTATGTTCTCCACGCAAAAAGCTTTCCGTAATTGTAACCCCTGTAGTGAAAAAAGTGTGAAATAAGGATCGTGGTTGCCATGTGTGGCGATTTTGCCGAATAAGATGTTTTAAATTCTCAAAGTAAAAATAAAAGAATAATAATGATTTTTTTTGTTAGTTTATATTCGTAAGGTTATATTTTTTTTAATTATAATATCGTGTGCATGGGAAATCGGAGCAGGAATGAAATGTTTTATACGCAAAACAATAAGAATTGAAGATTTCCGAGGCTAATATGTTAAAATTTTTTAGTTTGGCGAAAAAATAAAATGGCTCAAATGCCGAGAAAGTGCGTTCTAGCGGTTTGCACAGTTTCCGGCTTGGCGAATTTACTGAGAGCTTAAGGAAACGGATTTTTGAAAACAAGTACAAAGGTTTTATTAGAATACAGCGTTAAATTTTAATGATCCCTGCGAAAATAATGCAGTTATTAAGGGATTTCAAGCGATCTATCTTCAGCATTCTCGCGATTTTGAGGAGGATTCTAACGCTTGGCGCTATTTATCGTAATTTAATCGTCTGCTATTTGGGTTATGAATACACCTGCGTATAAGTTTTTGAAATTTTCATTCAGTTGGAATTGTGCATTTTTCAGAGTAGCTTTTCTGCATCTAATGTATTACATCCAGAAAAAAGGATGTTAGAAATATCAATTTTAATTTTGTTTAATCACACTCATGAATAATGATACACTTTCCAACTTCATGAAAGAAGGAACGAAAATAGGGAAGACCCATGGATTATAACTCTTTTTATATATAGCACTTTAGTGCGTATTTAAAAATCTGAAAGTGTGTCAGATTTTCTATGATTCTAGCGCTTGGCGCAATTTAATGAGAGGGTATTTTTAAAAACAAGCGTAGGTTATCTTATAAATAAAAATGAAATTCTGTTTGTCAATTTGTTGATTTGGGTAGTATACAATTCCACAAAAATGGACATGTCAGCCTGAAATTTTACACAGATATGTAAAATAATATAGAATAAATGATAGTCCACTTTAAAACTTTGAAACTCCACTTAAAAACGTTTTCCTCCTGAAGTGTTCCCTTAATTTCCGTTCCCGGAATTTAAGAGATTTTTTATGTTCTCCACGCAGAAAGCTTTACGTAATATTAACCCCTGTAGTGAAAAAAGTGTGTGAAAAAAGTATCTTGGTTGCCATGCATGGCGATTTTGCCGAATAAAATGTTTTAAATTCTTAAAGTAAAAATAAAAGAATAATAATGATTTTTTTAGTTTATTTTTTTAGGTTATTTTTTTTAATTATAATATCGTGTGCGCATAAGAAATGAGAGCAGGAATGAAATGTTTTATACGCAAAACAATGAGGATCGAAGATATCCGAGTCTAATATGTAATTTTTTTTAGTTTGGCGAAAAATAAAATGGCTGATAGGCCGATTTTTAGAGTGTGAGTTCTAGCGGTTTGCACAGTTTTAGGCTTTTTGGCTCAATTTACTGAGAGCTTAAGGGAATAGCATTTTTGAAAACAAGTGTATAGGTTTTCTTAGAATACAGCATTAAATTTTAACTATCCGTGCAGAAATAATGCAGTTATTAGGGCATTTCAAGCGATGTAGCTTCAGAATTCTCGCCAATTTAGTACATTGATTTAACTTGGGGGAAATCCGCCAAATTTCAGAAAATTGAAATCTTCGCATTTAGTACATCGAGGTAACGATGAATAAAAACATGTTATAGTTGATAATTTAAAAAATGCGGCTGTATTAAGGGATTCCACTTTTCAAATAAATGCCTGGCGGTCGAACCATTTCCCATTTTGATTGCTGCTAAGTCAATCCTTCGAATGATTCCCTGAAAAAACTCTTGCAAAATGGCGTATGCTGGCACTTTGGCGAGGCTTAGATTTGAAACTGGATTTTACTTGAGACTGGTATATACGTATAATAAGACTGGTTATAGATAAAAATGAATGTTGGTATGTGTGTAGGAGGTTGAAAAACTCCAGCACCGTTTTACCGATCACCATGAAATTTGGTTCACCTAAGTCTTTTATCATGGAGAAGGTTTTTATGCTATCCGTTTTCCTCTAACTTTTCACTAGGTGGCGCAGCAGAACGTCGAATTCTATTCCGTTTAGCCGTTTGCTATGCGAATATCGTCCAACAAATTTCGATGAAATTTGGTACACGCGAATATTAGAACACGGAGAATATTTTTCACTATCCATTTGCTGTAACTTACCGCTAAATAGCGCTGCAACGCATCAACTTCTATACCGTTCGACTGATCGGCATAAAATTTTTTATACTTACACATTTGAGAACGAAGAATATATTCTAACTGCGTTACTTTTGATGTTACTCACCACTAGACGGCACTGCAATGCATTATTATTTTAACTCGCCACTAGATGGCGCTGCAGCAGGCCAAATTTTTGACCATTCAAACGGTGGCTATGAAAATCAGTATACATAGCTATTTGAACAATGAGAATATTTTGGCGTTATCCATTTTGCTATAACTCGCCACATGACGGCGCTGTAGCAAATCATTACTTTAATTAACCACTAGATGGCCCTGCAGTGTATCACTTCTTGACTGTGCGAATAATCGCTATGAAAATAGGTATACATAGATATTTGAAGACGGGGAAGAGTTTGGCACGGTCCATTTTCCTATAACTTGACACTAGATGTCGCGTCAACACATGAACTTCAAGACTATTCAGCCGATCGTCATGAAAATTCGTATACATCGATATCTGAATGCGAAGAATATTTTTGCCGTATCCGTTTTGCTAAAACTCGCCACTAGATTGTGCTACGCCGCATCGCCTTCTGCACCGTAAAAACGATTGCCTTGAAATTCAGTATGCATGATTATTGAACACAATATAACGCGATATCCATTTTGCTATATCTCTTTATTACAATAATAAATAGTAATCACAACAAATATTAATATCAAAAATTCCATTCATTCCCGTGCGAAGAACGGGTACTTCAGCTAGTAGTATAATAAAAGGATGTTCGTCCATGTTCTTCTGTTTGAAATACATCAAATAGGTAAGGCATAATGTTTTCATGGATTATTTTTTATTGATCGGAAGTTACATGTCATGGAATGAAATATTAGAAACGAACGTGTTAGTGGTGTACAACTTTCCTTGTTTCACGCAATCACGATAAACTGCACTAAAGTTCCACTTTTGAAATGAGCTGTCAATTTGAAATTCTATTAATATGAACTCGTAAGGATTACCATTTGAAGTATATGTTTATCACCAACAATTGGCGACTTTTTTTTATTTCCAATTAACACACACACAGTCACGTTTTATACTTTTCGAATCAGGAGATCGCTCACGTTTTTATTACCGAAATTAAAGAGCTTTAAACTGTTGATTTAACTGATCTCTGATAGATACTTATTTACTGCCATTTTGTATGTATCACTGAAGAAATCTCTATGTATTAAATAATATTCGCAAAAAATAACGCACAATAACTTCAACGAACCCTTTAGTAACTATTGAAAACGTATGGCAACGTTTAAAGTACAACACTTTTGTGTCTTCGCTATTTTCAATTTATCTCCAAATTAAGTAAATGAAAAATATAGAGAAGTGTTCTTTCATGAGAATTTTTTTTTTTTTTTTCTGTCTGGTTCTGAAACACAACTGCGTTGAAACATTGCATTTAAAAGTGGATAACATGAAGAAACTTTTTGCAGAAAAGAAAAACTATCGAAAAGCCATTTTCAACAAAGCGATCAAAGTTCTGAAAGATAAAAAATACGAAGTAGTAGCTAAAATAGGGAGTGGATCATTTGGAGATATCATTGCTTTGAAAACAGCCAACAGTGAGAAAGTAGCTGCTAAAATTGTGCCACAGGAAACGACATCACTTTTTGAATTTACAGAATGGCATCAACTGGACCATCCCAATGTTCTACGCATGCTAAAAATAATTCGTCAACCTGAATATAATGTATTTCTAATGTCACTGTATTATAGAACACTACGAGTCATTTTAGAAGATCCAGCGTTTTGTAAAAATAGAGCAAGTTTTGATTTCTGTAAAAGATGGGTGCGTGACATTGTACAAGGACTTCACTTTCTGCACAACTTAAATCTATGCCACTTAGATCTGCAAGCAGAAAACATCATGGTAACTAATGAAATGCAGGCTGTTGTCGGGGGATTTTCTTACGTAAGCAAATGCTCAGAAAATGCCAGGATGTACGGTTTGAAAGCCTGCAGTCGTCCTCCTGAAGCAGGGAACAGTAATGGTCACTGCCCTGAAGTCGATGGAAAATCATTCGACGTGTGGTCTTTTGGTATGTTGTGTCATAAGTTATGGTCCTCAGTAAGGACTCTAGAAAATAAGTCAGACAAGCGTTACAGCTGGGAGAACGACATTTATCCTGCTTTATTCAAATCATTGCAGTTCCCATCTTTTTGTAAATCATTTAATGAGAAATTTCCAAACGTTGTTCTTAACGTAACAGAAGTACGCAAAGCTATCAACTTGGTCCAAGGTACTCTTCGCTACCGACAATCAGATCGGCCATCGATATCGGCAATACTGCTACAGCCTTTTGTTTCAGAAAGAACTAAAGACCTGCTCGTGCCAGATGCCATGTGGGTGAAATATCTCGCTGTTTCGGAAGGCTGTTTAAAGCTTGTGAAAAGTCTAGAGAGTGACTTTTCCAGCAATGACGGGAAAGAGGGTTTACTGGGAGACACTAGTTCTTCCAAACTTGCAGGATATGGCGATGCACCTTCCATGATCCAATCGTGTAGTTCGATGGGTGAAAAAGAAATATATACACTGTAAAGAATTTTGCATTTCGAGGAAATTTTTCATTTCAATGAAATCGATACACTGTAAACATTTCGAGGGTTGTTTGTTTGAGCATGTTCCTTAATAGTCTTTTCTGTATAGTTTTCCATAAAAAAATCGACTCTAAATGAAGACAGGCGAAAATCTTCTGATTAATACGCCAATAGACAGTACAAGAGGAAAAGAATATAGATGTATCATTAAATAGAATCCATGAACAACCAGGTATTTTCTTGCCCGATCAAGATTTTGAGATACTGAAAATCCTCAGCTTAATAAGTAAATAGACAGTACCAGAGGAAAGAAACAGATACACCAGGAAGCATACTCCAAAAAACAAACGGGTATTCAGCTGCAGGGACATTATAAAGCCTAACGTACAGTCGCGTGCGTTTCAGTACGCTAGAGTGGGAACCCAATGTATTTTTCAGAATCTTGAAGACGGATTGGAGAGAAAAGTGCCCCCACTGAGCGGTGGGCGTGCTTTTGTGGTCTCACGCGTTATCCTTTGGCGGCGAATCCCGACGGGTCATTAAAAGTCAATAAATTCTTCGCCCTGCACTGTATCCCCCCTTGTACAATGCCTTGACCATTAAAAAAAAACCCCGCTGCAACCGGAAACGGACGCGAGTGGACCCCAGGCTTAAGGATATCCTCCCCGGGTTGTTTGATGGAACATGAGATTTTTACTGTGTATTTTTCAACAAGAAAATTAGCTCTAATGAAGCGAACTAAAATCTTCTGGTTAATACGCCAATAGGCAGTACAAGAGAAAAGAAATACAGATATATAAATAAATCGAATGCAAGAACAACTGCGTATTTTCTTGCCAGAGCAGCATTTCGAGATACTGAAAATCGCCGACTTAATAAGTAAATAGGCAGTACCAGAGGAAAGAAACAGAGACATCAGTAAGTATACTACGAAAACAACAGGTTATTCAGATGTAGGGACATTATAATGATATCCCCACTCCGGGCTCCTACTGAAATTGTCTATTTCTTTCTTTTTTTAAAAAAAAAATTTCATTATGTCAGATTACTTTAAAAAAATTCTTAAAAATATGTGCATTTACTTCCACTCTGTAGCTTAGAATTACTGGTTCCTGAAAATAAAATTTTCTTAGCTTGAGATATAATTATTTTTTTTTTCTTATTGAAAATCCACTAATTTATCTGGGGGGGGGGAGGGTGGAGGTGGCAGGGGAGTTATTCTGCTTCAAGGATATTAAAATGACATTACTCAACCGAAGTTTCTACTAAAAATGGCTCTTCTCTCTCTCTCTCTCTCTCTCTCTCTCATTTTTTCTTAGAATTTTTGTAAAATGTAAGTAAAATTGTGTCTTTCAGATATAATTAGTTCTCTTCTAGGAGATTATATAGATAGACAGGCTCTGATTATCGCAAGAGGACACATTACACAAATAGGCCTAAAACTGAGTTTAAAGCTATTCACAGGGACACAAAACTAGAGCCAGCTATATACAAAGGCGGATCCAGGGGGAGGCCGCAGGGGGCGCGCGCCCCCTCCGAGAAAAAATATATTTACACTAGATAAATGAGTCTTTCACCAGTATTAAGTAGGCTTTACGCTAGATAAAAGGAGTATTCACGATTTGCGCCCCCTCCGGAAAAAGTTTCTGGATCCGCCCTTGGCTATATACAGGGCATAAAATTTAAAAGTGCCCTGGGGACAAAAATGTTATAGTCAGGCCCTGCAGATACATAGCTATAGTTATAGCATATAGATAATTATAGTAAGTTATAGTAAAGTACTTTGAGTCCTTCCTAAAGACAGCGTCCGGTGCGGTCGCACCGTTCGCTCCACCCTAGACTGGTTAAAATGCAATACATCAATCGTTATTTGCAGGAATTGTAATATGGTGTCCTAAACATTCGGGAAAAGATGAGCGTCGGTGTTAAAATAAATTTGGTACTAAATTTATTTTTTTACTCATCCAAATAATGCAATACCTTCATGATTTGTTACTTATGACATAATGACATTCGTAAGAATCTGTAAAAGTTTCTTTGTGCTATTAGTTTATGATATTTTGAATAGATGGCAGCACAAGAACAAGATTATTATACTTTTAGAAGAAATAAAATTATAATTATGTTGAAGCTGCATGGGATTTGAAAAAAAAAAAAATATATATATATATATATATATATAAACAGAAGAAAATATTATGCTTGACTAAGGATAACTTAAAAGTTTTCACGAGCGTAAATTAAAATAAAAGTTTTCTAAAACATTTAGATTGGTAATTGGAACAATCACAGTTTACATGAAAGCTGATAGATGGTAGCACCAACAGCTAAATATGTAAATTATAAATTACATCTTTTATTTTTACTAATTATCAAGGTTATTATCGACCGGAAAAAAACCATAACCATGCTCATAAACTAGTTTTATATTACTTTTCTAATAAAGATTTTTTTAAAACACGAATCATTTTTAATTTACTGTTAATAAACCTTAACCTACTACAATAAAAAATGACAAGAATTAATCTAAAAATCTCATTTTGAATATGTAATGAATCTTATGAGTATACCAATAGAGCAAGTGAAAAGAAGGATTTTTTCCTGAAATGAGTCTTATGTCTGATGAATTTATATTTCCTTGAATAATTCTTCTTTCATAGCACTAATAATGGTATAAATCAGGACTTTTCTTTTATAATTTTCCCAATATCGTTTAATATTTCTTTCTCGTTTAGTAGAACAAAATTTTCTCTGCATCTTTTAAAGGGAATCTTTTCATTTTCTTACCCTTATTTCTGCAAAGAATTTTATTAAACTGTAATTAACAGACCTTAAGCCCGGATAGCTCAGTCGGTAGAGCGTTAGGCTTTTAACCTAACGGTCCAGGGTTCGAGTCCCTGTTCGGGCGGTATCTTTTGGCAAATTGCTTGACTTCTTTCCACCTGACCCATTTTAATTGCGCTTAACTGACACAAATTACGTTATGTTAATAAGAACTTATGAGACAAATTCGGTTAATAAGTAAACGAACAGGTGATCTAACTGTTCGTTTACATGTTTTTCAGAAGAAAAGATGGCTTATAGCATTATGTTGCTAAGAAATGGTACTGGGCAAAAGTCCTCTGTATGTTGCGGGTATGTTCATGGTGCATTGCCGAATTGGAAAATAAATTTTTGTTTCATTTGGCCATTTAGTTTCTTTGTTTTGTGTTATGGCCGTTGGTATATGCTAATCTGTATTCGAGCAGTCTGGGCGTGGCTAAAATCATCAAAAATGTGGCAGAAGGTCGAACTCCATGGAAACCACCTAACCACTTTTTGCAAATAGCAATTTTGAACTTTCTTTTTTTTAATACTGTTTTTAAAAAGTGGTTGGTAATATTGCGTAAAGTTTGCCAGCTATGGATATCTTTCTGCAACATTTTAAGGATTTTAGCCACGCCCGAACGGCACGGAAAATCAGACCAAGACAGCAAACCAGTTTAGTATATACAGGGTGTCCTAAAAAGGTGGTAACGGGCTTTAATGCTTTATATATTAGAGATAAGTGGCCAATGTAAATTGAAAAAAAAAATGTTCAAAATAAGGTAGCAAATAAGACAAGAAAATATTCCTTTCGTTCATTTACAAAAAGTTACACATTTTAAATTTATATACTATATCCCCGTACAAAGAATTCCTAATTAGCAAATGTGTCCCATACACTCATGCGGTGATATACAAAACTTTAGCCTTTAATCACAAAGAGTCTTAGAGAGATAACTTTAAACAAAGATGATCGGGGGCATGATTTTTGAATGTAAACGCTTATTGCTAGAGCGGGAAAAAAAAAAAAAAAGATTTTCTTTCGTAATTTCTTTACGACCCCTCAAATGCAATCATTCGACGTGATTTTTTACCTTCGAGAGCATTTGAAAAGTGGTTTAAGTCAGCATTATATTTATCCTCACATCTCTGACACTTATAAGGATATAGTAATTACCAAATTTTGTATGCCACTTCACTGGTGTATGGGGGCACATTTCACAAATGAGTTTTACTATTGAGAACTTTTTTCTACGGGGGTCGTATACAAATTTAAAAAGTGTAACTTTTTGTAAATGAACAAGAGGAATTTTTTCTTGACGGAGTCTTATTTCCGATCTTATTTTGAACATTTTTTCAATTTACATTGCCCACTTATCTCTAATAGACAAAGAATTAAAACCCGTTACCACCTTTTTGGGATAGCCTGTATGTCAGTGGTTATAGCAAGTGTACACGAGGGGCATCTCCCTTCGGGGGTGGTGTGCAAAAAACCGACCAAAACTCCAGGCCGTTAAATCACAGACCTTCACACTTCAGCAGTCTACCATGTATCAGTGTCTTTCGGCCCCGCCTTATGCCATGGTGGGGCCGAAAGAGGGAATAAAGGCAAATACAGATAACTTGAAATTTTGATAACTCGAACTATTTGGTCGGTTTTTTTTTTTCACCTCAAGCGATTTCGACAAAGGAGCTATATACAAGTCTAATGCTTCTCGCATTGTCACATTCATCGTCAGAATAGCTTATTAAAAATTGAGATAATATTGCTAATACTTGATTAATCTTTACCACTAAGTAGAAAAATTCCAAGTCTGGTGTTAGCGAGGCTCAAGAAATCGACTGAGCATTTGATAGGAAGATTTAGAAAACTAAATAACACTGGGAATTTAAGTCTGGGGAAAATAAAGTTAAAAAATTGATTTAGCGAACAATAACAACTAAAATATGAAATAAAGTGAAATTTTAAGTCTAATGTAAACGGCGCTCAAGAAATCCATTGACCAAATAATAGTAATAATCCTAACATTTAATTATCTGATCCCTGGCTCACTGACCCTCAATGACAATTCCGGTTCAACCACTCCAAAAGAAAACTTTTACTTGCATTAGTCTAAACACATTAAAAAATTATTGTCTAAAAACGTAATAAAATTTCCCCGATTGGTGCGATCGGCTTGAAATGTTTCATAATGGGTAAAAAATGTAGAAAAAATCTGCGATATTTTAAAAATCGGGAAATCCATCTGTTCCCTAATTTTTAAGTGATTTTTGCCTAGTTTCAGCTCTATTTTATTTCCGAGAGCACAAAAGAGTCAATCATTTGTGTGACAAAATTAACAGTTGCAACTGATGTTGACGTCATATTGATGTCACGACGGTTTTTAGGTTTCGATGGGATAATTGCGATTCCAATTTTTAAAATAGTTCATCCAAATTACCCAGTTTAATTTTTTTTTCAAATAAAATGAACTCCTCTTCATGAAGCAATGATATAATAGGAACTGTTCCCACAAAACGAAATAGTTTGTATACGAATGTTTCCGAACGTACGCATATTTATGTTATACGCGTACGAGATAAATTCCAGAGAATGAAAATCGGTTTTGGTATATAATAAAAATTGAATATGAAGTTATTTATTTTAAGGGACGAAGATTAAATATATTATTAAATGTAGGCATATTTTTGTCAACTGTTTTGCTAGCGCCCGTTGTAATTTCCTCCACAACGGGCTTTATCTTCTAGTTAAAGAATAATTTATATTGAGGATTTCAAAGTAAAAAAAAAAAAAAAAAAAGAGTAGATAGCTTTTCAAAAAGGTAAAACTTATACACAAAATTAGAAAATTATCAAACAATAAATATATACTTAAGAAGCATTTCTTCTCTTTCTTTAATTTTGATTAAAACAGTACTAACCAGGGCCGGCGGAAGCGGGCCTGCAAGGCCTTCTTTGCAGGCGGGCGCCAAACACAGAGGGGCGCCAAATTGTCCCCAAAGCAAAAACTTTTAAAAAATGGACAGATTTTAGGAAGATATGTTCTATATTAATAAGGATTGCAGTGTATATATAATGTTTTATTTGTCTGATAAAATGTCTTGCAAGGCCGTAGGCATGAGGGGGGGGGGTCAGGAACATATATAACCAGGACCGTACCCAGAAAATAAATTTGGAGGGGGTCCGACATTTTTTAGGGAGTCGGGGAGAGGGGGGAGGTCTGTTTGATTGACTATCATCATTTTATATATAAATACTCTCTCTCTCTCTCTCTCTCCCACCCACCCACACACACACATATAGGATAAATATATAATGTGATAATTTCGGGGAGGGGCAGCGTCCGGATCCATAGGACCCACCCCCTGGGTGTGGTTTTGTATATTACTATATGTAAAAGGAAAGCAAAAACTTTTAGAAACATATATTACGATATGTAAACGCAGAGGCGGCCATAGGGTATGTGTCCCCCCCTCCCCCGCTGCATTTCTTAAAATGGAAAGATCTTGAGGAGAAAAATTTGAAAAATGAAACAATTGATTCCGAAATACAAGAGATCTATGAAAATGAAAAAAAGCATTGTTCAAATGTATTAGGAAGACTGATTGAGATCACAAAATTTCTTGGCAGCCAGAATTTAGCCTTTCGAGGCTCATCTGATGGGCTGTACCAAAAAGAGAACGGGAACTTCTTAAAATTAGTGGAATTGTTTGCAAAGTTCGACCTAGTTATGGAATTTCACGTAAAAAGAGCATTACGACCTAAAGGTAGCAACAGTAAAGTTCATTCTCTAATCAAATATAGTTAAAATGGAATGTTGCAAATTATTGGCAGTAGTATAAGAGAGAAAACCTTACTATCTCTTCGAAAAGCCAAGTATTATTCTATAATTTTGGTCTATATACCTGATGTTAGCAAAACTGAACAAATTAGTGTCGTCATACGTTTTGTCGTCTGCAGTGATGGAGAGGCTGAAATCAAGGAGCATTTTTTAGGCTTTATTAAAGTTGATGATTCTACAGATAGCGGCCTATGTGAGACAGTAATGGCAATGTTGAAAATGTGGAACATTCCTCTAGATGATATGAGAGGCCAGGGATATGATAACGGGGCAAAATATGAAAGGGAAGAAAAATGGTCTTCAAAATAATATCCTAAAAATAAATCCTCGTGCTTTTTATGTTCCCTGTGCCGCTCATAGCTTAAATTTAATGATTAACGATGCAGCAAAGATGAATGCAGATACTGTTAGTTTTTTTTTCTACAATTCAAGAATTATATAATTTATTTGTTTCTTCTCCTAAACGATGGGCAGTTCTTTTGAAAAACATTTCCTGTTTAACATTGAAACCCTCTCAAGCAGTCGATGGGAAAATAAAATTGAAGCCTTTCGACCTTTAAGATATCAACTAGGAGAAAGCTATGACGCTCTTTTTGAAATATCCGAAGGTGAATGCTTTTCAAAAGAAGTGCAACATGAAGCACGAAGTCTGTGCGCAAAAATCAAGGATTATAAATTTATTTGTTCCTTGATGCTTTGGCACGATTTGCTTAACAGAATTAATCCTGTAAACAATTGCAAGAATGGATATCATGACATTCTAGTCAGTAGCGGATCCAGGGGAGGGGCTAGGGGGATCCAGCCCCCCCAAAAAAGGATTGCTAAATGGTAACATTCTGCTTTATTATACACTTTAAACAGCAAAAATGATCCTATTTTATTACTTAGCCCCCCCCCCCTAAAATCATGCACATTGGTTTAGACTAAAATTTTGATTTATAGTATATTTTAATTGGGTGAAATAAGCTTTTTTAAAAATTTAGCCCCTACCGAAAAAAAATTCTGGATCCGCCACTGATTCTAGTGTGCACACAGGCGACTGTGCACAATAACCTTACAGGCAATAAGTAACTTAAACTGATTCATTCAAAAACATAGAAGTGACGTCAATTACAAAAATATTCTTGAGAAAGCCAAAGAACTTAGTGAAGAAGTGGATGGCGAGCCCCATTTTAAAACTGTTGAAGAAATCCGACGAAGGAAAAAGAAATGTCACTTCGATTACGAACATGCTGACGAATCCCCGCAATCTCCAGAAGAGAAATTTAGCACAAATGTCTTTTTTAGAATTTTGGATACAGCTTGGGCATCATTAAATGAAAGATTTGACGCAAAGAAAAATCACTGCGATAATTTTAGTTTCTTGTGTAATTTATCGGAAATCTATAAGGCAGATTTGAAAAGAAAATGCAGTAATTTAGAAAAATTGTTACAATATCGTGATAGTAAAGATATTAACGCAGAAGAAATTTTTGACGAAATAGTAGTTTCCAAAGACATTTTTACAGCCGGTATGAATGACCCATTCGATATTCTGAACTTAATTGTGTCAAATACATTGTGATTCCCGAACTTGAATATAATACTGAGAATACTACTCAGCATTTCTGTTAGTGTTGCTAGTAGCGAAAGATCATTCTCAAAATTAAAATTGATCAAGACGTATTTACGGTCAAGTATATCTCAGGAAAGACTCATAAATCTAGCTTTGATTGCTGTTGAAAATGAAATCTGTCAAGAGATAGATGCAAAAGAAATTATAGAAAAGTTTGCAAATATGAAAGGCAGAAAAATTAATTTTTCCCGATAAATAAATATTTTTTTTTTCAACAAATGCTTTCTTCAAAACTTATTTCTCCTGTAAAAAAAAAAAAAAAAATTGGAGGGGGGGGGGGCGATTTTAGCTTTTTTTGCAGGCTGGCGCCGGATAACCTTGCGCCGGCGCTGGTACTAACAAATCGCATTTTAATCGTCATCTTCACTAGGATTGTGATTCTCTTCGCTTTTATGTCGCCACCAGTAATGCTCTAACTTCATTAAAAGAAAATAATGAGTAAATTAATCACTACTAATCATGGACATCTGATTTTTAAAGATGTATGCAATGCAAAAACTTACATGTTTGGCTTGTGCTGCCATCTACTGCAAGTATTTTGTAAAAATAAATTATACTTTAAAAATACTGAGGAACACGTTTTTATGAAATTGAACTGAAATTAAAAAATAATCTTAAACTATATAAATTTTGTTTACCAGTCGTATGATGTCCCACAACTCTGTATATTTTATTTTTCTGGATTAAGTTTAAAAAAAGTTATTGACAAAATAATAATAGCAATAATATTAAAAGAAAAGAGCGGGGCGCTTTTCACTTAAATTTTCATAATTACAGTAATTACGAATAACATGCACATCTCAGGCTTTTTTAATACCAATGTTTTTTCGTTTGTTTTATTTACTTACTTATTTATTTATTTTACCTTAACTGTTTTCTTATTTTAAACTTAAGTTATGGAACATCATATAGTTGTTAAACAAAATGTTTATATTTTAAGATTATTACATTTTTAGTTCATATTGAAAGGGTGTGTTCCGAATTTATTTCTAAAGTATTATTTATTTCATTTTATTTTAGTCTTAAAACAAAGTTAAACGACGAACAAGAAATTGTTGATGTATATATTATTAAATGTAGGCATAAGGTTTTTGGCGAGATTTTACGCCTAACCTCAAAAAGCTATACCATTGTTAATGTAGTTTTGAGAGACCCTGGAAAAAGAATTTTCAATATTCTTTAAATGAAGAGTAAATCTTTATAAACGTTTATTATTGAATTGCAGTTGAAATGGAAAAATGTCTCTAAACAGCCATAAACTGTAATTTACTGGAATTCTTTGAGTGTTCCTGTAAAAAAAAAAAAAAAAAAAAACTATAAATTATACATACAGTGTTTTTGATGGAGGGCCTCATTTTGTAATCCTTAACAACATACATCAATTTAATTTTGTTCGAGATAGATGGATGTTTCTGAAATATGCTTTAAGTAAGGACTCCCCGCAGAGATAACTGCACTGGAATTCTTTAGTGTGCTCCTGGAAAAAAAAGTTATTTATGTTAAAGTACACTATTTTTAAGATTTTTATAATGAACTCTTCATAGGCATGCAAAATTTCAAGTTAATTAGTGAAAATAGAATTGCAAGATTTCATTACATTGATACATACTACATACAGGTAAAAGTAATAAAAACGTGTTAATGATAGCAGTGATCATATTCGCACCCACGGAGGGGGATATGGGGGCTAAATCCTCCCCTAAAACTGGAAAGTTAGATCTGAATAGCTTAATGAATTGAAAATTGTCATTAATGAATTAAGATATTTTTTATTTTTAAAAAATGTCTTCAAATTCCTTAAAAAATTTACAAAAAAAAAAAAAAAAAAAAGACGTTGGTTTTTAAATAAATACTTGCAGTTAGTGTATGAAAGCAGTTAAACTTTATTACAATGTAATTGAAAAAATCAGATAATTATTTATTACTCTATAAGGAGCTACGTTGATAGTGGGCTTGCAAGGCCGTAGCCGGGGAGGGGGTTGGGGGTTCGACCCTCCGAAACTTTTAGGAACATATATTACTATATGTAAAAGGGTAGTAAAAACCTGCAACATTGAAACATAAAACTTTTCCCTTTCTTCGGTATTGGCAAGTGGTACAGAATATTTTGACGTTATAAGAGAGTTATTACTATAATCGAGGTCATTTTAATAGAGTTCATCAGTATTTGTAGCTTTAGCGCCCCAGAAACTAAAATACTAGGTGAGCTACTGGCAATGATGATGATGGTGTCGTGTATATGACCAATTTAATCTGGTGCCATGAGCAAAGATGCCAGCCGTGGCAATCTGCATATAATGTCATCGTACAAATTCAGTCTTGTAAATGGCCAGAGAATGAAAAATGTGTTCCATCGTCCATTCTGTATCAGGGCAGTGTACTGAAGTATCTATAGGTTTCTCTGCCTTCTCTGTCCATTTTCAAATCTTTGGGATGCTTATCTAAGCCATACTATGGTTTCAGTCATAAGTTGATCTCCACTGATGTTCAATGGAGAGCATTATTGGAAGGGAATGTTAACCTCAAATTGTATTTGTCCACGGCATTTGCATCCAATAGGGTGGTAACTCTGACGCTGTTGTCGGGCGTACCATTGTTGAGTTTGCTTGTTTGTATTGTCGTTATGGCAACGCTACTCAAGGGTTATAACATGGCCGTGATTGCGTAAGCTTCCAGAATAAAAAGAACAAACTAAAAGTTTTCAGACTAAAAAGTATGGGTTTTAACTTACAAACTTATTTAAAAAATACGTCAACATGTCACCTTCACAAAATATCCAATTAGAATATCTAAATATGCTGGATGATTAAAAAAATCTAAATTTATATTCAGTAAACGCATTGAATCATACTTAAATATTCTCTCCACCAATATCTTACTAATTAACACTAAAGGGAAAACGAATTGGCAAAGAACAAATAAATAAATATATTAATATCTATCTGTTGATTTACTCCAGGATCCATTTTAACCCTTTAACACGCAGTGTTCCCGCTCCGGGAACACAAAACTCTGACGTTTTGAGTGATGCCAGTCATGAAGAATAGATTTGATTTTTATAAAAATAGTTGTGGGGGACATAGCTCTACGAGAATCCTTTACTTTTTACCACGTCATTTCCCGTAAAAAAAATGGTCACGATTATTTTTAACAGCACTGACATTTGCTGAAAAATGGAAGAATGCGAGAACAGCTGGATAGATTGCCCAATGCTGAAAAAAGGGCAGCCGTTGACATCGCTCGACTTAACTACCAGCAAGATGACGCGCACAGCCAGCTGTCGTCAAAAAAGGGTCTCTAGATCTGTGGCACGCGATGAACGTTTCGATCGTCCGATATCTTACTGGTAGTTAAATCGAGCGATGGCAACGGATACCCTTTTTCAGCATTGGGGCAACTATCCAGCTGTTCTCGCATTCTTCCATTTTTCAGCAGATGTCAGTGCTGTTAAAAATAAGTGTGATCATTTTTTTTTCAATTTGCTGGCAGTTAAGTCGAGCGATGGCAACGGCTGCCCTTTCTTCAGCATTGGGAAAGGGTTGCGCCTCCAAGGGTTAATATAGTTTATATCCATCCCCAGGGCACCCGGAAAAAAATCTCCAAGAATGTATACAACCGACAGACGGTGGATCTTGGAAAAAGAGACTGAAATAAAAATGAAGTTTTTTAAACGATTAAACAAATCGTTGCTGCCAGCGGCAAAATGGGAAAAATGTTATACCCACAAAATGCTTCCGTAAAGCAGTTGCTTACGTGATTCACTTCAGTATGATTTTACTATTGTTAATTTTTTTTAATTATGTCCGAGGAAGAGAAAAAAAATCTTTGCTAGATGCTGGTGATCTGCATAGGATGGTTGGAAGGGGAGTATCTTGGTCGAAGGACTTTCTAAAAGCTTCAAACGCGTATTCACGTTACATCTGGAGAAAACCGACTAAAACTTCAGGCCGTTAGATCGACCGCTGCTCGATGGGGCCCGAAGACGAAACCTACACACTTGAATCGTCTACCTTTTTGAGCGTCTTATCCACTATCAGCCATGGTATCATTGTTGAGAAGTCCAACTTTTGGGGCAATGGCATTCCTTATTCCATGATGAGTTTAAAAATAACAGTGAATTTATTTATACAAAAAAGAAAATGTCTTGCAACTTATGAACTGCTCAACAAAAATTCGAAAAACTACAATAGGAGCTTCAAAATTTTTTGAACATCTTTTTGCTGTACACGCTCTTACAAACGTCAAACCCAAAAAAGGAGTGAAACGCAAGAGGGAAAAAGTCTTAAATTCACACACAATATTTTCTTAAACATTTATTGCGCTCCAGTAAATTTTGCCATTTGGTCCTACTTAAAAAAAAAAAAAAAATGAGCTTTTTAATATTTTTTTTGTAATACAATTGTATGGTTTATGGAGATCATAACACAGTTTACATCCGAAATATTTTGAGTATCTGGTTCAATCTGTTTAAGAGGCACGTATGCTACTTTTTCGGAAGAAACAAAGAACATAATTATTTTTTATTCTAGAATTCTTTAATGAAAGTAGTAATTTAGTATATAAATGCTGTGTGTCTATATGCTGCCCTTAATTTAAAAAATGTTAATGCTCTTGTTGAAAAAATTCTACATTCTTCACAACATAGTTCTTGAACGGATTAAAAGACAGATAAAATGCGACAGAGACTAGGAAAATTCATAATGTTTTGATAAAGACCGCATTATACATTCTTATGAACAAAAACCCGATATCTGGGTCCCCACCATGTGTTAAGTGGATAAGACACTGAATATGATAGATGGCTGAAGTGTGATTTTATTATTTTTTTTTAATTTTGTAACTAAGGCAAAGCTATACAAGATCTATCTTCCTAGAGGAGGGATTCCTTGGTTGGAGGACTTTTTACGGGATTTTAACGTGTATTCACGTTACATTTGGAAAAAACCATCCAAAACTCCAGATGGTTAGAGCGGTAGTCCAGAACCTGTACCTTCATACTTCGACCATCTACAATAATTAGTGTCTTACCCACTCGATCATGGTCGGCCCAGGCTGAAATGTGAGAGTCCAAGATTCTAATTCACTGCGCGGCTGTCGGTCTAAAGGTTTAGAGCTTTGTGCGGTTTTTTTCCAGATGTAACTTGAATGAATAACTTAAAAAGTTCTCCGTCAAAGGCAGCGTCTTCCTAGGCAGAGATCCCTTTGGTTGATTTACCTTAACACAGCACACACAAATCCCACAATTGTTGTTCATTATAAAAAGAAAGAAAGAAAAGAAAATCCTTACTACAAAGATCTTATCGCGACATGGGCCAAGATATCACGCATTTAGAAAAATACTGATCATCCGTTGTGTATCGTGCCTCTCATGTATTGGTACGTAATGTTTAAGGTAGATGGCAGCACAAGCATAATATCCTAAATCTTCAATCTGGATCAATTTTTTTATCAATTTCTCCCCATAATGTTTGTTTTGTGTTTATGGCAAGCATAGGCGCACCCACGGAGTGGTTATGGGGAGATAAAGCCCTCCCCCCTAAATGCGGAGGGTTAGAAGTAAAAAGCATTTAAAAATGAAAAATTGTCACTTAATTAAAATATTTTATTTTTAAAAATTGTCTTCAAATTATTTCTAAAATATTTTTTAAAAAACCACTTTTTTATATATAAATATTTACGGTTAAGAATGAAACACAGTTGAACTCGGTTACGGCATAACTGAAACGAGCTGATAATTATTTTTGACTCGATAACGAGCTACGTTGATAGTGGGATTGGGGTCTATGGACCAGTGGTACAGAATATTTTGACATTATAAGAGAATTTCAAGTGTAATCGAGATCGTTATAACTGGGTTCAGCCATATTTTAAGCCAACCCCCCCCTAAACACAAATTCTGGGGGCGCCACTGATTGCAAAGCTGGAGGGGGGGGGGTTACATCTAACGCTTCCTAAAATGAAAAAAAAAAAAAGAGGAATAAATACTGAATATATATGTATTACATATTTTCCACACTTTATCTAATTTTTTTCTTAATTAGTATTAAAATATGAACTTTATCTCTTTCAGAATTTTTCTCAGAATAAATGCAAATAAAACTACTAATGCAGTGACTAAAATTTGGAGGGGAGGGGCGGGGATGGATCCAACCCCCATGATCCCCCTGTCTACGGCCTTGATTAGTTGCAATCAAAAGCGCACCCACGTAGGAGGCTATATGGGCTCGAAGAATATATACAACATATAATTTTCAATCGTTAATAAAATACATTTTTATTCATCCACTCAAGTTCAAATACATTTTTTAAAACTGTAGTAGATGACACTGGATGCTAATACAGTTTTGGTCCCAATCAACTGGATAATTTATCTACAGGACCGCCCAAAAGATTCTAAATACATTACGCTCTATGGCCGCAATTCATTAAACTCGCATATCTCAAAAACTATTAGACGTAGAATGTTAAAACTTTATATTCAGGATTGTTGTAACATCTAGTTGTGCACCCGCCATTTCGGTCCTATTCGACTGGATAGTTTGTCTACAAGGCCACCGAAAAGATTTTAAATACATTACGCTCTATGGGCAAAAATTCATTAAAGCGTATTTTAGAGGTATTAGGATAGTTCTAACGACTCAGACGTGATATATGCTATTCAGGGTTATAAAATGAATTTTTCCATCGAAAGTGTCTTTATCATTTACAGTACTGCTATAGGAATACTCAAAAGATTTCCAACACTTTACGGTCAATGGCAGTTTTAGGGACATTCATACGTTTCAAGTATAATACCGTCCAACCATATAGTTAGGTAACGGTCCGACCACAGTCACGTGCCTCCCTCAAGAATTACACCAAAAGTCGCCAAGCTTCACGACTTTTGAACGTGTGCATGTATTTTACTCTCAAATCTCAAAAACTATTAGTCGTAGAATGTTGAAATTTCATGTATAAGATTGTAATAACATCTAGTTGTGCATCTTGGTTTTTGGTTCCAATCTAATGGAGAGTTTATTTACTGGACCACGCAAAAGAATTTCAATATGTAGGAATGTCTATGGACATCTTCAATATATTACATCTGTAGTCAGTCATTGTTTGGTTCATGCCCAAAATCTCGCCATTTGTCGTCGAACTTGGCGAGTTTTGCCAAAATATGACCAAATTTGACGCCAAAATTATTTCAAGTTTCGCATAACTCTGAAACTTTTAACCGTAGAATGTTGAAATTTTGTATTTAGAACTATTGTAACATCTAATTGTGCATCTCTTTTATTTTTTAATTCCTACAATTAGTTCACATTCTCCCTATATATATTTATATATTTTATTCAAATTTTCAGTCGTTACTAAAATACTTTTTATTCATCCACTCAAGTTCAAATAGTTTTGTCAAATGTTAATTCATTAATTATGTAATTAATTAAATTTAATAAAAAGTAACTAAAATAAAACTTTTCTTTCTTGACCTAAGTAGGAATTGACTTTTTTTTTTTTTAAATGCATATTACTTGCTTTTATTTTAGCGGACCATCAAGAGGCCCATTATAGGCACATGTATCGTTATTGATACATTTACCTTACACGGCTTAGCCAACACTGGCGCGAGCCCCACCATGGCTGAATGGATAAGGCCAGGGACCATTTTGCAGAGATGGGGGCCCTGGGCAAAGCTTCGTAAGAGGGGGCTGAATGGAGCCCCCTCTTACAAATACTTTCTTGTACCCAACAAAGCAACTTTCATATCGGACCATACAAAGAAATATGTTATACCAGCACGAAAATGATTATTTAACCAAGATGCAAAGTAAAATACAATAGTTTGATAATAATGTTACGAATTTTCGGGGCAACCCGCTGCTCTGGGGCTTAAAATGGTTTAAAATTCGTACTCTACGCTTCAAATAGATAAATTTTGTTTTTTGTTGCATCAAAATCGGCCAATTAGAACCGGAGATGCGGAGGCTTCAGTTTCCCTATTCTTTTTCTATGGGTTTCTAGAAATCTCGAGAAATATTGGTCCTAGGGCTTAGATCTCTTCACTTTTGGGGACTTTTTTGGCGCCAAATTTGGAGATATTTCGCCAAAAGTCGCCAAACTTGGCGACTTTTTGGTCATTTGGCACGATTTTCCCAATGAGGCCTGGAAGTTGTTTTTCCTGCATTAAAAACGCCTAATAACCTAACATTTCTCTTCTATGACGTAATCAGAAGTCCCGCTTTATCTGGAATCTTCGAGAAATATACTTTTTTGAAGTTGCTCGCAGTTTCTGCCTCCTCTATAAATTCCACCAGTGCGCTGCTCCGAGAGTTCAGTGTTGATCAAGCTTTGAGAGAGTGAATACGCTTGCTTTGTGATAGAAGGTGTGTTTCGCGCTGTCTGTGAAGCTTTGAATTTAAGTGCTGTGTGTATTTTTTCATCGCTGAGTCTTGAGAGACTGTTAGTATTATTTTCGTATATTTTCACTGGATTTTTGCCAGTGAAAGTGTTCTATTTTGTGTGAGAAATACAGCATTTGTGAGAGCTTCTGATCTAAGCGAACTGTTAAAAGCACATTACTGTTTAATTGTGCTTGTGAATTTTGTACAGCTGATTGTTCCACGAAGTTCTAGAAGCAATAAAGTTGTATTCCATCCTGACCAGTGGACTTTTTACCAGAACGTTCTACACCAATTGGACTTTAGAACGACGAACCCCGGAAACAAGCAGAGTAATTCCGCAACAATAATGACATTATTATGTAGGGTAATAATGTTTGAATTATATTAATTTTCAGTCATTAATTTCATATCGTATTTGCAAGTAACATGCAAAAATTTTTGTATTTATTTTCCGAATGTTTATATCAGAGCATTTGCAGAGCTATAGTGGGATATATCTTCACTTCACTCCACTTCGGAAGCTATTTTCTTATATTTGTTCCAATTGAAAATCAGCTCTATGGTTTCTAGCGGATCACTTTACATCACTGCACAAGCCAAGCCTAAATGATAATTTTGCGCTGAATAATTGCATGAGGCTAAACCATTTAGCTAAAAAAAAAGTTGTAGATATTATACTAGTGTTATGAAATAGTCACAGAGTAATTATTATTACTATTATCTTTCATAAACAAAATTTCTCTGTCCCAAAAATCAAAATTTCTAGATTTTTAAACTTAAAAGATAATTCCCCCCCCCCTTTTTTGTGGGGGTGCCCGTGCTCCCCTGAATGTGTTGCCGGTAATCAGTCCCTGGATAAGGCACTGAACATGGTGCGTAAATGACGTGTGAAAATTCAGGGTTCCGGCTTACCGCGCGGTTTTCGGCCTAACTGTCTGGAGTTTGAGGCGATTTTCTCCAGATTTAACGTGAATACGTTTTAGAATTCCTTAAGAAATCCTCCGCCCAAGGTACCTCCCCCTAGGGCATGTGCCCGTGTATGCTTGCTTCAACACAATATACACTTGGTGTTGTGCTGATTTTTCTTTATCGTTATTGATGTTTTATTTTTCTTAAGTGATCAGTGTTAGTTGAAGTGATCAGTGCTGTTTGAGAAAAAGTAAATGCGTTTTATCGTAGGTTACTATTTCGCCTGGTCAAAACTAGTCGTTCTTTGTGATAAGTGCTAGATTAGACACCTTTTCCAAAATCGTAATAATTCATTAAAAAAATAATGATAAAATAAAATAAAGTGAAATAGAAGATCTATACATAAAATTCAACAAGCGACTGCAAGCAAAGCATTTTTAAACCCTTATAAATAAAAATGAAATTATGTTTATCAGTTTGTTTGTGGATTTGTCTAGTATACAAATCCACAAAAATGGACCTATCAGCCTGAAATTTTGCACAGATGTGTAAAATAATATAGGATAAATGATAGTCCACTTTAAAACTTTGAAAGTCCACCCGTTCCCGGAGTTAAGAGAATTTTTAATGTTTTCCACGCAAAAAGCTTTCCGTAATAACTGTCCTGTAGTGAAAAAAGTGTGAAATAAGCATCGTGATTGCCATGTGTGGCGATTTTGCCGAAAAAAATGTTTTAAATTCTTAAAGTAAAAATAAAAGAATAATAATGTTTTTTTTTGTTAGTTTATATTTGTAAGGTTATTTTTTTTCAATTATAATTTCGTGTGCATGGGAAATCAACGCAGGAATTAAATGTTGTATACGCAAAACAATAAGGATTGAATGTTTCCGAGGCTAATACGTAAAAATTTTTAATTTGGCGAAAAATAAAAGGGCTGATATGCTGATTTTGAGAAAGTGAGTTCTAGCGGTTTGCACAGTTTTAGGTTTGACGCAGTTTACTGAGAGCTTAAGGGGCATACTTACATCGTTAAATTTTAATTATCCGTGCAGAAATAATGCAGTTATTAAGGGATTTCAAGTGATCTATCTTCAGAATTCTCGCCAAATTGAGTAAATTGATTTCAGTTGGGGGAATTCCTCCAAATTTCAGAAAATTAAATCTTCGCATTTAGTACACCGGAGTTAAAGACGAATAAAAAACGCTGTACGTTCTTGATAATTTAAAAAATGCTGCAACGTTTCAAATAAATGTCTGCTTTACTTTTTGGCGATCGAAGCATATAAGTGGCAGATATTTCCCATTTTGATTGCTATTAAGTCAATTCTTCGAATGATTCCCTGAAAAAAAAATTTGCAAAATGGTGTATGTTGGCACTTTGGCGAGGCTTAGATTTGAAACTGAAATATATGATAACACTGGTTGCATGTCCTCACTTGCTAGCGGGGGTACCCCGCTAGTAGTCTATATAAAACAAAAATAATTGATTGGATTCATAAATTTAGTTTTTAAGAACTAATTAACTTTTTACATATATCTATGAAAACTTATAGAACAGTATGTCAGTTTGGTGCACTTTTCTAAAAATTATTGAGTTTGTCCTCGTAAAATTTGGCGTGATATCAGAAAACATACTATCTGAGAATAAAAAGAAGAAATTTTCATTTTGACTAAAAATGAATAAAAGATATTTTACAATACAAACTTTTAAAAATTCAAAAAATTAAAGAAACAAAAAATCATTATTTCCAAAATTTGTTTCACTCAGTTCTATAATGTTAGGTATTTTTAAAGAAACAAGTTAGTTAAACAATCAGCCAACCTTTATTACAATCAGCAACACACATCTTATTTCTATAAATTGCAGAACAAGTTCTACAATTTATATGACACCAAAATTATGCGCTTAAAAGCATACATTCCTCCAAGCAGGCTCTGTGCAACAATTTTCCCTACGAATAAAAACAACAATCTCATCTTATTACACAATCTTTATTGAAAAATTCAGTCATAAAGAAAAGTTTCTTTCAAACCATACTACTTTTGTGACACTCTTAGTTTCAAAGCCTATCCACCGCGACAAGGTGGTGTCACATCGGATAGGAAAAATTTTCGGTTTTTAATTGTCCAGAGGCCAAAAACCGTATAAAAAGCAGATATTTGTTCGGTTTTTAACTATCCACAGCCAAAAACTGCATAAAAAGCCGAAATACTTTCGGTTTTTAATTGTGAGCCAAAAACCGCATAAAAAGCACTATACTTTTATATTTTAGATCTTAAAGCAAAAAAGAAGGCAAGCTAAACACTTCCTAATTTTTTTACTTTTCGCCTGTTGTGCATTACTGAATTGCATCAACGGCGCAACGCTTAACAAGCAGTCGTCCAAAAAACTTTCCATCAGATCTCGTGGATACTGAGGAGAGTATTCGGGGACTGCCGGAGAATGGGAAAACGCCGTAGCGTAGGAAGCAAGCGAGGAGTTTGCATCCACAAATTCGTCGACATCAGAGTCCGACTCACTTTGTGAGACAGCGAGACTCGGAACTGGTGCAACGAAAAACATTTTGGGAGAAAAAAATTGAATTACTTAATTCGAAATGCTTAAAAACTATAAAAGATACAGTTTCAAGCACAAGAATATAGGAGTTATAAAAGAGGGAATCCAAGCTTCAATCTCAAGAGCTTAGATAGAAATTATTTATGTTGTTTATTGTTGCAAATTTTTCTCATCGACAACAATACGTCTCCATTGTATAGCTTTGAAACAGTAATTTGGTATTGTTTACAACAATGTAGTTAGGTATCAAATAAAGTTTTGTTGTGCTCATTTGCTTACAGAAATTTTTTGCGTTTGTTGCGATGCGTTGGTTTAACAACAAAACTCTGTAAGAGCATGCCTTTGGGGGATATTTTTCCATGCACTGATCATTTGTCTGACCCAGATACACAGTCATCTCAAACTACAATGTCACTAAGCCACATTAGTCTACATTTTTCAGAGAATCAAATCAATGATCAATCTACTGGTGACAATTTCTACGTGCTGTAGTGTCTGGTCCATAATGCTCATATTCCTTTCGAGTGATTAGCATGGGCTCACTTTGGGTATTTGCCACCCTTTGGCTAGATAAACTATTTGGCAATGTTGATTATAGCATTTTCTAGCAAAGGAACAGTAAGAATCACCGTTCTTTTTGCAACTTGAAAGGGATCACCGATATACGCGAAAATCGCAAAGGAATGTAGTCACCATGGCTAGTAAATACCATGTTCTTCACCTCTAGAATACACCAATGGTCTGCAGTAAATTGTAAATTGCAGCAGTGAATGCAGCAGTATATAGGCCCATGACAACCGCCGTTCCATTAGCCCGCCAACCCAGTTGCTCTGCGAAAAAGGCGTGTTTGTATCCTCCAATTCACAATAGGGGCCAAGGCCCCCTAGACTCGCTATGCTCGCTTTTCGTATGAGGCACTCGGCCCCTAATAAGGCTTATTCGTAAAAAAGGCATATTTTCAACAAACAAAATCCAAAGGTTGGGTCAGATAGAATGTTACCGAGCCAACAGAGCTACACATGCTTTGTTCTTGCATGTTCCTTGGAACATAAAAATTTAAACTTCGCACTATTTTTAATTATGTGAAACCCATGGAACAATTTGCATATTAGCCAATTATGGCGATTTTTCATAATTTGTCGACTTGCGTACATGTATAATTAATAATTAGCTCTAGGAAAACAGTACTTCATATGTTTTCTTTGATAAAAACTACATAATAGCTAGGATAGCTTGCAACCAATGGCGACTTTTCATTATGTTGCGATTTACACATGCTCACAACCTATAATTACTGCTCATGTAAGATTACCGGAAAACCATTATTCATATTTTCAAATACATAATTCTTTGCAGATTGGCGTATTTAGCACCACGAATTATATCATCTCTCAGCGCTGGCAGATATCCAAAATGTACTATAACTGCTATAATGGCATAGTGAACTCCACCAAACATTTCTACTGTAACAAATACTACAGCTGGAAAGAACCGGCTTTAAAATAATCTGCATTTTAATTAACTTTTCATTTTCAAGATACTGGGTTCTAACATGGAATTATTTATACTAACTGGGTTCTTCGGAACTCGCGGTGTAGATTCACCCCGCTTGGAAAGATAGCATTTTGCCGAATCACTCTAACACCAAGATGGCGCTTTTAAAACTAGTTACAATTAGTTATACTGTTTTGGAAAAACGAACAATCGCCAATTCTAAACTACTGTTGTCTAAGCTAACTTACTATTTGAAAATTGTCCACTTTGTGTAACACACTTTGAGTTATTTATTTCATATAATTTTTAATTTGGCGTAAAATGGGTGTCATTCTACTTCATGTTTGTTAATTTCACGCGATTCTACATACTTGGAATTGTTTTGTTGCAAAGGAATAAATGATTTTATGCTAAATCTGGTAACCGTTACGTTTATTTTTTCGGATTTTTATTAATATCTAAAATAATTCGATTTTGGAAATTTAAGTCAGCTTATCAGGTTCCTCGGAATTTTCCGAATCTGTGGACACCTTAGTCGAAACTCAAATCTCCCCGGCTTAGGAGGAGATAGCCGAACAAGCTCTTGACAGAGGCGACAGCGGACGTTACTTTTTTTTTAGAAAAGAGAGATTTCTATATAACGCAATGCATTGTTAACACTATACAAAAACTATTATAATTTCGTAAAAGTCACATTCATAGGTAAGTCGACTTATGCGACCTCCTTTATTACTGCCCAATTTGACACGTGGCCTCTAATGGTAAAAAGGTTCCACACCTCTAGAGGATAGAAAATGTCGGGATGTTCAAGAGAGGAACGACTTCAACTCGCAACCTCCTAAAACAACCATTCAGAGTCAGGAAGCGGCATTTCTTAAAGAGTATGGCCAATTACCTCTGGAACTCAAGTGTCTCAATTTCAGGTATGAAATTTTGCTGTGAATCTTGTAAATGTGTAAGCCAGCCTGTTAAGACCCCCCCTTTTTTTAAACCCTTCTGTTTTTTTTAAACCTTCAGAATCTGAGTATTAATGCATGGCCATGCATGTTTATTTTAAATGTTGAGCTTTTAATAATTTATTGATTGTTTTACATCAAATGAAAATCATTAAAATGTTTTAGTAAAAGTGGATTTGATTACGGTGATATTTCTGTGGTTTGTAAAATATGTGAATTTGGGACACTATATGTATAAACAGAAATAAAGTTTACATTACAGATTTCTTTAAGGAATTAATTTTAAAAGAAAAATTTCTAGTTTAATGTTGTGCATCGTGCAAATGTAAGTAAGTTGTATATTTTTCACCTGATGTTGATTTTTTTCTTTAGGAAAGGAGTTTTCAAATTAATTGTGTTCTTTTTTTGGCTATGCAACCACTCTGAGTTTAACATATAGATAATCAGGCGTTCACTGCGTAATAATGTCATAAGACACTAACGGTTTTTTCTTTCAGAAGCAAAATTTTAAAAACATGCCGATATTATTTATTAGAAAAATACTTTATATTTAATATACTTCCTTTCCAATAACTAAAAAATTTTAATTTAAATAATTTGAACTTTAAAGCTGTTCTTCAGTAAAGAATAATATTCCCACTGATTGATTTAAATAATTCTTGTGTCAGAAAAATTCATTTTAAATGTTTTAGAAGTGACATCAGATTTAAAAAAGAAAGAAATAAAAAAAAGGAAAGGAATAAATTTAATATATGCATGTACATGCATAGAAAGTAAGTGAATGAAACTGCATAATTTAAAAAAGTCACTGCAAAGAAAGCAAAAGGAAGGCAGTTTTGACTATCACTGTTGTCAACCTAGAGAGTGGAAAATAAGTTATGGAACACTTGGTTGGGTGAGCAATGCGTATGTGCCTTAACCCTTTGAGGCGCAACCCTTTCCCAATGCTGAAGAAAGGGCAGTCGTTTCCATCGCTCGACTTAACTACCAGCAAGATGGCGGACGATCGAAACGTTCATCGCGTGCCACAGATCTAGAGACCCTTTTTCCGACGACAGCTGGCTGTGCGGAACAGCCAGCTGTCCCAGAGCGGAAACACTGCGCGTTAAAGGCTTAAAAGTGAACTAAAGGAGAGGCACTCTTGTGCTGTCAGTGTTATAAATATAATTTGTGCCTGTACCTAAAAACAAAAATATTTTAAAGTAACTTCCCAAAGACTACTCAAGCATTAAAAGAAAGGATTCAGCATGCTGTGTCCACAATACCGCTAAAAATGCTGTGCAGTTTTAAGGGCAGCTGTGCAACCAGGCTGCAAGAATGTGTGAGGGAAAATGGAGGACTTTTTGGAAATTATTTTCCAAAGATGAAGGATTCTGCACCTACACAATAGCTCCATTCATGTAGACCATGCTGCTTTCATCACTAAATTTTATAAAAGATGGTTTTTGGAATGTTACTAGTTTTAAGAAATCATTTTATATCATTGGCTCACCTTGTATATACAGTGGAACATAAAAAATCTACCAAATATTACAGATGTATTTTCGTAGTTTAATTCCCTTATGTTGAGGAATCTCAACATAATTTGAAATTTTATTTATGCATAACGTTATATATTGTGATTTTGTATATAATAGCGATAAAATTTTTATCGTTTATCATTTTTTAATATTTTATTTAGATAAGGACTTTCAAAAGTATCGATAAGTGTTTATATTAACAAATTTCAGCTAACCCATTTATGCCTAATGTCCCTTTCTTTGGACGGCATTTTCGCTATCAGTAAAAAACGCTATTAATTTTCCCTAGTCTTTATTCACGCGAGTATTGAACCCCAATTTCACAAAATATTTCACCATGACCCAGTAGCATGTTGACATTTCAATTTTTATGCATAATGCTTTTAAAAGAAATCACCCCTTTTTCAAGAATTTGATATCAGAAATGCATTTTTTATTGATGGTATTAGCACAAATCAAAGAAAGTCGCCAAGATATCTGGGCAGACATTGGTTAATGAAATCAATTGAAATATTGAAATAGTAGCCAAAAAAGAAAAGAATGGCACTTTTTTGGGATTTATTCATTTGCTGATGACGTGTGTTTGTTTTATCCTAGGTATCCGAATATTTCATCATTAAGGAAAGTTTGATCAAAGAGAAGACTGAATAAGTTATGTTGTATGTGGTATAAAATATTGAGATGATATATAAAAACCTATGTAGCTTTATATACTGTATATGGAAAGTAAATAAAATTTCTAATGTTCTAAATTTTATTTGTTATTTTAGGTTTTTTTCAGTTTATTTAAAAGCCAACATTTTATTAAATTAAAAACAATTAAGAACTTTGTAAAATAATACAAATAAAAGAGTATTTATCCAGAACAATCACTTTGGTTGGTATAAAAAGGTGTACTTTTCTACAGCATCAAGAAAGTCAACCCCAGTCAGAAAGAATAGCCTTCTACTTGTGCAGATGGTTGCCTTTTTCTACCTGAAGAAGAATGGACTTTTTTTTTTGTATTACTCAAAATGATAGACCTCAATTTGTACCTTTGATAAGTTATTTTACAAAATTATTTTTAATTATTTTTACCTTTTCATCACCAGATTTTTCTTGAGTACTTTTGTTATTTTATTAAATTACTTTACTTGTACTTGTTTTGAATACATTAATCATCAAAACCGGGATAAGGGTCCAAAACGTTATTTCTCAATTCGCCATCATATCTCAAAAGAAAATAGAGATAGCCATAAAATTCTTTCTTTAGAATGTAGTGAACACGAATGCCTAAGAAACACTTTCAGGTGTTTTAGAATTTGCACCCAAACGGGTGTAAGTGGAGCAAATGTTCTTTTACGTTCTTTTTACATTTCTCTTCATATATCAGAGGAAGAAGAGATAACCTAAAATACTTGCTTAAAAATATAGTGAATACAAATACCTTAAAATAATTTTCGGAATTTTTTAGAATTCGCATCAAAACGGGAACAATAGAACAGCACTCAACAACGTTTTGACAAGGGGGTCAAAACGTTGTTTTCCGAATCTGTCATCATATCTCAAACGGAAATAGACATAGCCATAAAATTCTCTCTATAAAATTTCGCGAACATGAACGCATAACAGTCATTTTCAGGGTCTTTTAGAGTTCGTGTCCAAACTGGTGTGAGGGGCCAAAACGTTTTTTTCATATTTGTCTTCATATATCGAAGGAAAATTAAGATAGGCATATCAATCTTGCATTAAAATGTTACGAGCGCAAATTCATAAAATTTTCTTTTAAAATTGTCCTCAACAGGGGGTAGTTAACAAAAAAAGGTGTTTTTCAGGTATTTTTTTTAGCTTTTGAGTGCTGTTAATTTCAGGCGAAGATTTTGGTCTACCTGGTGAAAGGGCGAATCATGTTTCAAGGGTTGCCAGATTAAATGCGAAAAGTCGCCAAAGTTTGTCATTTTTGGTGATTGCTATTTGTCATTTTGGTGCTATGCCGCACACAGCCAGCTGCGTCAAAAAAGGGTCTCTAGATCTGTGGCACGCGATGAACGTTTCGATAGTCTGCTATCTTGCTGGTAGTTAAGTCGAGCGATGGCAACGGCTGCCCTTTTTTCAGCATTGGGCAATCTATCCAGCTGTTCTCGCATTCTTACATTTTTCAGCAGATGTCAGTGCTGTTAAAAAGAATTGTGACACTTTCTTTAAGGGAAATGACTTGCTAAAATGTAAAGGATTCTCGTGGAGCTATGTCACCCGCAACTATTTTTATAGAAATCAAATCTATTCTCCGTGACTGGCCACAGTCAAAACGTCAGAGTTTGGTGTTCCCAGAGTGGGAACACTGCGAGTTAAAGGGTTAAGTAAGTTTTTGTAGGATATTTTAACATAGATTTCATTTTTGAAGAGCAAGCAGATAAATACGGCATACTCGCGGAATACAAGGTACATTCCAAAAAGTATTTTTTAAAAAATCAAGCATAGTTAGAAAATGCCTGATGAATATTGTAAAACAGCTTTTGTAGGCGATCAAATATATAACCAAAATATGTTCAATATTTATTTACCTATTTTCCAATTGTATTTGTTGCTTTAACAATATCCATTCCGTGCGAAGAACGGGTGCTTCAGCTAGTACTAAATATAAGTATGTAGCAAAGAAGGATATTAAAAGATTCCTGTATAGAGGAATAAGATTTGTTTTTCGCAACTAATTAAAATCTCTGCATAACTCTATATCTTAACAAACTGGCTAAAAAATAGATAAGTGAAAAGAATTTTTAATAATATGTGTACAGTGACTGTATAAGCATTAATTTTTTATTTTTATTTATTTATTTATCATTATCAAACTAAAATATTTTTTGATGAAGTTAAAAAAAGTTTTATTATTTATTTTTTCAAGAGTGCAAATATTTTAAAGAATACCATATTTCTTATTGCACAATTTTAGAAAAATATGGAAAAATTCGAGAGAAAATTTCAGGGCCCTTGGGGCCCTGAAATACACGTCCTGGGAAAGTGCCCTGCTTACCTTATTGATAAATAGGGATGGACGCGAGACGAAAAATCGGCTGTCTAGTCTCGCATCTGACGTTACTCTTATTCAACTTTCATAAGTCACATTGTGAAAAGACTCATGTTTAGGTGCTCTACGTTTAGAAAATATTGGAAAATAATGCATGTTAATGATTTCCCCCACCCCAGGGATCTTTCATAACTGGTAATAGATTTGCCTTTTATAAGAGTGTATCCCACAACTTACAATGCTAATAGACATTATGCACTTTTTCGACTTCTTATGCACTTTTTTTAAAAAGTAATTTGATTATTTCAAAACCTGCTTTAAAGCTTTCATACCTGATTAAATAATTTCTCTGTAATAGATTAATAATAAGCGATTAAATTTGTAATATAATGAATAAAATGAAAGATACTCTGATTATTAAATTCCCATAAAATATGCATAACAATGTTTAACTTGAAATTAACAGTATTTACATTATAATAGTCAAGATTTGTGTCCCCAATCAGTAGCGTAGCCAGGATTTTATTTCGGGGGGGGGGGATCAAGTTGCAAGCTAAAAGTTTAATTGTAATCTAAATATAAAATTGTATGCTAAGTAAAGGGTCCCATTTCGGGAGGGGCTGCAGCCCCCCTTCCTCTGGCTACGCCTCCGTCCCCGATTGCGGACGCCTGACCAGAGCCTGATTATGTCCAACATAGGCCCTGGGCATTGATGAATTAGGGGCCCCCATCTATGAAATTTGTTTTATTTTTCATAAAATTTTGATAGAAAAAAGAATATTTCAGAACAATATTTTCATATTGGGGGCCCTTTCGATCCGGGGGCCCTGGGCAAAGTCCCGATTTGGAAATGCGATAATAAGGCTCTGCGCGTGGTCTGAAAGGGTTGATTTGACGATGCATTATTTCCAAGATCAAACACTCCGAACTTCGTCACTTACCTACTATTATATAGTGCACAGTGTATTCAAGAGATGGCAGCACACTCACGGAATCTTTTATTTCTTACCGCTGAGAAAGACAACGTTTCTCTTTCACCATGATTTTTTTATTTATTAACCTACCTGTTTAATATATTTATCAAATACCGGATTTTGTTAAAAATAGGTGTATCCATGTGTGGTATAGTAGAAAAAAGAGGAAATAAGAGGGCACTGCCTCCTAGGACCTTAGATGACATATAAGCAAAATTATAAGTTGGTATCCATAACCCTTTGGGCACATTGGATTTCCCGTCATATACCTGCTTGGCATTAGCATATGACGCTCTGATAAGACATTATCAGTAAGGCAAAATTTGCCACGTTCATTCTTGATAGTAATAGTATAGTATATATCTTTATAATTTGTTTTATAAGTGGCAACAGAGCAAATAATATCAGCATTTTGACGTACTTTGGTTGGGTAGGTATGTCTAGGGATACACACAGTAGCGTATTAGGTTTCCATTTCGGCAGTGGCGGCTCGTGGGATACAGCAAGTACAGCCGGCCTGCACTCGAAATTATCAGCACATACTTTAAAATAATTTATTCTACTAATTTTCCTAAATTCAGATTAGAATTGTGGAATTCCTACGGTAAATTAAAAAAATCTCCGAAAAAAACCAAACACAAACGTATTGTGGCCGGATCGCTCATTCAGAAAAAAAGCACTTTAATCTTACCGCAATTCAATTGGGAAAATCTTTGGTTCAGCCCAGAGCGCTGAAAAGAAAATTGGCAGCACCGTTGCCATGACAACGACTACGTCAGCAGCCTCTCCGGCATAGGGAGTATGCAGCTGATACAGCCGATGGAAGATTTTCTAACGGCGGCTGAACTTGAGAACTCGACTAACTGATTCGCTCGGACGAGAAGTGAGGGAGGGGGTAAGGAGAATATATGTTTGGAAAACTCTGGACTTTATATTGCTGAATTTATCAAGAAGGTAAGCCTGAATAGACGCTTATGAATGGACAATTACCCATCAAAGCAGTATTGTTTTTAAGAAAGCAAGAACTGGCATTTAGAGGACATGGCGAGCGAGAAAATTTTTTAAACATGGGAAATTTTAAAGAGCTTTTAAAATTATTGATATCTGAATTAAAACAACGCCTTTTTATGGGGAGATCACTGACCGATTCCCATGTTTAAAAGAAAGGAGGATTGATTTGACTTATAAAAAATAAGTAAGTTTTCTTTTCTTTGTTTTTTTCTTCTCAAGTTATCGTTACAAAAGAAAATTCTAAGGAAACATCGAATCAGACACGGATTAATGCAACTTTGAGAATAAGAGCGGCTGGTTGAAATTTATGTCCATTTTATGGAAATAAAATAGGATCTCTGACATTTTTTTATGTAATTTCTTTTTCTTTTTTTTTTTTCCTCGGTGAGGGCTTAATCCGCCAGCTTTCGAATTCAGTAACAAAGATTTTCCAATCCTCTCCGGAGGAAAGGGGGGGGGGGCTCATATGCTTCCGGCTGCACTAACATTTTTGACCACGGGCCGCCACTGCATTTCGGGAGGGGCGGTCAGGTATTTAAAGCAAAACGATATTGCTACAGAGTTGATATAAGTCTTTTAAAATAGCTGTTTCTTAATATGCAGCTTTACATTTTCGGTAGGGACCGGAAACCCTCGTTCCCCTTTTTAAATACGCCCATAGGCTCACCCATGGAGGGGGGTATGAAGGTTGAAGCCCCCCCTAAAGCTAGGGAGTCAGACGGGAAAAGCTTTAAAAACGAAAAATTGTCACTTATGAATTAAAATATTTTATTTTAGAAATTTGTGCTCAAATTAATTCTAAAAATTTTTCACCATAAAGGCAGCTGTGAGGACGTTGTTTTTTAAATAAATATTCACAGTTAGTATATGAAATAATGTTTTAAACTCGGGTACAAGTCACCAAAAAGATCAGATAATCAAAACTCGAAAATATAATTCATGAAAAGATAACAAAAATTTTGATGAAGTTTGCAATTTTGACCAATCGGATGAAAGTGATCTTTTAAATGGTAGCGAATTTCAAAGTGAAAATATGAAAACTGTAGCAAATAGAAAATGATAATGATAGGGAAATAGTACGAAGACCGATAATTATCAAGCAGTGATAGCTAGTTTTATTCTTAAGAATTAGATGAACAAATTTGGAGAAAAATGTCATCTAAAAAAGATTTTATGCTTTTATTAAATATTAATTTAAAAAAAATTATTTGTTATAGTTTGAAATTATATAAATTTAATTTAATTTTAATTTATTTATTTATAATTATTTTTTGTAATACATATCATGTAGGTAATCATAATCATGTAGGAGTACATATCACGAATAATATTAAATAAATTATAAGATTTTTACAGCAAATCTACTTCTTTTACATGCATGCCCATGCTCTCAAAATTAGATGATCTCCAAATGCATTTAAAAAAAAAATGTTCACCCAAAGGATTAAAATACTAGAAAATACATTTCTTATGATGGACTTTCCGATAAGTGTGATGTGCACGCTAGTGCATTTCAAATAATTTGAGTGTATAGGCACAATGTATAAGAATACTTTTTTTGTAGCCCCGGAAAATACTGTAAGCCCTAATGCACTAAAATAAATCTATGCAGTATGTAAGACAATGACTTATAATATGTGCACTAATTTGAACTCAATTGACTGTGTACCATTTAGATACTAAACTCACGCTAAATTATTTGTGTCCATAGGCCATAATGTAAATGAATTATTTTTTGTAACCCCGTGAACAAACTATCAGCTGTAAACACATCAAAATCTATAGAGGTTATGTGACCGTGAACTATGCATACCGTGAACTATGCATTTGCGCTCAATCAAATGCACCATTTGTTTAGACTCTAGCGCACTTTCAAGAATTTACTTCCGTATGCAATAATGTAGAATAATTCTCTTTTGCTGGACAGTAAAAAACTATGAGTCCCATACACACCAAAATCAATTCCGGTCGTGCGAATGTGGCCTATAATACATGTATCAAATTTGAGCTCAATCGAATGCACCGTTTAACCCTTTAAGGCGCAACCCTTTCCCAATGCTGAAAAAAGGGCAGCCGTTGCCGCACAGCCAGCTGTCGTCAAAAAAGGGGTCTCTAGATCTGTGGCACGCGATGAACGTTTCGATCGTCCGCCATCTTGCTGGTAGTTAAGTCGAGCGATAGCAACGGCTGCACTTTTTTTCAGCATTGGGCAATCTATCCAGCCGTGGTCGCACGCTTCCATTTTTCAGCAGATGTCAGTGCTGTTGAAAATAATCGTGACTGTTTTTTTTACGGGAAATGACGTGCTCAAAAAGTGAAGGATTCTCGTGGAGCTATGTCACCCGCAACTACTTTTATAGAAATCAAATCTATTCTTCGTGACTGGCAACAGTCAAAATGTCAGAGTTTAGTGTTCCCAGAGCGGGAACACTGCGCGTTAAAGGGTTAAGAGCTATCGTGTTCACTCACACACATCCACAATACATAACATCACCGTAAAAATAGGCAAAACGCGTAAATAAATCAAAATCCCAAAGTCGTATTTTTACATTCTGATCCTTCCATGGTACAGGTTCGGTAAGTAAAAATATCCTCTGATAAAAAATTTTACTGTCATATTTTAAAATTCTTTTATTAAATTTTTGTGTAGTTATTGAGCAAAAAATTCTGAGAATATTTGTTCGTTTGTTTCTTTATATCGCACATCTGCAATGGTAGATCAAGCGACCAATTTTAAAGATGAGATGAAAGCAACATATAGAGAGATCCGTCTTAGTTAGTTATTTTAAATATGTAAACACCTACTTGTTTCTAAATTTTTATTGATATTGGACTGTTGTGGCTAAATTTAAAGGTCATAAGGGTGTACAATGTCAATATCTCAGTATCACCTCCAACCAATATCCCATCATAAAACTCACGACGCTACTGGGTTTTTTTTACTTTGCTTTAAGTTTAAGGCAATTTCTTCTATAACTATCTATAAGTAAAAAAACTCTACCTCAGTATACTAAATTCACCATGGGATTAAAATTCATAAATGCTAGTATTTCAGTGTGGTTTTAATAGTGTTCTAAAAAATTCTGGTATAATAAAGTTTTATTTTTGTCTTCTCCAGATTTTAAATTTAATACTGTAAAGATGCGAAAGAATTGGATCCAAACCATGCAACCAATCCAATTTATAAAATGATTTTTAACAGGGGAGTAAACTTTGGTGACATAAAAATCGAATTTGCAGCAGGGTTTTCGTCAAACTGCAATCTGCAATCAGGCATAAAGTCTCTCGTTCCTTAAAAAAAAAAAAAAAAATCCCACCTCTGTAAATAATAGACTAAAATGTTTGGTGCTTCAACAATTCTTAAATGTTCCTTTAGATGTTAAGGTTTCGACTATCAAACCATTAAAATGTTAGGCTACTTAAGTAAAACTTTGGTGAAGGTAAGAATTTAAAAAAAAAAGCGCGAAAACTGCGGTGCCTGAATTACAATCTTTTCGCTTTTAATAGCAAGTGATTTTCAAATCATTGGCTGTGGTCCTGTGACCATTTGCATAGAGCATGCTGTTTATGGAGTAGCTTTTCAATAACAAATACAAACTTATAGAATTCAGAATAATATATTATTATTTCGGTATATTATAAATAGAGTTGAAGTCGGTTATACTCTATACCAGTGGTTCCCAACTGGTGGTCCCTGAACAAATTCTAAGTGGTCCGCGAAGCGAGTGGCTGCTTAAAAAATAATTGTGTCTTCATAACTTCATGAGGTAAAAAGTCAAAAAGCGGGAAAGAATCCAAGGGTCCCCCACAGCTAGTCAAAGAAGCGTAGCTCTTATAATTCATTTCTTAATTCATCTTAAAAAATATAATGTATACATTTCCATTTTTCAATAATCTTCTTTGAATTTTTTATTTTAGCATTACGTTTTTGTGCATACCTTTTGCATTTATTTATTCTTTACATTTTGATCTCCCACCCTTCTCCGCCGGAAAGATTTCTTTTAAGTGGGTAAATTGGAAATGGAAAAGTGGTCCGCAGATTCAATTGATTTGGAAACCACTGCCCTGTACCATTCAATCTCTCAGATTCAGACCATTCAGAGGAGAAACTCCCTTATAAAGTTGCTTGGTTATACCAGCGCGATAAACAATCTGGCATGTCCAATGATGTTTTAGTGAAATCTGCATATAACGATGCTGCAGGGACCTTATATTTGTTGTGTTACATTCTGACGTTTGTTTAAATATATATTTTTCCATATTGAGATCTCTCATGAAAGCACTATAAATTGGAAAATATAAACTAACACATAATTTATTTTCACTGTACACTAACGTATTATTTAATCTGCAATTAAAGGCCACTTTTCTAATAAAAAATGAAAAGTTATATTAAAATTTTGTCATTAATATTAATTAGTTTAAATAGTAAAGTTGAACATTTGAAATGATGCAGTATCATTTGAAAATATGTGCATTTGGTACTTGCAGTTTCTCGGATGGCAGTCACAAAAATATTAGGAATTATAATTTCACCCCATTCCTTCCAATAACATACAGCACTTAAAAGTACTTTCTCTTTTCAGGCTCTTTTACTCGTTACCTTACTCTTGTCTAAATGTATTACTTTATTATATGTATATTATATATATAACAAGCTTTACAAAAAAAAGGCTTTCTTAATTTTATTTAAATTATGAAAAACTTATGATGGTTAAAGTTATTATTATTTAAATTATGACAGAAATAGATTTAATAAAAAATTTATTTTTAAACTAGCTGCTACCCGCGACTTCGTCCGCGTCGGATTTAGAATATTAGGTCCCGACAGAAATGTAGCATGTGTGAATAACAAATATTGTTGCGACAAAAGGAACTGCATTTAAATATTATTTGCTTTTTACTTGTTTCAAATGAAGTATAATGCATGTTAGTATACTTCATTTAAAATAAGAGAATATGCACAGAGTTACTAAATTTAGATTTTTTTCAGGCATTTGGCGAATAGAGACAGTTATGACAGTATTTGCGAACTGTTTTGTAAAAGAAATATTTATGCTATATGCATGAACCATTTTTGTGTGATTCAGTCAAAAACATCCAAACACACAAACGTACACATTTATATTATTGGTAGGATTTGGAAATTTATGAACTTTAAGAAACACATCTGGATTTTTCTTGGTACTTACGTATTATCCCAGCGGTCATTCCCGCCAAACTGTTTTATCGTCAAATGGGTTGCCAAACTGTTGCCAATAGTATTCAAAACCATTAATAATTTCATGTGCCCGGCATTTATTTCGGCAAAAAATCGCTTGTCTTGGCGGACCGCCGGTATAATACGTAAGTACCCTTTTCTTTACTTATGCTTTTTAATTTGGCGTAAAATCAACATAATTTCCATGTTTTTCAAATGCATGTGATTTTTCAAATAGAATTTCTGCTTTATTTCAAAAGCATAAATCATTTTGTGCGGGCGATAAAACGGCTTTTAATTAATAGTTTGAAAAGTAGTTAAAATTTCAAAATTTTGAGCCTCAGGTGCACTTTACCGAAGTTATGGGCTCAATCATGCTCAAATTTTCAAAGCTCTGCTTTCTGTAGATTTGTCTGGAGAACATTCATTTTTATTATTACAGATAGATAGATTTGGCATAAAACTGGCTTAATTTCCGTGGTATTTAATGTTTTTCAGATGCACGCGCGCTTATTTATTGAAGTAATAGCATTCTTGTTAGCTCAAAACATGAATCATTTGATACGGGCGAAACTTGCCAACCATGGCAATGTAAAAACGGTTTTTAATTAATAATTAAAAAAGTAATTAAAAATCTAAAATTCTAATTAGCCTATAACCAACTCAAGTGTCCCCTCTATATCTAAACCAAAATGCATCCTAATTGATTCAGCGGTTTAGGCGTGAAAGCGTCATATACAAACAAACAAACAAACAAACTCACTTTCGCATTTATAATATTAGTTAGGATAATTTATAAAATTTTTCTGCAAATATCTACTTGTTTTATATCTTTACTTTTGTAATAAAATCGATAATAATATGTTATTTTAAGTTTTAAAAAGATATATTTTTTATAAAACTTATTTTTCAGTAATATACCATTTTAAATTTTTACAATATTTTAAAAATAATTCATATTTTTCTTTAAATTGGCAACATTTGTGTAGTTGAATGAATGATTGCGTAGGTGAATGAAGAATGTATAGTACAATTAAAATTTGCTTCCGAAGTGTTGTAGTAATGATGTTTGAATGTTATGGCAGCTTTTTATTAATAAGAATCATTATTTTTATCGCTGCTATATTTCATTTTTATTACATATAATTATATTAATTAAATTGATTAAATTAATTATGAGTAATAATAAAAACTAATCTATAAAAGTAATTTAAAAAATAGCAAGTCTTTTTTTTGTTTCAAAATGCTGTATAGAAAAGTTCTGATTTTTTTTATTAAAGAGTTTTTGATGATAATAATTTTTACCTCGGAAATTCTCACTTATTTTTTATAGAGTCTTAATTATTGAAGTTGCAATGAAAAGCTATAACTTTTGTAATCTAGAAAACGAGTTCTTTAAGATTTTTGTCAAACTACAGTTAAAAAGATCTAATGAAAAAAAAAAAACAATAATAACATTTACATTTCTTTTAAAACTTATCTTAACCCTCTCATGCCAGAAGAAGAAGAAGGGAAAAAAAATATGTACACATACTCAAACCCAAAATGCCTGCTTCAATGAAAATCTTACTACACTAATATGGTTTTACGAAGAAAAGCTACTGGCAATTCTGGGACAGAAAGGCTAAATTTTTAATAGTTAAAACTTTATATATGTCTGTCTATCTATCTATATAAGATAGATAGATCTATATAAATAAATAAATATATATATATATATATATATCAACTGAAATATATATTATATATATATATATAATATATATTTCAACTGTTTATTACTTTGTATTTTCTAAGAAAATATAACTAAAAGGTAAATTTTTATTCGTATAAAGTCAAATTTTCTATTTTTTCCAATTTTTCCAGAAAAAAGAAAACTCGGGAAAAAACCGTTTTTTTTAAACTTTGCCATAACAAATACAAACTTCAAACCCTTCAAAATTTCCAGAAATTTTTTATCTCTAGGAGAAACATAATCCTACATAAAAAAAAGTACAGTCATTATCAATGATTTATTTCCATCCAACTGCAGATACCGCTGTTTAATGACGCCGCGATGATAAAATTTAGAAATAAGATCAAATATTATATTTGTCATAATGTGTCATAATTATTAATTGTAAGAATAGCATGCCATTTTCTGTAAGCATTTCTGAGTATTATCAGACTAACGGTTCGGGAATGATAAGCTTAAAAAGGATTTTAAAAATTGTAAAAACAATAAATATAAAGAAGTTCTGGAGTGATGCTTTTGCAGTGACTTATTGCTTTTATTAGATCACCCAAAAATATATACATTGACTGAATAAGATCAAAAGCAAAACCCATTGAAACTGGGGGTTGTGCTATCGAATACTTTGTACCACAGCAAAAGATGAAACCGCCCGAACAGGGACTCGAACCCTGGACCGTTAGGTTAAAAGCCTAACGCTCTACCGACTGAGCTATCCGGGCCCATTAGTACCTGTAAAAGTGAGAGTTCGCACCTGTTTAGCTCTAGAATCCTTTAGAAAAGAAGGTTTGGCTAGCGTGCCACTTTGATACCTTTACTACTGCACGTGACTACTGATTATATCTCCTTTCCATATCTTTGCTACCGAAATTGCGCCGTTATGAGACAGGGAATGCACACAGATATGGTATCATTAAACGATAACCGATTACATGTATTAATATGGAATGTGATTACAAACTGATAACTGCAGGACATTGACAACTTTAAAAAAAAATTAAGATTAGTTAATGTTACATTTGCAAAAAAAAAAAAAAAAAAAATAAATAAAAATAATTAATTAAAACAAATAATTCACGAGTACAGTAAAATATTGTTATAACAAACTTCACTTTGTACAAATGAGCGAATTAAATATTTCTAGTTATAAAAATGTCATTAGTACGAATTTGTTCATAACAAAATTTCACTTTAATAAATTTTTCAGAATTACAAATTTGATTTTCGGAATTACAAATTTGATAGTCTAAAATGCATACTCCCACACAAAATACAAATCCTTCTCACATTTTCCGTTTTGAATTGATTGATCGAAAATTTACGAATTTATCAAATTCTTAGTCGAAGACTTCCGCGTATATTAATGTAAACTGTTACGCCATTCACCTTTATTTTTTTTCCCCAGTTCGTAAAAAATTGCAATGATACAGTTGAGAAGTTTTGGACCACCCACCATACAACCCAGACCTGGCACCCTCTGATTTACATCTGTTTTGACCCATGAAGAAGTTAAGTTTCTTCTCAGTAAGAATTTTGACTTGGATGAGAATTCAAACTGTCTGTTTGAAGGTGGATCTTCTCGCAGCCGACGGAGTGTTATGAGATCGGAATTTTCAAACTTAACCGTCATTTGGGAAAACGCAGCAACAAGCACGAAAGTTATGTGCAAAAATAATAAATGCCCAGTACTTCCATTTCTGTTTCTTGTAGTCATTATGTACGTTAATTATTGATATACCGACGAACTTTGGCAATATCAGTTTGCAGACTAGGTAGCATAAGTGGAATTAATTTTCGAATAAACCGGTAAAGTTTTTAATTGAACATTTTTTTCCCTGAAGAATATGATACTTTATTTATGACATTGTGACAGGAAACTGACTTGCACTTGAACACGTTTTATGAAAGGGTGTGCAAGACAAAAGAGTAAGTGCATAATAGAAATAACGTAGGTATATGGTAAGAATGATAAAACTTTTAAATGAGGATGCTATGCCGTACAGATGAGGATGCTATGCCGTACGCCGTATAAATGAGGATGCTATGCCGTATGAGCTATGCCGTACGCAGTACGGCATAGTTATCCTGCCTCTTAGGATAGCTAGGTTGCCTCTTTAATTCCAGGCTTATGATTGCAATATGATTTTTAAAAAATCTTGCTATTAATATGTTATCACGCTCTAAAATAAAATAAATAAATCAGGGATTTGAAAAAAAAAATTGAAGGTCTTCCTTCTCAAACTGTACTGTACATTGTAACAAACGATAAACTCGTGCCACTGCCATTTGTGAAAAGGCCATATTAGATTTTAATATGGGCTGTTTTGCTAAATAGATCACGCTTCAAAAAGTTTGCTGTGTAACTATATGCTTAAGAATTTCTCATAAAGAACGAAGAAGAATTGATAGCTGGCATAAGTTTATTGTTTATGACAATGCCTGCCTAGTACTGATTATGAAGAGACAGCCTGGATGTTTTCGAGTCGCTGACGTAGTTGGTTCGTCTTAAATTATGGTCAATGCCCGTAATACAACTTTTTTTTTTTTCTTTTCCAAAGAACAGTCTTAATCTGTTCACGTCCATCATTACAATGACGCAACGGCAGATATCCCCCTTTCGTGCCCAGTGTTTGGACAGTCAAAGGCCCAAACAGGAGAGCAACTCTCTGCATAGGAAGATAATATTCGCCATTGCTTGATGACAATTTTATTCTGGGTTCAATTACCTTTTTTTTAGAGTTTCGAAAGGTTTCTGAACATTTGTCCTAAAATAAAGAAAATAATACCTTTTGTCTAAGCCTTTTCAAAAAACAAAAAAAAAAAAAAAACTTTGTTCCATATGTTTTTTTTTTTTTTTGTTTTTTTTTTTACTTGCTCAAGAACTGCTCAGCTATCTTCCAAGTTGAAAATTTTCTTGCTAAAAAATTACAAATTTAGTACTTACAAATTTCAAGAGTGCTGGAGAAATTTTGTAACCTCTACCAACAGTTCAAGTCACTTTTAGTAGCCTTCAAAATCAACTCTTATACTTCTGAACTCGGTAGTGATCCCTGTTATAGGAATAGCTCATTAACCCTTTGAAGTGCAACCATTTCCCAATGCCGAAAAAAGGGCAGCCATTGTCATCGCTCGATGTAACTACCAGCAACATGGCGGTCGATCGAATCACCCATCGCGTGTCACAGATCTGTAGACCATTTTTTGACACAGCTGGCTGGGCGCACGCATAGCCAGTATATATATATATGTGTGTGTGTGTGTATATATATATATATATATATATATACAGTGTGCCCGCCAAAGTCCAAGATAATTTCTGAACACTAAGAGCTACAGTCATAAAAATGGTGTCTAGGTACAGTAAAGTGGCCATGCGCTACTCAAGGAAACAGCTTAGAGCGCCACCTGGCTGTTCAATTTGGATTTAGCGATCTTATCTCAGAAACGGTATGCGATACGGAAAAAAAAAATCAATCACAACATTGTTCAGCACCACCGATTTAGTAAGAAAAGATGCCTTGCATTCACTGATATTAGAAATTTAAGGTGTAAAATGCAAGGCGTAAAAACGTATTACTGATGCTTACGCCAGCGTGTCACCAACATCATTGTACAACTTCCCGCTAACGTAAAGATGTGTATTACTGCTGACGGATAACACTTTTACCATGAAGGATAAATGAGCTCAATGTCAGGTAAGTGCAGTTTTGGAAAATTCGATCTAACAAATGTGCGTTTATGCCTTCCCTTCGTAGCATCATTGTGCCCATAACTGTGCACATTGATGTGCGCAAGGTATTTTTTCTTACTAAATCCGTGATGCTGAACAACTTTGAAATTCATCTTTTTCCAGTATCTCGTACCGTTCTTGATAAAAAAAAACACCAATTTCTAATTGAGCCGCCTGGTGGCGCTGTAATCAGTTTTCTTACGTAGCGCATGGCAACTTTACTATACTTAGACCTCACTTTTATGACTCATTAGCTCTTGCCATTCACAAATAACTAGGGTGACAATGGACTTTAGCGGACATACTGTATATTTAATGAACCAAATATAATTTCATGAAAAACCGCTAAAAAGCAGTTCAAACTAATTTTGACAGTTCTATGATGCCTGAATTGGTTATTGATCTACGTTATGTCGCAAAACAATATTTTTCCGGGAAGTAGTATCACCGTATAATATTACTTCAAAAGTTTTTATACCACATTGTTTCCCCAAAATAAAAGGCTCCATTCATATACATCAGCCTAATCTGCCCCCCAGAAAATCTCCCACAATGTATAATTTATAAACTGAATTAATGTCGGGTCATTTCTTTATATCCCAACGTTTTCTCCCCCAAAAAACCGGCGCGGAAATTTTCTCAGCATCCACAACTCAGCTTAATAATTAAACCCACAAACATTTTACTCAAAAAAGGTACAACAGTAACGTTTTCACAGGAAATATAAAAATTACAAATTACTCTCATTACGGGATTCTTTTATTTTTTTAATCTCCAGATTACAGTTGCCGTGGTCACGAGGTACATAAAACGTTGCCATCGTTTCTGGTGTAATTGTAGAGGTTGCCAGGGGCCATGGATGTAAAAAGAAATACTGTAATGGCGATGATAAGGCTAATTCGGAATGACCCATTTATTTGATAACATCTCTCTTTAATTCGTGAGTCAGGAATAAAGTTTATAATTGCGATTGAAAAAAAAAAGAACGTTCATCCCTTGGTATTACTATATAAAACATTCGCCGGGGTATTAAATAGACAGTGAGGTTTGTGTTTCGAGATTTAAACATAGATAAAAAGAATAAAAGTGATGGATCGGAAATTAAATATTTTATTAGGGTTTTGCTTTGCTCTGCGAGACAAAAGTTCTTGTAGTATAGCGCTTGATGTTTCTCGGTTAAGGTTAACTGATCTTCAAATCACGGAACGTGCAAAAAGATTTATATATATAAAAAAGGATTTTTTTTTTTTTGGGGGGGGGGGGGCAGAGTCAGAAAAGCAGAGCTTTCCTGGCTCTGTTAACCTTTTACGGACCGTATTGAGATCCAGCCATATTTTAAGTTGGTTTTTTGCATTAACGCAAGACAAAATATGCAAAAAAAAAAGGATATTAGTTATTTAAAAGGGAAATTTAAAATTAAAAAAAAATACAATTTTCACTGTTTTTCCAATTCGTGCAGACGTGGGTCATTTCTGAATATAATTTACACTGGTTTCAAAAACTGAATACACTGATGGATAGTTTAAATAATAAGTGAAATATTAAGAATTAAAAAATATTCATATTTAAATTTAAGAAATCATGTGAATTAAATTTGAAGGGGGGGGGCGCAGGGTGTATCAAGGTAGCTCTGTAAAAATGTATGAAAATGGCAATTTTCATGATTTTCTGTCAAGTTTCCTACTAATAATAGAAATTCAACTTCTCTTTCAAAAAATCAAGTCATCTTTTAACTATGTCTGCTAATATTTTCAAGTCAGTATTGATAAAATTTTATTTTTGAATAAATTTTTAATTCGATGTTCCCAATTAGGAATATTGGCCTGTAAAAGGTTTTAATTTACTGCTTTTTATGGTAACCACGCCGTCTGAAATTATTCTGCAGTTTGGAATTCAGGTCTACTGCACTGTTTTGCGCATAATCTGCAATAGCAGTGAAAATGCTTCCACCAGTTCATAAAACAAGCCGCAACAAGTAACGCAAAAATATTAAAATTCATTACAACACGTGTGTGACATTACAGCGTTGTTGACTAAGACAATGTTACAAACTGTCATATTTCGCTAACCCCCTACACTGGAAAAAAAAGCTTGCTAAAATGACAGAAAAAAAAAAGAAAAAAACTTGTCAGCCAGGACGCCAGTCTATTTCCGTATATTTTACAGAAGTCTTCCGTATTTTTTTCCTTATACGGAAGATTTCTGTAAAATAAACTGAGAATCTGTAATATTTATGGAAGACTTCTGTAAAAAAACGGAAATAAACTGGCGTCCTGGCTGACAGTATTTTCTGTAAATTTGACAGACTTTTTTTGCACTGTACACCTTTTGAATGGTTCATAATTTATGTAGAAGTCTGCAATGTTGTATAGATAATCTGTGATTGAACGTTACAATGAAGTCGATCACAAATGTTTTATTAGAAGCTAACTGGTCATAGTAATAAGTACGTAAAACTTAAATTTTTGCTTCACTATTAAGTACAGTGCGCACTGGTTATAACGGACCTGGGATATAACGTACTATCGGTTATAACGTACCTAGAAGCTAGGTCCCGATGGAAGTCCTATATTTATAATGTTATTTAACTTCGGTTAAAACGTACTTAATAAAAGTACCTACTTCGGCTATAACGTACTTTTTATACCAAAGCCAAAAATAAAATTTTGCTTTTCTTGAGAATTTTATTTCCTTAATTTATTTCAATACCTTCAAAAACACTCGTTGTCAGTTTTTGGATTCTCTAGCGCGATGAATTGTGTATGAAGGAAGGGAGCGATCTTTTATCTTTTTCGCCGGCTAGGTAGGGCTAAGAACAAGACCCTGTTTTTTATTTGTCATTCCTTCATGTAAATGCCTCCTGAAAAGCCCTATCTATAATGATTATGATGATAGTGAAGAAGAAACGGAAGAGCCTATACCAAGCGTACCCGACGCATTCAATGCTAGAAAAACAGGATCACGATTTTTTGAATGCCTCAGTGATGATGCAGACTCTATAAAAGTCTATTATGGATATCCAAAACGGTATTTTTAAATTAGCATCTGCCCATTTAAAACAAAAGTAAATTACATATTATTTATCTCAAAAAAAATTGTAAGTAATAAAGAATTTTCTGTTTAGTTTAAATTTTATAAAATCAGACCTGTTTAAAACACAAATTACAATGAAATGATGAGCCCACTTTCTTTTCTTGTGTAATATTGAATCTTACCGGCGGTACTGCTTATAACGTACTTCGGCTATAATGTACTACTTTTATAGGTCCCGTGAGAGTACGTTATAACCGGTGTCTACTGTACATATAATGCCAACAGATTGCACCCTTTAAAGGCGTTTCACCTGAAGAGTGATAATCTGTTTCAGTTACTTTTGAGCAGCTTTAAATACAAACCAATCATGTTAAAGGCTAGAAAAAATTCATGCTTCTTCATCCAATACACTATGTACTAATACTAACAGTAAAGCTATACGCCACATGCAACTTCAGAAAAAATATCGTACGCGCAAAAACCGCCTTCAATAATGGTCCGAGGAGTTACCTGTTTAGGAAAATATTAGAAAATTCAGTGTTTAGCATTCCTGAGTGTTTTTTAATTCCTAAAGGTTTACTGTTTGCAACAGTCCACACTATCTATATGAATAAAATTAGATTTTTGTCTGTGCATTTCTTGGAATTCAAAAATTTTGCGATTTCTATCCGTTTCAAGCACCCGGGAATCCGATGCGACCCTAAAAAAAAGTTTGTCTGTCTGTCATTCTGTCCGTGACGCTTTTTTTGTTTAAGCATCACGTAAAAACGACTGAAACGAAAGATATGAAATTGGGTGTCATGATAGGTGGTCACTCAACTTAAAACATAGGCGTCGAATTTTTAAAAAATCTTGATTAGATTTTCAGATTTTGCGAAAATCGTTTCAAACTGATCCAGAGACCCACACAGATCTAGAGACCCGTTTTTGACGACAGCTGGCTGTGCGCGAGCACAGACAGCTGCGTCAAAAAAAGGGTCTCTAGATCTGTGGCACGCGATGAACGTTTCGATCGTCCGCCATCTTGCTGGTAGTTAAGTCGAGCGATGGCTACGGCTGCCCTTTCTTCAGCACTGGGAAAGGGTTGCGCCTCAAAGGGTTAATACTTTTTATCATTCTGTCGTTCATAACTCACCGGAAAAAAAAAAAATCAAAGATATAGTAATTTTGGGAGGGAGGAGGGTTACATTTTTTATATTTTATTTATTAACATGACTATAAAAGGCTACATTATTTTACATATGTACACTACTATACACAAATTATGTAGATAGTTTGACATTTTATACATAAAATATTCTAAAACTTTTGTTTCAGATACATCATAAAATGTACGTTTTGACACACGGCTGTAGTTGTAGTTATATATTGCACTTTGCATTTTCACAGGACAGTTTTGTTCAAATTTGAGTTCAAAGAGAATAAATAATGTTGGCTGAGTTCATCTCGTATTTAATGTGTATTATGTTTGATTCTAGGTCCACACATGAGTGTATGCGTATACGACGGGCACAAATGGGAATTGCAGCCAAATGTAGAAGAAAGAAACTTTTTGTCAACTAGCAATATAATATTTTACAACTTACGATACATAATGTTATGGTACAACTATCTGCATATTAATTTGTAGTGGCTTGATTTGTTATTTCGGTGTCACAGTACACACAATACCTTAATTTTCAACCTGAAATTTACGTACTCATTTGAAAATTGATTTACGTGCTCTTTTGATTTTGATGATATAGATTAATAATAATAAAAAACTCGGCTGTTTATCCTCGTCAGAGGGAGACCCCTGACGAGGATAATTTTTTAGTTTCATTATTATCATATTAAAACGATATTAATTGACTATGTCATTTTATCTCTCATCTTCCGTGTATTTCGCCTGGTAACATTATGTTGAAATTTTTATGATTGTAACCTATTTATAGAAAAATACATGTGATGCATATTCTACAGCTTACGAAATATTGTAACAATAGATTAAAGCTGTTGTGAACTAATAGTATTTAAATATATGTAAAATTATGTCGCACACTTTTATGTCGCATTTTTGGGACATATTTTTCGGACAATTTTCAATAAAGAGGGTGAGAGATAAAATGACATAGTCATTAAAAATGTTTTTCTTATAGCCATATGATTTAATATTTAGACTTCCAGATACTCTGACTATGAGAATCCCCGATTACACAGCTTTCATTTCCTGTAATAACGGTCACTGTCAATCACAATGAGGACATTCCAATGTATTTCTATTATGGTAGTAAAATATCACTATTCCAAGGAATGAATAAATATTCTATAGTTATTTAGAAAAGATTATTTGGTATAAAGCTATTCTTGAAAGCTACTCAGCTCATCCTATCGTTCTTGAGAAATTTAAAAAACAAACTCAATGTGTGAGAGACTTGAAATATCCGAGTGTTTGTTCGCAAATCGCACCATGCACCAATATGACTTTGGTTTCCTAAAATAATGTTGAAAAATTGTCTAGAATGGCGTATGTTTTAGAAAATGCTGCAAAATACTGGATGTTAAACGTTCATTCTGGAGTGTTTATTAACTTTTAAAAATTCTTCTTTTTTTAAGAGCGCAGGGAATTTTCTATGGAGAGACATTCTGAAATATTTCGATATTTTAAACATAATTTGATCGGCATTAAAAACTGTCCGAACAAGGAATTTTTTCTGGAGAGACATTCTGAAATATTTCGATTTTTTAAACATAATTTGATCTGCATAAAAACTGTTCGAAAGTAACAACATTTCTTAAAATAGCATCTCTTAGTTAGCTTTGATTAATTCGAACAGGATTAGTTTATTTAATGGCATTGAATCAGCAAAAATAAATTGCTGTGAGGCATCCTCTGAGCCTGCAGTGAAGTCCTTCGACAGGCTTTGAAGTATGTCTCTATGACGTCATTAGATGATCTCAAAGTAAGCTGATAAGCAATAACTTGCTTGATAAACAATATTTGCCACTTCATGAGAGTTCCTGCAAAGAAAAAAAAAACGCATTAAATACCAGTATACTATTTTAAAACTAAGAAAATAATCTAAATAGATTAAACTTCTTTTTTTTTTCAAAATATAAAAGTAATCTTATATATAATAAAATTCGAGAGTAAACATTATATGTAGCTATGTAGGTAGGTTTGTGACCACCGATGTTCTTGCGCGCGTCTTTCCATCGCATTGCGCCGAGACGGTTGGTCGCAGACCTACCGAATTTTGCGGTAGTCATACATAGCCTTCACATCATGTAGTCGGCTTCACTAGGACAGATCCTCAGACACCTCGGAGCGATTTTTCCGAAATTCGAATAAGAAAATGTTTTATTTTATGTTTTGTCCGATTTTTAGCGATTTTTCTTGCATAATACGTAATAACGCCGGTTATTGCACTCACAATAAAACGATATTTGCATCATCGGATAGAAGAGAAAATTATCTTTCGAAAACAGTTTGTTTTGACTATGTAACATATTTTGCCGATTTTTGGGAATTTTTAAAAAGACTTTCTCTTTTGACGACGTTTGCGTAAAAATAATTTTAAAACTGTTGCATCTTTCATTCTATCCGTCATAACTTTTTTATATTTCGGCAAAAGACGGAGCATATATTTCGCCTACTTTTAAAAGAAGAACGGAGGAAAAATATAAATTAGGAGATATTTTACGAATTTTTATGTAAAGAAGGATTTTGAATTCAATAAAAGCTGTTTCAAGATTTCGGTATGATATCTTCCGCTATGTTTGTCTGGGAAACAGTAACAATGAATAAAATTGCCATTTGGAAAGCATAAATAAAATTACTTTAAAATAACTGAGTTTCCACATGTGAAATCTACGTCATTTTGATCTAACGAGATTAAAAACCCCTTCCGAAACTCAATCAAAATAATTTCTGACTCACAAACAAAACATACGCCACGCACGAAATTATTCCCTATTTCATATTACGTTGCCAGAAAAAGAATTGAATGCTGTTTTTTCAACGATGAATTATCCAGCATTATTTTCGATATAATTTTTAAACGGGACACGTTTTCGAATCGCAGGAAATATTTTACATGCTAAATATGCGAATCTGACAAGAATTATGCATAAAAATGTATGGAGAGCTGTTTTAATGGCAGCCAGAAAGTGAAATGATTATCGTTTATACTAATGCGTAAATTGCGAAGAATCACCAAATAATAATAAACTACATTAGTGGCAAATATCTAAACTGTTTCTTTAAATTAAACATTAAAGATGGAAAAACGAAAATATATTGGTATCAGTAAAGGATACTATAAGTAATAGTTATTAGATATGCTAGGGCAATATTGATCAAAGCACAATATACCGCGTTAATAAATATTTCTTGAAACTATTCGTTTGTTTTCGTTTTTCAACAGCCATCTTACATCAATGCTAACTAAACATTAAATAATTCTACGTCGCGTTAATATATCCCTCGGTAATTTCAACAGAAAATTCTGTACCTGAACTTTTTTTTTTCTTAGAGATTCTGTTTTGTCACTACATGTACTTCACATCATGTAGTATCTAAGGTATTAATGATATAACTTAAATCTAAAAAAGAGTATGATGTAGAAATGAGACATTTTGAAAGTTAGAAATTTTTAGGAACCGTCTCGCTTTTCTTTTTCTTATCACCAATGACACCGACATAGATTTTTGTTTCATAATATAAACAATGTTCTCAGATCAGTATTTATACTAACTTTACGAATAACTAATGCGTAACTTTACGCCAAGAGTCAAATCATTTTGTTTATTTTTAGACTCCACATTAGTGGAATCAATTCGAATTATACATGTAAGAAAAAGTTTTGTGCCCTACCGTGCGGAGAACGGGTACGCAGCTAGTAATGAAATGTCGAACGTCGCATAACGTGTTTTGTGATAGCTAACGTTAAATGCCATCGGACAATACAGCGCATGCGCACGTATAAATTGCGAAACTTGATTGGTCAAAGTACTCCAAATAGCGGATAAGGTTAGCGTTAACGTGGGAAGAAATGTAGCGCAAAAGCTCCCTATTCTATTCGTTAAGGAATTTATTATATACAGTAAACTAAAACGAAAAATATTGTTACTTGTTACGTGATTCTTGTTAAAGGCTTAAGCATGGAGACCAGGTTTTTTTTTTTGCTGTTCATTTCCTGGTCCCACTTCATATATGAGATTATACATTAATCAACTTCAACACAAAATAATGCAATGATCCTATACCATGTAAGTTCTAATTAACTCTTAGAATTCCAGATAGCAATACTACCAACTGAAAGTGTTATGAATACACATATCTGTGGCTTAATTTTGATGTTGGTCTTTTTATTTTGAGGTACGCCACACTTTAAAAAATCTATCATTAATTGAATGTAGAAATTTGTTTTGAACCATGATTGCGTTCCGCTATAAAGGTCTTATATTTAAAAAAAAAAAAGAAAGAAATCAACTTCGTTGTAAGTTACAATGTTACTGCATGAAAAGTGAGTGACAGTTTTAGTGAACCAACTAAAGTATCTGATTTTTTTTTCTTTTACGGCATTCAAAAACACGAATTTCATAAATTAAAAATTGCCTGAAATTTTGTCATAATCAAAATATAATCGCAACTTTCGAGATATTGATTCCCTCCTAGAGGATTTTTGCAGATTTTTGAACACTGTTTTATGAATTTTTCCACTGAGGATTTGGGCTCGAGAATTTCCACTGAGCTTTTGGACTGTGGAAGGAATTTACTGTACATTATACGTACTCAAAGTATGTGCATTTATGATTTAACTAATTTTTCAAATTCAAGCGCAGTTACGATAAATTTTTCTATTACTCACAACGATAAATAATCAATAATGAAAGTTAAACATTATTTTGCATACTATGCAATTGGTTTTGATCAGAATTAGTTTAAAAATGGCAACAATCAGCTTTCATTGAAAATATATCATGCTCATTCCTTTTGCAAACATTAAAGGATTAGGCATCTTCATTATGGCATCCAATGATAAAATTCCATTTAATGGTCGAAAGATTCTCACTGTTAAATTTGTATTCCTCCTCCCTCATAAAACGCCACTTTACTCTTATTTATCTTGCAGTTTTTTTTTTTTAAATTTTTGACAGAAATCATTATTGGACTAGGATTCCCGATGCAATATTTTTATCGACATGTACAAGATATAATTTTTTTCAGAATTTCCAATTTTTCTCTTTGTAAGTTATTCAATGAAAATTATTACTTTTATGATTTTTACAATAAAAAATACATAACTTTAAAAATTGAATATATATTTATTTATTTATTTTCATTCTAAGTCGTGTTAGATTTTGATTTTGACCAAAAACTTTTTTTTAAATGGCTAAAAGCGAAACTTTTTGTAAAAATGGCCAAAAAAGCACCGCCTAAAAAAATTTTTTGAAAGGGAAGGATGATACAAGACATTATTTTGGGAAATTTTATATGTGTCTGTTTTGAAGTTTATTGAACACGTGTAATTTTATTTCCATTTCCCCCATTCACTACAGCAATGATGAATACAATGAAACAATGGAAGTGAATAAAACATTTCATAACAAATCTGTTTGCGGGTTTGCAACAAATGATTTATTTGTAACAAAGGTTTTATCTCGATTAATAAAGCAGAAAATGTTCAACAATAACTCCAATCGCTTTCTCTAAAACCCTGCAAGTGACATCGTGTTCTCAAACTATCCATCGAAAAATATATCAATCTGTTAATAGTACTTCCAGAAATATTTCAAGTCTTTAGAGGTCTTTAAGCTTCTTCATCTTCTGTTCATTTGTAACTCCATCAGGTCCACTGAAAGATGAATTTCAAAAAACGGGCGAAAAGATTATTCGAACGTATCATGTGAGTATTACGTTTATAATGCTCTTGTAGGCAAAAATTAGTCACACCCTGTCAGAACAATGGCATAATTTTCTTGATATAACTTGTATTTTCTCGCCACTATGTAAATAATTTTTTTTCATAGAACAGCTTCATGATCATTTTTAATTATTTGGCTTGAAAGCTTACGCATTGTGATTTATAGAATACCTTCGTACCACATATCATTTTACTTTTCTGGCATGGCAAAAATAACACCTGTTCATTCATTATTTATAATTCTACTCAGACAAAGTATACTTTTCGGTTTTCGAATACTCAATTTTGCAGTTTTTTGTTTTTAATTTAAAAACTGTATTAAGTGTCAGTTCGATCGCTTATTAAGGAAATATTCCGTAATGAAAATTTTGACTGTTTTGTGCAGATTTCAATACAGTTTTCGAGTCAGTACACATATTGAAGAATATTTCTATGTTCACCGATCCTCATATTTATCCTAACTTATGAATCTAGAAACTTAAGGGAATTATGCTTCAGAAAATTATTCTAATTTTGGGTTCAGCATCACAGTTAATGTGATCCTCAACATTTTATTCAACAAATATTCAATTTATTTTCAATTTGTTAATGGAAAAGCAAGCTATCTAAAAGACAGAATTGTTTAATTAGTACATAACATGTTAGTTTAAAGGACCCAAGGAACATCTTGAGGAGCAAAATGAGGCAGCTTTTGCAAAAGATTTAATATCATGTAATTTATTTAAAAATGGAGGTAGAAACGAAACTTGTTATCCACTGTTTATACACACATTTTGGTCTATTTATAAAATTAATGAATTTTTGATTCATAAATTAGTTTTTTCAACTAAATAATTTTTTATATATCTCTATGAAATTCCTTGAACAGCAAGTCAGTTTCGTAAACTTTTATAAAAGATCTTTGAGATTATCACCTTAAATTTTGTATGGCATCAGAGAACATACTATCTGAGAACAATAAGAAGCGATATTCATTTTGGTTGGAAAGAAAAAAAAATAAAATATTTTGTTAAAAAACTTCAAAAATCCTTAAAATTAAAGAAACAAAAAATGATTGTTTTCGAAAAATTTTCACCAAGATCTCTAATGTTTACCTGAAACATATTTTTAGAAAGGTGTACCAAAGCATTAAAAAACACATTTTGAGAAAAAGGCAAAACACTAAATCTCTCATTATTGTAGCCTTATTTACATTTTAAAAGCCATATTTTGAGTATTTCTACATTCTAAACCGATATAAATTATACATGTATGGAATCTTCTCAGTCCAATTTTTTAGGCCGATAGTTTAAAATTCGAAAATTTGCGCCAATTTGTGTTCCATGTGTCCTTAATCTAAATTTAAACTTTAAAGTATAGAATACATTAAAAAAGATATTTTGTAAAAAAACATTTATCTATTTTATCCGAAGACAGCTAAGCGAAGGCAAAAACTTTCCCTCTGTTCAAACAAAGTGAATCAAAAGCGGTTTTTTTTTGCCGAGATTTAAAAAATATATCCACACAGCACTCTTTTTTCGGCTGGTTTTATGTGGCCTGATGATATAGCTACTCTTTTATTTTGTTTTTAACCTCAAATCATTTGCAATTTAAAAATAGCGACAATACAGTTCTGTCACAGTTATCATCCAGTTTAGCTTTACTATTCTAGAACAAATGCATATTGCTGAAATCATTCATCTAAATCCTGAGTAAAAGTTTTCCATAAATAAGTAGCAAGATTTTGAGACATTTTTGCTGTATGGAGTGAAAGAGAAAACTGAAGCGAAAAAGTAAATAATCTTCGTTTAAACTGTATCTCAAACACAAACATTCCCTTAATAATTTCCAACTAATTTCATAGAGTATGGAAAAGGAATAAAAATCTTCCAATTTAAAGAGAATAAAAAATGACCCCGATTATTTTAATCCACTGAAAGATTTCAAAACTTCAAGCAAGAAAGCGTTTACAGTCATAAAAGAGTTAGTGTTAGCTCAATTGCATCGAATTTCGCTTGTTTCGCATTTGAGTTTTCACGTGTAAGTTGTTAGAAATCAAAGGCTATATATGTGGGTGTCAATGTTTTTCACGTAATCCTAAGCTCTTCCTTTGCAGCTATTTTTACTAAACATTTTACGAAATATTTCAGACCAGGCTTGAAGTCTGCTCAAGGTGAAGAATATGAATGTCTGATTGAAGAAAATGATGTGCCCGAAACCAAAGAAAAGAATAAAAGTGGAAAAAGAAATTTTGTCATATACTACTTGGGTCAAAAATACGAAGTCAAGGAGAACAGCAGAAAGTTTAGGGCAATTCAAGAAAAAATCGAAATGGACGGTCTATGTGCTCTTGAAGACTGCACTTGGTACACTCTTCCTGACTATGAGCCTGTCATTCCGGATCGATGGGGAAAAAAGGAGTAAAGACAGAGGATGTAAAATTGGATAATACGGATTTTAAATTGCATCCAAGTTTTCACAATTATTCCTACTTTTTATTTTACAGATTCAACAAATCTCAAATGAAATAATTATGAGACGTGCCAAGCAGCATTTTTGGACCTTTTTACGATAACTTTCTAAAATTTCCTCACGATCCACTAAATCGACTCTAAATGTAATACACATTCATGTCTTAAATCAAAATCTACAATGTTTGATCACGAGAAATTCCAAAATGATTGTATGAAGTCAATGTTCTACATTTAGCATCCGCAAGCCCTGATAATACTTAATAAGATTTCATCAAGTATTTTCGAAAGTGCACCTACAACATCCTATTTCTTCAGATATTTCATATATATTAAGAAAATTAGTTTCGAACAAACATCTCAGTAAGATACATCAAACTTAAAAGCCTCTCAGTAACATATGTCATCACTACTAAAGAAAGAAAGAAAGAGTGATATCACTGATCGTGCTCTCAGAGACTTTTTTTTTCCTTACCTCAGTCAAAAGGTGTCCAGAAAGGGAACAATGGGGCAGACTGAAGACACCCATGCTTATATTACATCCACTCTGAAGGACATTGAGAAGGACGCTTCCCAGGATGGCTTCCAGGCTCTAAAGCACCGTTTTAGTTGTCTTTTCCAGGATTTCACAGTTATCCAAGAAATTAACATGACCTTAAACATTAAGAGGAGTTTCACCGCAGAAAACCCCGAGAACGGGAGAATTTACATCAAGACTTCTCATGCAGCGTGCGTTCGATAACTAGTGAGACGAATGTTGTCCAGACGTGTCCTTACATCGCAGCGCCCTCTCATCGCCCTGTCGGTTTCATAACGCATCCGTTCTCAATAGCACCCAGTTTCCAGGAAGTCAGGAACTTCCTTTCTGGTGAACTACTTTTGAGTTTAATGTAGCAAGGCACGATGAAACTGCAAATATGTGAGCGCACATTTCGAGTTGGAAGTGCATGAAAGACTGGAAAGTGGAAGTCACAAGTTGCCGAAATGACATCCAAGATGCGTGGAAGTTTATTTTCCAGAACTCGTCGAGCCACTGCGCGTCCGCTAGCAATGAGTTCCACTTCACAGCTCTTTGGCTCCCTCTCCTCTTACACCCCTGACCTTACTCTTCTAGAATTTTGTTTTCCACCTCAGTCAAAAAGAGTCCAGAAAGGGAAACAATGGGAGACACTAAAGACAGACTCCCACTCTGAAGAACGTGACGAGCAACGCTTAGCAGTGTGCGTTCGAGGCCAAAAAGCACCGATTCCAGGGGAGTTCTGTTTTGAAGAATTTTAATGAATTTGCTCCAAGAAATGATTTTTCTGATTTTAGCAATATTATTTATTCCCAGGATGGCTTCCAGGCTCTAAAGCACCGTTTTAGTGGTCTTTTCCAGGATTTCACAGTTATCCAAGAACGTAACATGATCCTAAACATTAAGAGGAGTTTCACAGCAGAAAACCCCGAGAACGGGAGAATTTATTATAAAACTTCTCATACAGAGTGCGTTCGATAAGTAGTGCGGCGAATGTTTTGCTTCTTGCGTGTCCTTACCCCGCAGCGCCCTCTCATCTTCTGGAGTTAGTAGGCCGTGGTGTCGGTTTCGTAAAGCATCTCAAGAATACCAAGTTCTAGGAAGTCAGGACACGTGCGTCCTGGACTACTAGTTTTGAGCTAAATGTACAGGTGCGCTGGAACTGCGAATCTCTGAGTGCAGATGTTGAGTTGGAAGTGCTTACAAGACTGGAAAGTGAGGTCACAAGTTGCCGAAGTGACATCAAGGATGCTTAGAAATTTATTTCCCACAGATCGTCCAGCCACGACGCCTCCGTTTGCAATAAGTTCCACCTCAGGATTCACAAGCCTTTGACTATACCTCCTACACTCCTGATCGTATTCTCCTAGATTAAAAGGAATCCAGAAAGGGAAACAATGAGACACAGTGAAGACATCCATGCTTATATTACGTCCACTCTGAAGGACATCGCCGGAGCACGCTTCCTAGGATGCCATCCAGGTCAGAAATCACCACCGCTTGCAGGAATGTATCGACGCAGCAGGGTTCTCTTTCGAAGCATCTTAACTAATTGTACGAATTTGTTCCAAAATAAGATTTTCAGATTTTAGTTGCCTTGTATATGCCACTCAGACTCAAAATATTCTGATAGTTAATTACAGTCAAATGGTTTGAAATATTCAAGAGAAAAGGAAATGCTTTAAAAGAAGTTGAAAATTTTCAAGAATTTTAAGTATTCTAAAATAGTGTAGATAAATTCTGAACTTGCAAAAGACAGTGCAATATATAAGTTAATAGATTTTTAGAAGTACTGAAGAACATCTATCGTCTCAACGTACACAACTTGTAGAACATCGAACTTCATATATTTTCTACAACATTTTAATATGCATTACTCGAAATTTTCATACTATTCTCATTTAATGCGAAATTAATACGTCTAAAAATTGATATGTCAAATTTACTGTAATTGTTTCAAGAAATAAAGTATCTTTCTTTGCATATGTTAACTTTTTTATTTTCATTACATACGTTAAAGTGTTTTTATGTAAATACTTCAGGAATGCTGTTTATCGTACCTTATAAATATAATGAAGGAATGCATAATTTCATCTATATAAATAAAATTAGACTTTTGTCTTTAGATTTCTTGGAATTCAAAAATTTTGCGATTTCTATCCGTTTTAAGCACCCGGGAATCCGGTGCGACCCTTTAAAAAAAGTTTGTCTATCTGTCATTCTGTCCGTGACGCTTTATTTGTTCAAGCATCACGTAAAAACGACTGAAGCGAATAATATGAAATTGGGTGTCATGATAGGTGGTCACTCAACTTAAAACATAGGCGTCGAATTTTTAAAAAATCTTGATTAGATTTTCAGATTTTGCGAAAATCGTTTCAAACTGCGTAAATTTGTGTTCGAACATCACGTAAAAATGACTCAAGCGAATGGAATGAAATTGGGTGTCATGATAGGTGGTCACTCAACTTAAAACATAGGCGTCAAATTAAAAAAAAATCTTGATTGGATTTTGAGATTTTGCAAAAATACTTTCAAACTGCTTAAATTTGTGTTCGAGCATCACGTAATAACGACTAATACGAATGATACGAAATTTGGTGATATGATAGGTAGTTGCAAATCTTAATTTATAGGCGTTGAATTTTTAAAACATTTTGATTACATTTTGAGATTTTCTGAAAATCGTTTTAAAATGCTGAAATTTTGTTCCAGCATCCCGAAATAAAGACTGCAGGGAATGAAACGAAATTTGGTGACATGATAGGTTGTCACTCAACTTAAATTCTAGGCTTCCAATTTTTCAAAAATATTGATTAGATTTTGAGATTTTGTGAAAATTATTTCAATATGCGTAAGTATTCGTTCGCGCATCACATAATTACGACTAAAGCGTATGAAATCCTATTACTTAGTTATTGTCTAACCAGAAATATTTTAACAATACATAAAAATTATAACTTCGCTTTCTTTACTTTGGCAACATACTACATCCATTCTGTGTACTTCTACAATGCTGACGAAAGTTCTTGCTTTTTGGAAATTTGCATTCAGTACTAACCCGTCAACGACGGGTACTTCAGCTAGTAATATAATTAAATCTGGAGCGATAAAGCAGAAAACTTATTTATTTACTAGCTGAAGTACCCGTCCTTGACGGGTTAGTGAATGCAAATTTCCAAAAAGCAAGAACTTTCGACAGCATTGTAGAAGTACACAGAATGGATGTAGTATGTTGCCAAAGTAAAGAAAGCGAAGTTATAATTTTTAAGTATTGTTAAAATATTACAGGTTAGAGAGTAACTAAGTAATATCATTTCATTCGCTTTGGTCGTAATTATGTGATGCGCGAACGAATATTGACGCATATTGAAATAATTTTCGCAAAATCTCAAAATCTAATCAACATTTTTGAAAAATTTTGAAGGCTAGAATTTAAGTTGAGTGACAACCTATCCTGTCACCCAATTTCGTTCCATTCCCTGCAGTCTTTATTTCGTGATGCTGGAACAAAATTTCAGCATTTTAAAACGGTTTTCGCAAAATCTCAAAATGTAATCAATATATTTTAAAATTTCAACGCCTATAAATTAAGATTAGCAACTACCTATCCTATCACTCAATTTCGTATCATTCGTATTAGTCGTTATTACGTGATGTTTGAAGAAATATAAGCGTATTTTGAGAGAATTTTCACAAAATCTCCTATAGTTTATGTTTAGACACCTATAGTTTATGTTGAAGAACCATCTATCATGTGACCAAATTTAATATCATTTGCTTTAGTCATTATTACTTAATGCGGGAACAAAGATTCACTCAGTTTTAAACGATTTTCGCAAAATCTCGAAATCGGATCAATTTTTTTTAATTAAATGCTTATAGTTTAAGGTGAGTGACCACCTATCATTTCACCAAATATCATTTTTTCACCTTTGCAGTTATTACGTGATGTGCGAACACAAATTTACGCAATTTGAAATGATTTTCGCAAAATCTCAAAATCTAGTCAAGATTTTTTTAAAAATTCGACGCCTATGTTTTAAGTTGAGTGAGCACCTATCATGTCACTCAATTTCATATCATTCGCTTCAGTCGTTTTTACGTGATGCTTGAACACAAATTTACGCAGTTTGAAAGTTTTTTCGCAAAATCTCAAAATCCAATCAGGATTTTTTAAAAATTGGACGTCTATGTTTTAAGTTGAGTGACCACCTATCACGACACCCAATTTCATATCATTCGCTTCAGTCGTTTTTACGTGATGCTTGAACACAAATTTACGCAGTTTGAAAGGATTTTCGCAAAATCTCAAAATCCAATCAAGATTTTTTAAAAATTTGATGCCTATGTTTTAAGTTGAGTGACCACCTATCATGACACCCAATTTCATATCATTCGCTTCTGTCGTTTTTGCGTGATGCTCGAACCCAAATTTACGCAGTTTGAAACGATTTTCGCAAAATCTGAAAATCTAATCAAGATTTTTTAAAAATTCGACGCGTATGTTTTAAGTTGAGTGACCACCTATCATGACACCAAATTTCATATCATTCGCTTCAGTCGGTTTTACGTGATGCTTAAACAAAAAAAGCGTCACGGACAGAATGACAGAATGACAGACAGACAAACTTCTTTTTGAGGGTCGCATCGGATTAACGGGTGCTTGAAACGGATAGAAATCGCAAAATTTTTGAATTCCAAGAAATGTACAGACAAAAGTCTAATTTTATTTATATAGATTTTATGCGTGCCAAGGGAAAATCTGTACCGTTGGACTGTCCGCTGAAATTTCGTTCAGATATATAAAACGATAGTTTAAAAATATAATATGTAGTATTCACCTACCTGGAACATCTATAAATCCGAACGCATACGATTTTGAGCATTTTACCTCACTTTTAATTTTTGAAAATATTACCGACGTTTCACAAATCAGCTTAAAAATTTGGGCAGGTGTGCAGGACATGCGAAATATAATACATTAAAAATCTAAAAACCCATATATTTCAGGATTATTTTCAGGGATTTTTTGCAAATTGTCTGTCTAACAGCATCGGGTCTTTAGATTAACAAACCATAAAAAAGTACAAAACTGCTTGTAAATTTACAAAAATGTATATAAAACATTAAAAAAAATTTGGCAGCCTTAAAAAAAAAAAAAAATCTCTTATTAAACCGTCTTTAGCGATTTTCCATCAATCTACCACTATGAAAGCCACCGTTTAAACAATAATTGCTAAAAAGGTGTAGCTTCAGATTGCTTCTCGAAGTGTTTGAGCGCAATTTCTAATGTTTAATCCTTTTTCGTTTTCAAACAACTTTTTTTTTCTTCGTCTGCATTTTACTCTTCACTATTAGATTTTTTAAATTTATTTATTTACTAGCTGTTTACCCGTTCTCCGCACGGTAGGAGACGAATATTTTCCTTACACATATAATTCGAATTCAACCCAGTGATAGGAATCTCTAATAGTGAAAAATTGCTGGAATTCTGACGAAAAGCTGACTCCATGAGTGGAAATTTGAGACGATTGCAACATGACGACACAAAAACTACGTCATTGTCACTGGCGATCAGAAAAGTAAGAACTTTACGGTATGCACACGAAACTTTTCTCTTTCGAAAAATGCCTTATTTCTACATCATATAATTCTCTTTTTTAGGTTTAATTTATAGCATTCATACACACCATATGAATAACATTACATGATATTGAATACTATTTTATCTTATCTTGCATTTCGTAAAGCGTGGACAATGCATTAGCACAGTTATGTTGCAGATGACTTGCTGCTTGCTTATGTTGCAGATGAAAAAATTGTGACGTAACTTAAGCGGAAAAGCTTAGTACCCTTACTGAACTCTTAATACTGTAGCACACTTGTTACATAAAACTAACGTTGATCTCGCTGCCAATTCATACTAAATAAATAACTAATTTCATATATTATTTTTAACATAGATTAATTGCATAGTGTCAAATTCAATATTAAACAAAATCTGAAATCGTTTCTAGAGCTCTAGGTCTTGTAACTGGAGTAACTGGAATATATATGAAAAAATAAATAGAACTTTAACATATAAGTAATTTATATGAAATATTCTAAGCACATTGGATCCCGTTATTCGGAAAGATTCCACAAACGCCATGGGAAGAAAGAGGAATTAATTTCATATTATATTTTGTATTCCTTGCAAGCGCCTTTGTTATGTACATGATTGCAATATCATTCTCGTACACGATGCTTATCCTATAGTCTCTGGTGATTTATTTTGGATTTTCATTTCATATTCCTGACTTTTCATACTTTTGAAATTTTGTTGCTTTGCGCATGTGAATAATCGATTATCATTTCGCATTACGGCTACCAATTAAACAGTTTTGCATATCGCTTCTACCACGTTAACGACGTTAATCTGCCTTTTTCTAGTTAAAAAAAAATGCCTACAAAGTTTCATTGCTTCAATTTAAACACACAGAGGGGTTAGGCAAATACGCACCCGACAAATTGCTTCCTTATGTCCGCCGAAGCAGCACATACGTTAGCGTGTAATGTGCTTCTTCGGATAATCTGACAGCAAAACAGAAGACAATGACGTGAAAATGAGGTCACACGCGAAGGATATAAAATGAAAAATATGCAGAATTGCCTGAGAAAACTTCGATTATTTTTAATGCTCAAATATGTTAAAATTCTATTTGTTTCATATTTAATGCGTTTTCACTTTTTTGGGTCTTAAGAGATGTAGAAATGAGTGGTTTCACTTAATTATTAAATTGAACAACTTAAGTGGCAACAATGGATTCCGTTGCTACGGAAACTGTAGCAGTGTTAAAAATAGAATATGAAATGATTTATTTATGTTTACTTTGCTAGAACTGCCATTTTGGCGTAATTAACGTCGGCAGTCGATGGCAAATAGCCAAAATGAATCACACATTAAACTTGACGATAAATGCAAAAATTTAAAGGCATTACCAGCTAGTCTAACTGGCTGGTAATGCCTTTCTCATTCGCATTCTCATTCATCTCAAACAGCATTCGTATTTATAAAGACTTCCTATTTTATTACACTTTGTTTGGCGGGATTAAAAAATATTATCTATTCATACGCTCGTAACACCAATTCATATCAATCTGGGCATAGAATTAGCAATACAAATGAAAAAGTTTAATTTTCTGAAATTTGGCGGGGTTTCTCTAATTTAAGTCAATTTATTTAGCTTGATGAAAATTATTTAAAATCGCCTTAATAACTGCATTATTTCTGAACAGAAAATTAAAATTTCAGGCTAAATTCTAGTAAAACCTACACTTGTTTTTCAAAATACTATTTCTTTACGCTCTCAGTAAATTGCGCCAAGCCTAAAATTGTGCAAACCACTAGAATCCACGTTCTCAAAATCGCCATATAAGCCATTTTTTTCCGCCAAATTATAAGGTTATACACTTTAGTCTCTGAAATTTACAAATCCTTTTTCTTTTGCGTATAAAAAATATTGAATTCCTGCTCTGATTTCCCACGCAGACGATATTTTAATTAAAAAATAACCTAGCAAATATTCGAAACAGAAAAAAAGTATTATTCCTTTATTTTTAATGCAAGAGTGTAAATCATTTAATAAATTTGACAAACATGGCAACCTCGATGCTTATTTCTCACATTTTCACTACAGGGGTTACAATCGCGGAGTTGCGGAGAGCAAAAATTAGTGTTTTTGACGGGGTTGTTTATCAATATCTCCTAAACTAATTCGAATTTCGAAATTTAAATTAGCGGAAGACCTTCCTCGGAATTTTTCGAATAAGTGGACACCTCGATTGAAACTCAACTCCTAGCGGTTTCGGAGGAGATGATGCTACACACAGACAGACAGACGCGCACAGATTTTAATAGTATAGACTAGCCGCCCAGGTGGTTAGCTTCGCCGCCCTATACGTTACTGTTCTTTATACTTAATAGTGTTGCACAAATTATTGGATTCATTTCTGCGAAAATCATGTTCCTTTGTTTTAACAGCATTTGTTATCAAATTTATTTAGGTTAAGATTGTTAAACATTTTGCGTGTCATAAAAGCTGAAGGTGGCCATGAAGGTGGTCATGCCAAATACTGACTTTGCAAAATGTATGAAAGTACATAATTATTGTAATTTATGTTCATAAAACGTTTATAAAAGCAACTTATATAAAATAATATGCTGCACAAATTACTACATTAATATCTCATAATTACAGCAGCTTCGGGCTTTCTCCAAGTGTTAGGTTATTGACCACTAATTTCGGGCTCAAATTATTGCACGGTGAGATGCCGTGCAATTCGTGATCTCCAAAATTTTCCTGCTCATCATCACTCACCATACATCACTATAAATAATAAAATATGGTAAAATTTTCCAAACATAGCAACCTCGAATCTACTTTTTATGTTTACTCTATTTCTTCGTTTGTTAGTTTAATGACAAAGAGTACAAATAATTTAACTTGATGGCGAGGTGTGGTTTTATAAAAGCAAAAAAGTGCTAGCTAATGTTTACAGCTAGTTGTTTCCATTCGCAGAGTAGAAATACCGTCGATTTTGGCACCGTATACGTTAGTGAATATACATAAATAGAATTTTAATAATTAACTTTTTTCGGAATCCTGATGTATGCAAGCTGTTAATAAAAGTTCTAAAATTTCATCATAAAATGCCGTTAAATTAGCTGAAACCTTTGGAGAAGCGTTGAACTATGATTTGGTAAACTGATCAATGAAACCAAATCATCGTTCAAAATTTCTTCATAGAATGAAGCTAATTTAGACCATTGTATGATGAAATGTTCAACTACTTCCTTAACTGTGCAAAGGAACTTACATGAAATGCTATCGCAAACATTACATAAAAAACTTCTTTCAAGAATTAATATTCTTAACTAGCTGCGTACCCGTTCTCCGCACGGTGAGAAACGCATATTTTCCTTACACATATATAATTCGAATTAAGCCCAGTAATGAGGAATCTCAAAACGTGAAAAAATACTTGAATCGTGACTAAAAGTTGACGTCATGAGTGCAAATTTTAGACGATTGCAACATGACACAAAAACTACGTCAATGTGACTGGCGATCGAAAAAGAAAGAACTTTATGGTATGCAGACAAACCTTTTCTCTTTCGAAAAATGCCTGATTTCTACATCAAATAATTCGTTTTGTGAGGTTTAGTATATACCACATTGAGGTTTAGTATATATAGTATATACCACATAAATAACATTACATGATGTTGACAACAATTTTATCTTGCATTTTTCAAAGCGTGGACAATGCATTAGCGCAGTTATGTTACACACGACTTTATTAAATTTTACCTAAATTAAAAAACCTACATGAAACAATGGATGCATCATTTACGTTTAAAAGCCAAAAATGTACCCTGCTCCGGTGAAAATCATGTCGCTTTTGTAAATGAAAACGTTCGTGATGTAACTTCTGAGAAAAAGCTTATTACCCTTATTGAACTCTTAATGCAGTATCACACTTGTTACATAAAAGTGACGTTTATCTCACTGTCAATTCGCACTAAATAAATAACTAATTTCATTTTTCATTTTTTACAGATTACAGTTGACCCCTTTATAACATGGGTCTACAACACGAATTCTTAGAACACGACGAAAACATTACGATCGTTTTCGTGTAACACGTTAAAAGAGACTCGTACAGCACGATGAAATGAGACATATGTTCTGATATTATGACGCCTTAGCTCCTGTAATTAACATTCCTTTTGAATGGCAACACCAACCATCATTGCATTTTTACGGAGCGCAAATAAGTTTTGCCGCGATTATACCGCGCAGTCCGCACTCCAGGTGGAGTATAGCGCAGGACCCGTACAACACGGATTCCTATAACACGGAACGTATCTACCGTGTTATAGGGAATCTACTGTAGTTGCATAGTGTCAAATTCAATAGTTAAGAAAATTCTGGGTTGCCGTATTTAGTAATATTTCATCTTACCTTGGTGGCCGAAATGTATTAAAACCAAATATTCGAACTGTATCAAAAGTAAAATTTACTAAAAGCAAAATTTTTAATTTTGTATAACCCTCAGAACAACTTCGGAGTTTGCCATCTACGACGGTTTTTCATGACGTGACAACTGATGCTTGCGTACAGTGGCGTAGCCAAGGAGGAGATAGGGGGTCACAACCCCCCATGTGGAGTTTTTTGCCATACAAAATGTATATTCTTCACTCCCGTAACATTCCCATGAAAAATTTTTGGCTACTCCTGCTTGCATATAATTGATCTTTTTTTTTTCATTTATCAGTGATCAATATACTTCAGGATCGGAATCTCCGCGGTAAAAAATGGTCTAAAAAATCTGACACCAGAAAAATCTGATTAACACAGTGGGGTTACACAAATACGCGCCGGACATACGCTCTTGCTTATGTCCGGAGGAGCAAATACATTAGAGGTTATGTGCTGCTCCGGATAATCTGCCAGCAAAACAGCAAAAATGACGTAAAAAATGACATCCACACGCGAAGGAAATAAAATTAAAGATATGTAGAATTGCATGAAAACTTCGATTATTTTTAAAGTGCAAGTCTGTTACAGTTAGTTCTATTTATTTCACGTTTGATGCGCTTTCACTTTTTCGAGTCTTAAAAGCTGTAGAAATGAGTGGTTTCACTTAATTGTTAAATTTAACAACTTAAGTGGCAACAATGGATTCCGTTGCTACGGAAACTATAGCAATGTTAAAAATAGAACATGAAATGAGTTATTCATGTTTACTTTGCTAGAACTGCCATATTGGCGAAATTAACGCCGCCAGTCGATGGCCAATAGCTCAAACCACAAATTAAACTTGACACTAAAGTCAATACGCAATACCTTGTTTGGCGGAATTAAAAAAAAAAATATCTATGCATACGCTAGTGACATCGGCTCATCTCAATTGTGGAATGGAATTAATAATACGTACAGAGCTGCACTACATTTGAATATTTTTCGCCAACTTTGCTAAGAAATGTACTAAAGTAGGAATCAACATACATTTCAATTCGTAAAACAAAAAATATATTAGACAGTATTAATTACGCCTTTCTAACAGCTTTTAGTAAAAGAAACTTCCGTAGCGCTGCTTTAACAAATAAGAATCAATTATTTATTACACAGTACTTCGATCGCCAAATGCCAACATACACCATTTTGCGAGATTTTTTTGTTTTCAGAGAATCATTCGAAGCATTGATTTAACAGAAATCAAAATGGGAAATAGTTATCTATCATTTATATGGTTCCATCGACAAAATTTAATGCAGGCATATTATTGATAAGTAGCAGTTATTACTTCCTTGTACGTAGTATAAGGAAGTAATGTGATCCCGAAAAATTTTGGGGGCCAAATTTCGACAAAAAAACCGATTTTGACTACCTCTAAATTTAATTTTAAAAATTTTTTCGATGCATCCTATCGTAGGCTAGCATGCACGATCATATTAACGCGTCTGCAACTCATTTTGACCAGCGGCGAGTCTTCTGTGGCCAGTTTTTCCATGCCGTCTGTACGTACGTACGTATGTACGTACGTACGTATGTACGTACGTACGTACGTACGTACGTACGTATGTATGTAACTCGCATATCTCAAAAACTATTGGTCGTAGAATGTTGAGATTTGATATTTAGGATTGTTCTATGATCTAGTTGTGCACCTCCCCTTTTGGTGGCAATCGAATGGATAGTTTATGTACAGGACCGCCCAAAAGATTCGAAATACATTACGCTCTATGGGCCGAAATTCATTAAACTCGCCTAACTCAAAAGCTATTAGGCGTAGAATGTCGAAACTTCATATTTAGGATAGTTGTAACATCTAGTTGTGCACCTCCCCTTTCGATTCCATTCGACTGGATAGTTTATCTACAGAACCGCCCAAAAGATTCGAAATACATTACGCTCTATGGGTCGAAATTCATCAAAGCGTTTTTTTAGAGGTATTGGGCTATTTCAAACGACTCAGAAGTGATGTATGCTGTAAAGAGTTAGAAAATGAATTTCTCCATTAAAAAAAGTGTCTTTATCATTTGTAGTTCTGCTACAGGAACACTCAAAAGATTTCCAATACATTACGGTCAATGGCAATTTTAGGGGCATTCATCCATTTCAAGCACAATGCCGTCCTACCACATAAGTTAGGTAATGGTCCGACCACGGTCACGTGCCTCCTTCAAGAACTATGCCAAAAGTCGCCAAGCTTGGCGACTTTTGGTGTACGTGTGTGCATATTTAACTCTCAAATCTCAAAAACTATTATGAAATTTCATATATAAGAATGTTGTAACATCTAGTTGTGCATCTCGATTTTTGGTTCCAATCTACTGGAGAGTTTATTTACAGGACCACCGAAAAGAATTTTAGTACTTTAATGTCTATGGACATCTTCAATATAATACAACTGTAGACAGTCATTGTTTGGTACATGCCCAAAAACTCGCCGTCTGTCCTCGACCTTGGCGAGTTTTGGCGAAATATCGCCAAATTTGGCGATAGTCAGTCATTTGGTCCATGCCCAAAGTATCGCCATTTGTCATCGTTCTTGGCGAGTTTTGGCGAAATATCGCCAAATTTGGCGATAATCTGTCATTGTTTGGTTCATGCTTAAAATCTCGCCAAATGTCGTCGACATTGACGAGTTTCGCCGAAATATCGCCAAATTTGGCGCCAAAAATTATTTCGTATTTTGTATAACACTAAAACTTTAACCCGTAGATTTTTGAACTTTTGTATTTAGAACTATTGTAATATCTAACTGTTTTCCATATCTTTTTTGACAGCAATCGACTGAGAATTTATTTACAGGGTGAGCCAAATGACTTTAAATACATTGAGGTGTATGGATGCATTCAATTCATTGAAAGTCTGTGGTCAATGACTACTTTGGCTATCCCCAAAATCTCGCAGACTATCTCAAGTTTGTCGGCTTTTGGTGAAATATCGCCAAATAAAGTGTCAGAAGAAAATATTTCAAATTGAACTCAGCTTGGCGATATCGAAATATTTGTCTAGAAATCGTTAAACCTTACTATTATTGATATTTTATCTCTTTCAAACAAATAAGTTTAGAGGAAGTGCGTCGAAAATATTTTTGATCTAATGGACGTGCAAGGAAGTCATGTGTTGGACACATCAGATTTTTTAAATTATTATTAACTATAACGGGTTTTAATCACCGTTAACTACCATGTGCAAAATGCGAGAATTTCAATTTTCTGAAATTTGGCGGAATTCCTCTTAAATAAGTTTACTTAATTTCGTGAAAATTCTATAGATCGTTTAAAATCGCCTTAATAACTGCATTATTTCTATATGAAAAATCGAAGTATAGCGCCGTAAAACTTATACTTGTTATTAAAAATACTATTTCGTTACGCTCTCAATAATTTGCGCCAAGCCCAAAACTGTACAAATCGGTAGAACCTACTACTTTCTCAAAATCGCCAAATGAGCCATTTTTTTTCGGCCAAACTAAAAAATATACATATTAGTCTCGGAAATCTCTTAATCTCTTATTCTTTTACACATAAAAAACATTGAATTCCTGCTCTGATTTCCCACGCAGACGATATTTTAATTAAAAAATAACCTAGCAAATATTCGAAACAGAAAAAAAGTATTATTCCTTTATTTTAAATGCAAGAGTGTAAATCATTTAATAAATTCGCCAAACATGGCAACCTCGATGCTTATTTCTCACATTTTCACTACAGGGGTTACAATCGCGGAGTTGCGGAGAGCAAAAATTAGTGTTTTTGACGGGGTTTTTTATCAATCTCCTAAACTAATTCGAATTTCGAAATTTAAATTAGCGGAAGACCTTCCTCGGAATTTTTCGAATAAGTGGACACCTCGATCGAAACTCAACTCCCAGCGGTTTCGGAGGAGATGATGCTACACACAGACAGACAGACGCGCACAGATTTTAATAGTATAGATAGAAGATTAATATAGATAGATAGATATAGTGACAAACGCTTTTGCTTAGCGGGGTTGATTCCTAGTTTACGGTGCTTCTTAGCAAGCGAGGCGATAAGAAGTTTAATGTGGTAGGCGACTTTTATTTGTTTTCAGAGACAAGACGGGAAAACGCACCAAATTGGTGATTTTTGAAAACGCGCCAAGAAGCATCGTAAAGTAGGAATTAACCTATTGGAGCTTTTGCCGCTGTGATCTGTAAATAGCGGATTTGTCGCTCTACTTGGTTCTTCCGATAAATATATATTTTATCCAATTGTCTTTATGTTTACTCGGTATTTACGTATTATCCCGGAAGTCATTCCAGCCAAATATTTTTTCGTCAAATGTGCTGGCAAACTGTTGCCAATCGTATTCCAAACCATTAACAATTTCATGCGCCTGGCATTTATCTTGGCGAAAAATAGCTCGTCTTAGCGGACCGCCGGTATAATACGTAAGTACCGTTTACTCAAAATTAAGTTGCAAATGCTGAGGTTCGCGATTTAAAACAGGCTAGGTTGCTGCAAGACGAGAAATACGGCTGCCGGGTCTCGTAAAATTCATATCTAGTAATCGTAATTAATAATAGGCTGTCGCCAAGGTCGTTGCCAGCATCGGCGGCTCGTCATTAAGAGCCAGAGGGGCCTGGCCTCACCGACTAACCACCATCTAAATCAAAGTATCTTCCCATGCAGGGCACGTCTTTCAATAATTTACCTTTTTAAAAAAATGCACGCATTTTACTCTATTTTAATACTATCCATTAAAAAAAGCACTTAAAAAGCGATAGTTATACGATTTCCCCCTTATCTAAACCATGCATGGGCAAGCTTACCCTGAATTTGGCGTCTGTTCTATATGAACCAATTACTAACAACAATTAACGTATACTTTTAATTTTGAGTTAAGATGCATCATACATTTCTAAAAGGTTTCGAACATTATTCAATAAATTTTGAATGAATTTATAGCATCTTACTGAAGACTTCATAAATATTAATATGGTGTATTCTAGTTTTTTATAGGATGATGCAGTTCCATTTTTTAGATTGTTTCTTTTTATCCGCATTTTTTTCTTCGTGTTGTTTAAAATCTTCTTTTTCGCGATCTTCAATAGTTCTTTTCTTTGATCTGAAGTTTTGTTTTTCATCAACTGTTACTTGGTAGCTAATGCAGTTATTGGTGACTCCCTGAATCTCCTTATTTCTTTTATTGTCGACTTTTGAATTCTCGTAGTTTGGAATTCTGTTCATCTTAGCTTCAGGGATGACTTGTTCCTGGGTATCTGAGTAATTTAAGGTACTGGTATAATTTGAAGATCCTGCTCTGTTTTCATCTTCAATATTCATTTCGAGAATATGTTTCATCTCATCATCAGGAAGTTTTGGAACATTATCTGTCAAACTCTCTTCACTTAATTCTTTAGGAATTCTTGAGACAAAGGACAAGTTTTCATTAATTTCGGTATTTTTTTTATCTTCTATATTATTTTTCTTTTCGAGAAGATGTTTCACTTCATCTGGAAGTTTTATATCGTTATCTTCCGTGTTATTTAAATCAACCGCTTCACAAATTGGGCTAGTTCCTGAATCATTCATAAAACTCTCTTCACTTCTCTCATTGCCTTCGGTTATTTTGTTATCTTCAAGATTATTTTTATTTTCGAGAAGATGTTTTACTTCATCATCTGGAAGTTTTTTATCATCATCTTCCATGTTATTTAAATCAACCGCTTCACAAATTGGTATGTTTTTTGAATTAATCATAAAACTCTCTTCACTTGATTCGTCAGGACTTAAGACGGGTTTTCACCGGGGATTTTTTCTACTTGTACCGAAAGTAGGTTGACATTTGAATCGGTGTCTTCATGATCTTCAAATTCCATCGTCGTTTCTAACTCTTTATAATTCTCCATTTTCTCTTGTTGTAAAATAAATATACAGTTCACTTTTTATCACAGATAAAACATTTGTTAGTTGAAAGTTTTGAAGATTTTAAAATTATTACAAGGCGTTATGAGATTTAGAAATATTTGAAATTTAAATGTAGTAGGCACGTGCTTAATAATTTTGTGGTATTTAAGTATTTTGAGTGTTTCAATATTCTCTGGTGATTTTCAATGACTTAAAGAGAAGGAATATCCTGAATACGCGTTTATCACCCACGCTTTATTGTGGAGTGAGAATTTTACAAGATTTTACAGGATCTCAATAAAAGTGGGAGTAGCCAATCATTTGAGAGACAAATGCGGTTCTCAGTACAGTACATTGTTTTCAAATAGCAAATGGGTACTGTTCGGTGCTAAGCGGAGTCCTGTAAGATTACACAAACTCCTTGACTGGAGGAATTCCTTTCACATGTTACTTTACAAACTTTGCGGGTGCATTTGTTTTTCATTTAGTTAATCACATATTGAAGAATTTTTTTTAAAGTTATTGGTTTTAATTTTTTTCTAAACAATTTAATATTTTATGAACACTAGTAAATATACAGGGTTCATAGGGAAGTCCCTTCAACCTGAAAATACTGGCGAACGGGGAGGAGTGAGGTAATGGTATAGTAAAGCGACCTAATGCAATACGCCCGACCTAATGCAAGCGACGGCAGTGCCCCTATTGGCAAAATTTGGAAGATAGATTTTGCAAATCCAAAACGAAAGGAGTTAGAGAGCAACAAATAATTACGTTTGCTTCACACCACGAAGGTAAATTTATAGGAGTGTACACTTCTCTCAGAAAGTTGGATAACGCCGTTGTTGCGAACAGATGGCGCTACGCCCACTGGGTAACTGCGCATCTCCTGCTTCTGAGCATCTCAGGTTGTTTATATTTCCTTCGAGGCGAAGTAAATGGAGATCGTCGAATTAGCAGAACATTAAAAAATTAAATATATAGACTTATGAACGTCGGATATAATAATTTCTGGCTTCAGGTGTGTTTTAATTACATAATTGTCTTAGAATACTATTTCGTAATTAATATAGGCAATAATTTCGAAGCGAAGTAATATTATGTATGTAATGCCGTGTTATTATTTTGCCCAAAAGTTGTATTTTAAGAAATAGTAGTAAGGGGAAACTGACGTCTGTAATTGGGTTGCCTACGTTGTAGCTATCACACACGTGTTACCCTTCAAAACATTTATTAAACACTTAACAATTAACTTTACAGTACTAAAACTTTACAATAAAATACGGGACAGGTACAAAGAATAGTAGAGTTCATGCTGCACGTGGGCAGCTGAAAGAGAAAATGCTGCGTGCTGCACGCGACAGGTACAGAGGTGGAATGTCTATAGTTCACTTCACATTCTTCCGGCACTCGGGGGCTCAGCGGAGTTGAGTTGTGCCAGCGTGCGGCCAGCGTGCCAGACTGCGGAGTGGAGTTGAGTTGTGGAGTTAGTCTTTGATTATTCGATTCTTTCGAGGTAAGGCTGCGTGCAAAAGCCCTGCACGCAGTCGCCACAGTACCCCCTTCCTAGTGTCAACGGTACTTGGCCGGAAAACGAACCACACGCCCTGAGAAGGGTCCGTCTGTCTTGGTCGATACTACCCTACAAGCAACAATTCCCAGTTTCTGCTTGGCCAACCACCGGCATTCATCGCAACTCATCGCTCACCGAAATTCGGTACTCGGCCCAGACACGGAATTCCATCTAAAAACGATGATTGTTATGTGTGCGGCAGACACTGATCGGTCCGGTACCCATAAAACGATGATCGGAACGATATCCGGCCTGAGTTATCGCCATATGCCTAAATTTGATAAAAATACGCTGAACTGAAAAGAAATTTCGGCCCGCATAACGGCCGAGCGGCATTGAGCCGATGAAAATTGGCGCTTGTGCTCTGTTCATGCAACAGTCGAGCGATGGCAACATCCGAGTATCTACCGGCAGACGCCATGTTTGTTTTCATAAGAATAGGAGACGAAAAAAACTGAAGAAGATTTTTGGTGGTGATTAGTCTATATTGGTACGTATAACTATCATTTGTAACAAATTTTTGACATTTTTAATATAGAATTGTCTAATATAAGTAAAGTATAAGTTAGAATCTCTGTAATTATTTTTTTCTCTCTTGATACTGTTGCATAACACTAATGGAATAACACTATTTTTTATTAGTATCTATTTCCTGTCTTTACACGGCGTACAGTGTGTAATTTACACTAGTTCATACAGTTAATCGCTTTTTAGTTTTAAAATATACGGGTAAATTCTTCATTGAATCTAATAAAAAAATCATACTTCCGACCAAAACAAGCCTATTTGGTACTTATGTATTTTACAGTCAGTCAGCCAAAAAGAGCGATTTCGTGTGCGTGTGGAATACGTCAGATTCATTGTTACAATGTAGTGCATTGCAATCCTTTGGCAAAAAAACTTGTTGGCGTGAATTATCGACGGTAAAATAAGTACCGATTATTTGCATCCGTTGACCATAAAAAAAAAAAGCCAAACGATGCGATTACTCGCCAAGATAGTTTCCAAAGGCATAAAGCGCAGATTTTTAGTGTTATGGAAATGAGAAGCTGTACAGCATTGATTTGATATTCAAACGACTGTTTTGTTTCGCTTTATAAACTTCGAAACCTGCGTTGGTGAATTTAGATTAGCTAAGAAATAGTATACGTAAATACAGTGATTTTTTTTTCTTTTTTAAAGTAGACCACTGGTTTTTTTTGAAGCAGAACACTGGTTAATGATGATTTCAGAACCTGTGGATACTATAAACCAGACTAATACAGGGTGTCCCAAAAAGGTGGTAACGGGCTTTAATTCGTTATCTATTAGAGATAAGTGGACAGCGTAAATTGGGAAAAGTGTTCAAAATGAGGTCGGAAGTAAGACTCCGTTAAAAAAAAATCCTCTCGTTAATTTTCAAAAAGTAACACTTTCTACATTTTTATATGACCCTCGTACAAAAGCATTCCCATACACTAATATGTGATGAACAAAATTTGGGAATTATATTTTTTTAAATTACATTTTAAGATAACCCCTCATACTAGGATGATCGCCCACCCTTAGCGTTGCCATCACAACACAAACAAACAAACTGACATGAAATAAGACTTCAGAGGGTTCAAAAGTTGAAAAAAGAAGGGTAAAAATCCGTCTTTGGGGTCATTTTCTGCATCCTGCAGTCTGAATCATGGTAAATTCTGCAAACGCAGAACATGAAAATTTTTATTGTTGCTTCGAAACCCTCTGGCCAACTGCAGAGCGGGATCAGATCCTTTATATAAAACGAAAATGGCCTTAATTGGGCAGCTTTCTTTTTGCTGATCACCAGTAAGGGGAATACCGACTTATCCCGGGTCTCCCTCCTAAATTTTGGACCAATTTTAGATGACAGCTGGATGACATAAGAGCTGAATTGGTACCCCAAAGAGAGATATGGATTGAACATCGAAAATATTGAAGTCATAACACAATTTTCGTGCATTAATTCCCTACAGCGTACACGGTTTACATCAGCCTCAGTCGAGAAAGGAGTTTACCTTTCTAGGCACTGGCCAAGCAGGTGCTGCTTCCCTTTCGGAGTTCCAATGGGAACTGAGCTTAACCAACTGTTCTACTGCCGGACACATAAAAAATTTCTTTCACTTAATGTTTTGCTGTCTTTGTGAGTGCATTGGGAACATTTTTCGAGATACCACTGTGTTGGAGAAAACGTAGGGGTCTATTCAGAAAAAAACGTTTTCTAGGGAGTTGAAGTAATATAAAGTTTGGAAATCCCTGATATAGAAATTATGTAAAAAAACATATGAAGCAGACTTACTCTGCATTTCCTATTCTTTGTGTAAATTAAGTTCTAAAAATTTTCTTTTCTTTCCCTAGAAGCTGCTCATAAAATAAGATATTTGAAGATGCTGCTCTAAAACTCAAAGAAAATACTTCTTTTGTAAATTATGTGTATGATATATTTTGTGTAGAATAATTTCAATAAAAATTTTTGGAATTTACTTTATTTTAAAAATTATTATAGCGATCTTATGTCTTACTAGCTGAAGTACCCGTCGTTGACGGGTTAGTACTGAATGCAAATTTCTAAAAGCAAAAACTTTCGTCAGCATTGTTGGAGTACACAGAATGGATGTAGTATGTTGCCAAAGTAAAGAAAGGGCAATTATAATTTTTATGTATTGTTAAAATATTACAGGTTAGAGAGTAACTAATTAATATCATTTCATTCGCTTTAGTCGTAATTATGGGATGCGCGAACGAATATTTACACATATTCAAATAATTTTCGCAAAATCTCAAAATCTTATCAACATTTTTGAAAAATTGGAAGCCTAGAATTTAAGTTGAGTGACAATCTATCATGTCACCAAATTTTGTTTAATTCACTGCTGTCTTTATTTCGTGATGCTGGAACAAACATTTTAGCATTTTTAAACGATTTTCACAAAATCTCAAAATGTAATCAAAATATTTTAAAAATTCAACACCTATAAATTAAGATTAGCCACTACCAATCATATCACCAAATTTCGTATTAGTCGTTAATACGCGATGCTCGAAAAAATATAACCGCATTTTGGGAGAATTTTCACAAAATCTCAAAATCTAATAAAAAGTTTAAAAAATTGGACACCTATACTTTATGTTGAAAACAACCTATCATGTGACCAAATTTCATATCATTCGCTTTAGTCGTTATTACGTAATGTGTGAACAAAAATTCACTCAGTTTGAAACGATTTTCCCAAAATCTCGAAATCGGATCAATTTTTTAGATGACTTTTCTTAGACCGAATCGGATCGGTTTTTTTTAGATGCTTATAGTTTAAGGTGACCACCTATCATTTCACCAAATACCATTTTTTCACCTTTGCAGTTATTACGTGATGTGCGAACACAGTACGCAGTGTGAAACAATTTTCGCAAAATCTCAAAATCTAATCAAGATTTTTTTTAATTCGACGCCTATGTTTTAAGTTGAGTGACCACCTATCATGACACCTAATTTCATATCATTCGCTTCAGTCGTTTTTACGTGATGCTTGAACACAAATTTACGCAGTTTGAAAGGATTTTCGCAAAATCTCAAAATACAATCAAGATTTTTTAAAAATTCGACGCCTATGTTTTAAGTTGAGTGACCACCTATCATGACACCCAATTTCATATGATTCGCTTCAGTCGTTTTTACGTGATGCTTGAATACAAATTTACGCAGCTTGAAAGGATTTTCGCAAAATCTCAAAATCCAATCAAGATTTTTTAAAAATTCGACGCCTATGTTTTAAGTTGAGTGACCACCTATCATGACACCCAATTTCATATCATTCGCTTTAGTCGTTTTTACGTGATGCTTGAACACAAATGTACGCAGTTTGAAACGATTTTCGCAAAATCTGAAAATCTAATCGGGATTTTTTAAAAATTGGACGCCTATATTTTAAGTTGAGTGACCACCTATCATGACACCCAATTTCATATCATTCGCTTCAGTCGTTTTTACGTGATGCTTGAACACAAATTTACGCAGTTTGAAACGATTTTCGCAAAATCTGAAAATCCAATAAAGATTTTTTAAAAATTCGACGGCTGTGTTTTAAGTTGAGTGACCACCTATCATGACACCCAATTTCATATCATTCGCTTCAGTCGTTTTTACGTGATGCTTAAACAAAAAAAGCGTCACGGACAGAATGACAGAATGACAGGCAGACAAACTTTTTTTTGAGGGTCGCATCGGATTCCCGGGTGATTGAAACGGATAGAAATCGCAAAATTTTTGAATTCCAAGAAATGTACAGACAAAAGTCTAATAGACTAGACGCCTTAGGAGACCAGTTTTGGCTGTCGATGACCACTTTGCGGCCAAAATGTGCAACTTACAGCACACGTGGCGCTTCGCGACTGGCTTGCGTAAACTACGGCACACGGGCCTCTTAGCGAAAATAATTCTATAACAAAATTTTTTCGTTTAAAATCGATACTTAAATACAGTTGTTAGTGGCAAATCTCTTTGAAGGGGCGGCCGGGGAGATTACCGTTGAAGAGAAAAATAACCTATAGACATATTTATCATTATATTCATGCTGCAATGTATTGTTTCTTTAAAAATATTTTTCTTTATAATAATAAAACTTTCGCTCGAACATGCATTTGTACTTAAATAAATAAAAGTAGTGAAAAATTAGTAAAATATAAATTATAATGAATGGTTTTATATAGTTTTTTTACTATAGTAAATTAATAAGTTTGGTTAGTTGAAATATGGCTTCGAAATCATTTTGCGCAATTGTAATTTAAGGATTTAGTTAACAATATAATTCATAGATGTCGCCACCAAACAATCTGTTGCGCTTTTTCTCTCTGTGCTTCGCTTTTCTGTTTACTTTTTCAAGGCGTGATATCTCGCTAGATATTTAGAGTTGAAAGTAGCTGCAAGTTTGAAAAAGGTTAATTTTTTAGAGATCTTTCGAACTGTACAAAAAGTTTTTGCTTTTAGTTAGAGATAAAAATGTCGTTTTTTATCAAAATTTCAACATGGCGGCAGATGCACCGGCCGGCAGCGATGAGTCGATCCCGGAACATTAGAAACAGGACTTTTATTATTTAGATTTATTTATTTTACTTGATTTAATAAGTTCAACAGTTTCTTCGTCATTTAACTCATTTTCATGGTCATTAGACTTAACACACACTTAAGTACGATTCACATCAATACAATCGGACAAAGGAAACTCCCGAATCAGGTAATTGAAATCAACCTCATATTGAAAGATGCTGCAATGCACACAGCAGATATGCCGGATAATTAAATCTTTATATCACCGTGTTGCAGATGAGATCTGCAACATACCAATTAAAGCTATATAAATTAATCATGGTGTATTAAAAAAATATTTGAATGACTGTTTTTTTCCAGAATAACGTGAGCATAAATTAATGATATTAAAAGGAATCTGAAAAGTTTGTGATATTTAATTAATATCGTAACACAAAACTGTATTTTGTCCTTCAGGAGTCGCACGATTGATTACTGCGACACTTAATAGTGTTTTTCGTAGGTCAACTTTACAAGAATGTTAATGATTTTTTAAAATGTTCTCTGCTTGAACTGTTCACGAATACTTCAGTAACATTTTGGTATACTACAGATATATTTTCAAGCAATAAACAAATAAAAATAAACCTTTTATTGAACTCTACAACAAACACATTTTGGTCGATAAATTTTACATGAATTATAAAACTGGAAAAATAAAAATTTCTGTATGTTTGTAATCCGTTTCTGCACATTGCAGTATTTTTTTTTTAAATTTCAGTGGTTGAGATATAACACCCATGATTAAATTTAGGATATGCCAATAAATTTATTTTATATTTTATGTTATGCATTTTATATTCGGTATATAACACACAAACGAAAAAAATGAAGTAATTTTTTGAGGTTGAAAGTGCGTGTTATACGTCGAGATATATGGTATATGTCTGTTGTACTATAGATACTACATAGTTTACTACGCTGCAATCAACTTTCCTTCAATTCAACATTTTATAGAAAATGAAAAAGAAAAGTGTACATCAGAAATTAATACATCATAAAATAAAAAAGATATTACAAAACTTATAATAAAATCTCGGTATAGTAAAATATTTGTATAAAATCTCCAAAATAATCTGTAGCAATATAATTAAAATCTATGTTTAGAGTTTAGAAATAATTTTAACATTCAATTTCTATCAGGAAATCATTCTTCAAGTTCGACCATAGCTGAATAATATTCAAGCTTGTAGTCAGAAGAGCAGAGAGCAGCCTCTAACTCCTGCCAACATTTCACCTGTCTAAGAGAACCATCAACAAAAATACTCAATAACAATTTCAAAATTACAAAGATTTTCAAAATCGTGAGCAGTCATTTTGCATTTCCCCCTTAAATCATGTGTACGAACCAAGGAAGTTATGAACTCACGAGTCATTTGGACCACAGACTAAATATTCTATTCTACCCTTCATATTCTCAGTACAAAAAACTGTAAGAGAGATGGAAACAATATTTTCCTTGAAAATAATATTAATTTCTTTTAACTCTCGCGAGCGAAATTAATGAAGGGCGAAAAGTTCGGAACCTACAAATAGCGTTTTTCAATTTGCAGAAAGTCCCTTAAAAACGCGCAAAAATTAAATCGCAATATCTCCGGAAATTATCGTAGAAAATTGGTGAAAATTTATATTTAGGGTAATTTGAAGGTTTTCTTTCGTTTAATAAAGTCAAAATTGCCATTGAGAAAAACGAAGTTGATGCAGAATTAAATATGAAGACGGCCCCCTATGCAAATTAAATTAATAGTAAATTAAAGTACGCGTTATTTGCAAACGAATGGTATATATAACTTTGCTATACGACGAACGATGGCGAAATAAAGAGCAAGTGGGACTTTTTTTTCCGCAGCTGTACAACATACCTTAATTCTGCATTTTGGATTTCGCGTTGTCCCTTTAGGTTATTTGGGAGCCTGCATCTACATATTCCTCGACATTACGAGACAGATCAAATTCGAAACAAAACCTTTATTTGTACAATTATAACTACAGTGGGTTCGCGCTACAGCGCGATCCATCTTACGTAAATTAGGGCATTACTCGAATTTTCCATGAGTAACTAATTTCACAGCTAACGTGGACTCCTCACCTACAATATGAGATTTTTCACCGACCGTAAAAAGCGCAAACGGAAGTGCAGGAGCGCGGGCTGTGAGAAGTAAATATCGTCTTCGAGATATGCTACTGAAGAAGAGAGCCAATCAGGAAAGGGTATTTCATCTCACGTAGCAGCACTGAAGGCGGCAAAACCCAAATCGTCCCAGTCTAAACCAGCCTTTATTTATTATTTTATGTAGGAAACGTTAATGTATAATTATGAAATGATTGAAAACGGTTTGAGGGTTGTTTATAAGTGTCTAAAGTAACTGTGTGCGTGTTTTAAAATGTGAGGAATCTTGGAAACCATCACTCGGGTAAGTGAAGATATTACTGTATATGAAAAAAATCATTTGACTTACTAACAATAGCAATGATTGTTAGATAACAATATACTATATAGCCACACCATGGCACAGTGGTTATGTCACTGGAAATGGTAGACGGGCGAAGTGTGTAGGTCCCCAGTTCGGATCCCATCGCGCGTCCGTCGACCTAACCGTTCGATGGTTTTCTCCGAAACGTAGCGTAAATACTGGTTAGGCCCCCTTAAAATGACCCCCACGGTGGCACCCCACCTATAGCCCTAGATCCCTCGCGCAGATAATTGACTTTAATCACACAACATATATATATATATATATATATTATTTCTTTGAGAAGCAAATAGTGATATACTGTACAAAATCTCTTCACACACACACAATCAGTACACAATCTTTAGCCTGTTATTTTTATAGTGGCAAAACGGCGATTTCTGTAAAATCAAGGAAGAGATGCCAGTCAGTGAGTTTGCAATTCTCAAATTCTTCTTTAGGTCAAAATTTTAAAAACAGTAGAAATAAAAATTAGCCAAATAAGCCTAAAAGGTTTTGCTAAGAGAACAAAATAAAAATTAATAAATTCATTAGAACACGCTCACGCATGTGCAGTGTATGTTACTGTAAGTATGTTCACAGTACATCGCATGTGCTCACAGTACATTACTTGATGTACATGTATGTTCACAGTTCATTACTTGATGTTATAGTACAAAGGATCCACCCGTCTTCAGTTCTTATTTATCTTCTTCCTGAAGAATTGAAACATCATTTGAAACATCCAAAATGTACCTACTCTATTTTTACAGAATAAGCGTGTTTTACAAATTTTATTTCAGTTTATTAAGCTATTAGGCTATGGTTATAAAATAAAATAAAATTAGCTGCCCTGGGACCCAGATTCTCTCTACCAGGTATGGACAACCTTTGAAAAGTTGCGGTCCCAACCTTCAGGATGCTAGCGAAGTAGTGGGCCTTATAACTAGGGATTTATATGGGATTTTGAATGGTTTATACAGTGTTTTGACATGTTCCACTGGCCGGATCAAAAGCCGTGGCGGGCCACATACGGTCCGCGAGGCGGCGCACACAGGCGGATTTTTTAAATTTTTTGGACAAAACCTATAGGTGGATTTAAGCATTTATAAAGCAAAAGAAATCAGAAAAAACATGATGAAAACATCGATTATAATTGTTCTCACTCGTATTAAATCATCCACAACATTCAAAAAAGTTTTTACTTTGCCGAGAAGATTTTCAAATTTTTTATCATTATCTTTTGAGTTACAGTCTCTATAATATTTCGCCGGCGACGTATGACGACATTCTCAGAAGATGAACCTAAAAAAAAATTTTTTTTAATTAAAAAGTGTTTTCTTGATTTTTGATTTTTGTTGTTAATTATCTAATAATAAGGGGAGTACCAAATATTAGAAACTACAATTAACATAGGCATTAATTTACGATGAGGAACTTTATTGTAATCTTTATAACGCAGTCTGATTCTAATGAATTTATGACTTTATAGCTAGCTCAATACAGCCAATCTTTACATGATATTTAACTCAAAGATTTGTTTTATTTTGATTTTTCGAAAAAGAACTCACGAAAATGACAACATATATTTTAAATACACAAATATATACTCCTAGGTTCCTAATCCATTATAAAAGTTACACCAAACACTTATAAAACCCCAGAAGTTTTCTTTTTTAATAACTTCAAATTTAAACAATAATGAGTTGTTATTTAGGAAACGACAAACTTTTCAATAGTGGGTAACAGTTAAAACTTTCGATTCAAATATTATGCAGGCTGTCATTGAATTCAAGAAACCAATAAGAATCGAAAAAATAAGTAACATGACTTTCATGGCTAATTTCGTATATTGGAGTTTTGATCGCCAATATTGGAAAATCCGCTTGTGTGCGGTGGTTGCCCATATGTGCTCTATACCAGGAGTTCCCAAACGTTTTTCACCGCGGCACCATTGTAAGATTAGAAACATTTCGCGGCCCCCTTCCAGGCTAAAAACTTTCGCGGCAGGTTACCTTTACAGCAGTATGAATATGAAGTTTAGATTGAAACAGTTTGGATGCACTTTTCATTATTTCTTTTGTGCTTATAGGGCTAACTATCAAGAAAGCATTCTCTTGGGAAAGCGATGTGGAATTTCGCCCCACCCCTCATCTCAGGGAGTTTTTGTAAAAGAGAGACGACTGGACACTGAATTCTCTCGAATTTGACTGAAATATTTTTGTTTACGTCCACTAGTCATCGGCTTTGCTAACTCTTTTTGTGGGACATCGGTTCAGAGAAAACTTTTTGATTATACTCCATACCAAATGTTAGTCTTTTCTTGATTATCTCCACGGCACCCCTAGTGTACGGTCGCGGCATTCAGTTTGGGAACCTCTGCTCTATATACAGTAGTTCCGGTCCTGCGCACGACTCATCACAGTCAGTTCATGTGTATGACAGCTAAAAGCTGTTTATCATTCGGAAGAACAAAGAGATTATACCTGCTGCCAGAAATATAACTTCCGTGTTCAGTTGGAAAAGTGTCTTAAAGAAGCTGGAGAGAAGAAAACAGAAGGCTGTATTATTGCTCCTAGAGATAGACAGTAGTCAGCCCCAATACATTTCAAGCCGCTGTAAACGTTCTCTGTAATCACGCAAAAACCCCCCACATTGCAGCGGCAACATCTCATTAAAACTAACTATTAGGGAAGCACCCGCAAACGGTAACAAAAGATCTCATTCCAGTTTTTAAGATTGATTCCTTAGTAATTTATTTTTCATCGATTACGCATCAATTATATCAATTAAAACACGAAGAGGAACACAGAAATGGACGGAGCAACTTAGAATCATGTATGGAGAGACGACATCCGGAATGAATTGATTCGCATTGGACAGGAGGGTTTTTTTGTTTGAATCGGAAAGAGATGGATGAGTCTCATTCCATGATTGAAGACTTTGATTGGAGGATTACGAATGCCTCTGAATTGAATGCGTTTCTCTGTCCTGTTTCTCAGCATCTCGCTATCATAAAAGTAACGGAAGATGAAAGAGATTTCATTTTCGAAGAAATCGCATAAGAAGATATTAATTTTTTGTGTGCTAGAAATCCTCTATAATAAGTACGGCTGTTTGAAAAAGCGTTTTGTGATGTCCTCGAGTTTAAGACAGTGGTATACACTAATGGACTGCGAAAAATTAAATTGAAGCCGCAAAAGGGTTAAAAAATTGTAAATAAATTTAATTGAGTTCAAATACATCACTGACAATTTTTTTTTTTTTAATAAAACGTATTGGTTTTTAAAATGGAAAATTTTATGGAATGCCGAAATTTACGACACCACAAAGTATAAAAAGGAACTTTCATTCTATGTCGAAATTTATGAAACCGCATACTATAAAACTGAAATTTCATTCAATGTGGAAATTTATGACACCACACAGTATAAAAGTGAAATTTCATTTAGTGTCGGAATCTAGGAGACCACACAGTATAAAAGTGAAATTTTCATTCCATGTCGAAATCTATGGCACCACACAGTATTAAAATACACACACAGATGAACTCACTTAAAAAATTTGAGTACGACTGGATTAAAAATTTAAATTGATCTCAGCTGCATATTGCACTATCACGTCTCCTTATCATGACATCCTTAATACCGAAAAAAAGCTCCATTTTAACAGGAGTATCACCAAATAGTTTTTATTTAAAAAAATAATAAAATAAAACAAACCCTTTCATTTAAAATTTCGTAAAATCGAATTAGAATTTGTAACTGCGCCAATTTACCAGAAGACAGGCATTCTGGCATGGTGATCTAACGATTCACAAAATACAATTGGAAGATATACATTTTAATAATGAATTTAAAATACCGGTGCTTTTTTATCTGATACTATCATGCTTTTTGGCGGTTTCGGCAGTTAAAGCATAAGTATAAGAGGTTATCATTGAGACTGAAAATGGAGTAGGGTTTCGTATGATTCCTTTTGTAGGAACTAACAGAATGGCGTATTTTAATGATCGAAGCATACTTGTAATAAATAATCATTTGTAATTAAGATTGATGTTATATGTATAATTTTTATACGTTTGATACATTAGTATGCGAAGTTACAGCTTAACAGGAAATAAGGAAATTAGCGAAAAATTAACAAAAAAAAAAAAAAAACCCACTGAAAAGAAACTGGTGTTTGAAAGATGAAATAATTAAAATTTTGTAAAATAACACACAGTGCCTTTCATGTGTGTTATTTTACGTAACGCAAAACTTTAAGCAATTTGACCCCAACAAACATTATACAACAATTTCCAACACAATTATATTTTATGGACAGATGAAACTGCACAGCTAAAATTCGAAAACAATATCACTACCGTTCAAACACCACCATTAAAGCATACTTTGTTATTCAGATTGCCGGTTTAGCTTATTCTGAGCTTGTAATCTAGGACAGAATAATCTGTGTGAGAAAGAGTAAAAAATTGCGTCTTGGACGTAAATAAGAGTTTTGAAGATTCTGAAGTCAAATTTGGCGATACATCGTTAATAGCCTCCAAACTCGGTTTGGCCTCATTTCAAATCTTGGCAAATTTAGGGATCATTTCGAATACAATCTTCAAGGAATGTATTGATTTTCATATAATTTTCTGAAATCCTCTAAAAGAGATATAAATATATTTTTTCTATTCTTCAGGGAATAAGCTGATAAATGTGGGCTATATATCGCTGTTGTCCAATGAATATCTGCTATGTGTACTTTTTTGTGATTTCGACATTTTGACTATTATGACTAGTTTACTAACCAAATTTTCGTATATAAAGACTTCTATGTAACTCTAAGCATTATACGGTGAACTGTGATTGCTAAAAAAATAAGCTATATGAATCAGCCAGAATATTGTCAAATAATAACTGCTTAAATAATAAACTGTTTGCACATACCATATATTGGTTTGACAACGACTATATGCTTATTTTAGCATATATGCAGTAACGCATTGCAGAGAGTAATGCATTGGGGTTTGTTTGACTGATCCTGTAAAATCTACATACGTAATATGTACACCATTTAGAACAAAGTACATGGTAAAGTATGTGGCAGTAACATCCATAAACTTTGTAGCAATCGATGCGCATTTACGGCAATTAGAGTGAAGGGTGTAACCAGAAAAAAATTCCGAGTGTGTGTGTTTGGGGGGTGGATATGAAATACATCAGGAATATATAAACATAATTTCTGCACGACATAAAACTTATGCTAAACCATAGGTTCCCAACCTTTTTTGAACTGGAGCCCCCTTTTCTAGTAAATATTTCAATACCGCCCCCCCTCCCACTCCAGAGAAATAAGAGCGTACATAATGCATGGTGAAAACAAGAATTAAATAAAAAAAAATTACTAATAGATAGAATATTGTTGGAATTGAAACTCTACTGAATTTCTTCTTCATTTAAAAAAGAGGAATAAAAGTTTTAGAGAGGTATATTAGAGATGTATCTCTTTCTCAACAGCGAAGTCTCATATCGAAATATGTGAGTTTTCACACACGTGATAGAAATGAATTATCAGAGTGATTTTAAATCTTTTTTAGACTATATTTGGTTAATCTTCACACGCCCCTCCGTGCCATATCAACGCCTCCTAATTTTCTCTGGGTCTTTTACCGCCCCCCTGAAAGCCTCAAACGCCCACAGGGGGGCGTTATCGCCCACATTGGGAACCTATGTGCTAAACGGTTCGAAAATTTTGGGGAGGTGGATTTATCCCGATACATCCTCCCGGATACGTACATATTTAGAGCGCGGTCGGATTGACTGACTGATTAAACCGAAATCACAAAATTGCTATTATTATTATTATTACTAGTTGTCTGCCAGTGGTTGAAATTCGACCATAAAGCATTACATTTTTTAATTTGAGCGTGAACAAAGGTCTTCTGTCAAAGGGTACGTCTCAAGATTGCTAAGAGGCCATCTGTCTATAGTGACCCCTTTTGTACAATTTCACTTTACAACCACCGCACTTTTCTGTGGTGTTTTAGTAAAAACTCTATCATATTTTGCTAAATGCAAAGGCAGCTTCAGCAAGTGGATCATAGGGGACATTGGATTTCACACGTTCCCGTAGGGTTTCAAAAATTCAGTTTGCGTTTTGAACAATTTAGGCTAATCTAAAAGGTCCAGTGACCCCCTCCGAAAATTCAGCCTGGAGCCGTATTCGGCTAAAGGGGCATTATGTTCAGATTTATAAAATTTTAAACCGTCGAATGATTGGACTCAACTTGCTGAGACGTACCCCTGGCAAAACTTACTACCTCAATAAATTTGCACTTTTTTCATATGATAGTCCTTGATATTTATTTACTGTCATCGCAAATGCAGGTATATTTGGAAATTGTGTTTCTGAAAGGATATAGTAAATTAATACCAGAATATTTTATAAGTGGAATTAAAATTCTTTTGTTGCCTGCTTTTCCAGTTCAAACTTCGCAATCGCTTTACGATATACAGGGTGTTCCAAAAGGTTGGTAATGAGCTTTAATTCTTTTTTTATTAGAGATAAGTGGGCAGTGTAAATTGAAAAAACGTTCAAAATGAGGTCGGAAACAAGACCCCCATCATGAAAAAATTCCTCTAGTTAATTTTCAAAGTTACACATTCTAAATTTGTATACGACCCCCGTACAAAACCATTCCCAATTAGTAAAATATATCCCATGCACTCATGAGGTGACATATAAAATTTGAGAATTATACCTTAAACAGTGTCGGAGATATGACGATAAATATAGCGCTGACTTAAACCACGTTCCATGGTTCGCAAAGGAAAAAAAAAATCACGTCGAATGATCGCATTTCAGGGGTTGTACAGAAATTACAAAAGAAAATATTTTTTTTCACTCTATAGCAAAGAACGTTTACGTTCAAAATCATGTATAGTCCCCCATCATTTTCTTTAAAGATATCTCAGAGACGTTCTATGATGAAAGGCTCAAATTTGGTACATTACCATATTAGTCTATGGGGCACATTTTTCTAACTGGGAATTGTTTTGTACGGGAGTCGTACACAAATCTGAAAGGTGTAACTTTTTGTAAATGAAAGAGAGGAATTTTTTCTTAACGGTGTTTATTTTCGAACTTAATCTGAACATTTTTTCACTTTACAATGCCCACTTATCTCATGTCAAAGAATTAAAGCCCGTTTCCACGGTTTTGGACACCCTGTATATAAACTTGAAGCTCATTCTTGTACCATTTACTAATGCTGCCTTTGTATTTAAGTTTCTGGTTAGTATAACGATGCAATTAACTTTCAATACTAACTTAAGTGGTGGCAAATTATTGTATTTTTCGGTTAGCCGGGCGTAAATTTCGCGAACTGTTTTTTCTGGAAAACGTTTGAAGACTACTTCTGGAAAACTGTCTTCACCAAAACAAAGCCGGAAATTTTAATCCATATACAAAATAGTATGTACAAAAATATCAATATACTGAAAAACAATTTGTATGCTTATTGGTTACATAATGGGGAATTGAGGAAAACGTGTGAAATTACCTTAAAATACGAAAGTAAATTAAACTTCCAAAATATGGAAAGGGATAAACAACATGTACTGGAAATCGCTTTAAGTTTGTAAGTATTTGACGGAGATCATAATTATTTGGCAATTTTTCACTTGCTCACTTGCCTTCACTTGCTTGCTTTCATTTGCGAAAAAAAAAAAAAAAAAAACCCACTCATAGTCACACAATTCAAAAACTCTACTTTATAGTTATTGATTTCATTGTCATCATAGCAAATTATTTCATCGTAGCTGTGGTGTTGTGTTCTCTATTCATCAGATATTCAATTAAGTCAGCATTAATAAAAGTTCAATCATCATTTTTTAGATTCGATTATAACTGACTTCAATATATTATCTGAGAGTATGTTTTCGGTAATATTTCCGTATACTTCATTAATAATATTATTTTCATTTCCCATTAATTGCTGAAGTATTTCTTCAATAATATGTTCGGAGAAAATTTGCTTTAGCATACAGCAAGGCGGGAAATTGGGAAGAAATTGTCGAGTTGGCGCGTTTCTGTGGAGCCTACAGAAACACTACTTTCAGGGTAGGATTGTAACCTATCCTGTTCGGTTCGTTTTTCGAGAGCTTTACAACATGGAAAATTCCAATCTGGGGAATACTTTTTGCAAATTTTGTTGTAATAAAATAACCTCCTATATTGTATTATTAGTGGTGTAACACCCTATAGTACTGCTAAAATTTAGGGTTGTAATTTCAAAATTGACAGAAAAATGGAACCATCGCACAACTTGGCACGAAATACTGCGTGCCAAATTACTTCTCTAAATTTTTTACGGTGCATTAACATACTACACAAAAATGTTAACATTCGCACAACCACCTCCATTCGAACTTTAAGTGTGCTGAATTTCGTGCTCATCCGTTAACGCAATGTGCTGCTTAAGGGACACAAAGGTTTTCCTTAGCGTATTTATATATGCGTATAGATTATTATTATTACTATTATTATTATTATTATTCTGTCAACGATGAAATGCACGCTTTCATTGTGCACACCATTCATCGCGATCAGCATATCAAGTCATTCAATATTTCTAACTTTGATGAAATTTGGTACATGTGTACAACTTTTGATGCTGATTATAAATATATCAATAATGTTAACTTTAATTAAGGAGTTCAAAGGGATGAGCTTTCAAATTTCAGATGAGATGCCCAGTCGGACGCCATCTTGAATGACACTTATACACACATTAATAGCCACAACTTTCTTAAAATTTGCCTTACAAACTTCAAATTTGTATTGTTTTGATCAGAAAAAAATCAAATTTTCGCTTAAGCTAGATCAATATTATAAAACTTTATTGCAGTAACTGTAAAATCCGTTTATTTCTAATTTTTGGTTGACAGAGTGAATAACTTCAACATCTAATTTCTCGAAGTGCTTCATTTTCAATTTCCACCAAATTTTACACACAAGCAGATAAAAGTATGCTATGATATCTAATTAAAATTTTTTGATGGGTATTGTACAAATAAAGTTTTAAAAATAAATTTCTGAACAAGTACATGCATCCTTATTACAGTACATTACATTATTTTCTTAAAGATCATTTATTACATTAAAAAAAAGTATATACAGTTTACTGATAGTATAAAAGTGTTTTTTTTTATGTTTCTATAAATTTTATTCCAACAAGCTTTAAAGGAGAAATAAAAAAAACTCACTAAATAGAAAAAGGTACACTTTATATTTTCTCTTAAAAAAAAGAAAAACTTTTTGCAGAAAAGGAATACACTTTCTCAAATAAACTACATTTTCTAATCTAAAAATGATAAATAAGTGGGTTTTTTTTCTAGCACGTGAATTTCGCATAAGATCAACCAGCATTTTTAATGAGAAATCAATCCAGCTTTCATGAATTTTTGATAAAAATATTTTTTACTTAAGAAATTGAATTGATAACCTTTGTCCTTTCTTTATTTAATTTTTAATGAAACCTTTAAATATGTATATTGAAAGTGAAGTCTGCATGAAGTATAAACATCAGGAGATAAAACAACATGTTTAACAAAAACATAAAATCATACATCTACTGTGTTAGGAATCAGAAACATTATTTGTCATAGTATTTGGTGATGTGGCCACTATATACATATTACTATATATATAGTGGTAAATGATAAGCCTTATACGTGTGTATACTATAAGCATTAGCTGATACCTAATTATTTTAAAAAGATATTTAATTTCATGATAAGTTCATATGTTCTTGATATTAGATTTTTATTATGTTATTCTATCTGGATTTATCAAATCACATTTTCCCTTTTTTATGAATCGTGTCAGTATATTGAAAGTATAAGGCAAGTGATAGATATCATTCAACAATTAAAAACGGTTTTTAGTAACTATAGTACTAGCTTTTGGGAGCAGGTGTGATAACTCTTCTGAGCAGCTGCGAATAAATGACAATAACTATAAAGTCTAATATTTACTTTGTTTCGATATAATAAGTAGTATTTTTTACTTCTTATTTTTTAAACTTAAGGTGAAATACTAAATTTTTGTTAAGTTAACTGCTAATTTTATAATTAATATTACATTTTCATTAAAAGCTGGATATTTTTGTATTTATATTTTTAAGTTTGTGAGTAGAGATTCTAATGGTTACAAGTGCTCTTTGTGGTGTAAGTGAAAAGTTTTCTAACAAATGCCCAGGAAAAATACAGTGTCGAAGGTTGGAGTAAACAAAATCAGGAAATCCTTTCATTGAGAATGAGAGTAAAATTTGAAGGGTCTGACATTATACTGTGTTCTTATATGAAAGCAAATTCAGTGACCTCCCCAGACCTTTTTGTTAGCCGGGCGGCATTATAAAGCTGCAATTTGTAATCCTATCGAATTAAAGCATTTTAAATGATATTCTGATTTTTTTGCTGGGCGGTAAGTAGTTGGGCTATGCGCCTTAGGCCATAAGGTATTTACCAGAAAGGCCTGGGGAGAGCCTTGAAATATTCTCACAGATTCATACTTCCTGTAAAAAGATATTATAATTCATTTGATGTAAGCAGCTATCTAAGCATTTTAGCTACAACTATTACAAGTACTCGCAACTTGCACTGTTTTGCACGCTGCCACAGGAAGTACCTATCAACTGAGTAACGAATCATTCAACTGATTCAAACAATGTGCAACAAATAAAAATTAGAGTTTTTCTATTTTTAAAAGATATCCAGCCATTATTTATATATACAAGTATTTATTTATTATAGCTTATAATTTAAAAGTATATATGGTTATAGAAATACCACGACAGATATTTTTTCTGCTCCCTGAGATAGGGTATGTTTGATTTTATTTTTTACTATCCTTCTTATTTTTTCTTTTAATGTTTACCTTTCGTATATTTTGCAGCTTCTACTTTGAATGTTTATGTTTAAATGTTTAATTAAAAATCAAATGCGTAAACAATTAAGGTTGTTAATTCAATTTTACTAAGTGAAATATATTTTTACTCCGCGAGAAAATTAAATTGATTTGTCATTAAAGATGCTGGTTGTTCTTATGCAAAATCAACCTGCTAGGGAAAAAACACTTATTTATCATTTTCAGATTAGAAAATTTAGCTTATTTGAAAAAGTGTACTCTTTTTCCTGCAGAAAGTAATTTTTCTTTAAGATGAAATAGAAAGTGAACTTGTTTCTATTTAGTGAGTTTCTTTATTTCTCTTTCAAAGCTTGTTGGAATAAAATTTATAGAAACATCAAAAAACACTTTTATAGCATCAGTAAAATTGTATATAATTTTAAAAAATGTAATTATATGGATAAATGATCTTTAAGAAAATAGTACAGTGCACTGTAATAAGGATGTGTGTACTTGTTCAGAATTTTATTTTTAAAAACTTATCTGTGAAATACCCATCAAAATTTTTAATCAGATAGTATAGCATATTTTTAAATACTTATGAAATATGGAGGAAATTGAAAATGGAGTACTTCATAAAATTGGCTGTTGAAGTTATTCACTTTGTCAACCAAAAATGAGAAATAAACGGATTTTACAGTTGTACAGTTGTTTCACTGTAATACAGCTGTACAATAGTGGCCTTGCTTAATTGAAAATGTGTCCTTTTCTGATCAAAACAACACAAATTTGTAGTTTGTAGGACAAATTTTAAGAAAGTTATGGCTATTTATGTGCCATTCAAGATGGCGTCCAACAGGGGATCTCATCTGAAGTTTGAAAGCTCATAATTTTTGAATCCCTTAATTAATCTTAATATAATTGATATATTTGTAATCAGCCTCAAAAGTTGTACATACGTACCAAATTTCACCAAAATCTGTGACGATTGTTGACATTTGCAGACTTACATTCTTCTGTTGGCATTTGCAGTCTGATGAAGTAATTGATTATTCTTGAGGAAATGCTGCAGATTATCTGCATTAGGCATCTAGATATTGAGAGGGGTGCCTTATAAGAGGGCTTATATGGTTTCTAAAGGTTCCTAACCCGAATTTACTGGAATCGAGAAAACCACAGAAAACTCCGAACAGCTAGGTCAACGGACGCGACCTGGGTTTGAACCAGGCACTTTCCATCTCCCAGTTTGAGAGCGCTATGCAATCGGCCACTGGTCGGGCGACTGATAAAGTAAATCTGATGAGATAAATTATTGTATTCCAAAGCAGAGCCCTATTATTAATTTTGATAAAAATTTAGTACTTTGATGCATTGGTAAAATGATTGTAAAATTTGAAGATAATTATGAAAGCTAAACACCTACCCTCCCAACAACCCATTTTGCAAAGTAGCGCTAATAATTGCAAAATAGCGCTGATAGGGAGATGGAAATCCATAGTCGGATATTTCATACAGATGAGCAGTAGTGCACACAAGAGAGGGGTCCAGGTTGTCTGAACCCCTCCCAGAAGAGTTATTAACTACGCTTCGTTAAATATAATCATGTAATTTTTTACATTTTATTACATTATAAGACTTAATGAAATTCTTATTTTTAGCTGGTAAGATACTAAAATATAAATAACAAATTCAAAACCATCCAAGCATATTGAAGTAAGTAGGATCCTTATAAAGGTTGCGAGGAGTGATTTTAGTTTCGTATTTTTTTAGGTGGCTGATGTCACACTGTGACGCACACAAAGGAAGGGTACAGGGGGTCTGTGTCCTTTCCAAAAGAATTATTAATTCTGCTTGACCGTGCGATTTTGCCGAACTCTATGGCTTTTAAAACTCTATTTCAGTTCCATTTTAATGATCGTCTTATTTTTAACAGTAGATATAAATAACTACAAAGCTCAATACCCATGCAAGAGACTGAACGGCGGTAAAATCAATAAACATTCTATAACCTTCTTATTGAGCTGGTCTTGTGATATGTGAATAGACCGTTTGAGGCTATTTATTTATTTATTAAAGAAAGTTGCGAAAGTTGCCCTTTTTTGGGGGGGGGCATTTTCTTAGGTGGTGGATGTCACAGCGTATGTGGGATGGACCCCCTCCAAGAGAAAATCCTGTATGCTCTCCTGCAGATGACACTGTCCCCACCATGACCGAGTGGATAAGCCACTGAACATGGTGGATAGCTGAAGAGTGAAGGTCCAGCATCTGAACCCGGCCGCGCAGTTGTCGATCTGGCTGTTTGGAGTTTTGGTAGGCTTCTTCCAGATGTAACGTGACTGCACACGTTAGAACTAGAACCCCTTAAAAAGTCCTTTGCCCGAGGCATCCCCCCATGGGCAGATGCCCCTCGCTTGGGCTTGCCATAAGAAATAAACAAATCTTATAGATGAGTCGGGAAGTTACCCGCAAAGAAAATTTGGCGGTGCAAAAAGACTACCAAGGTGAGTAACTAGTGGTGGTCTAAAAAACAAACCTGGTAGACACAAGTTAGAATTAGTGAGAAATTTTTGCTGCCTTATATCTATTTCATGCAAGTGCCTTAGTTGTAAAATTTTTGTGCAAACCGAGCATGTACGTGAACTGCATAATTATATGTATATATTATTATTATTATTATTATTATCAAGAATTAATTGATAATAATAATAATAATAATAATAATAATTTGACTGTTCATCCCAAGATTCCTGGCCTAAAAATTCATCTCTGGCGAATATGGTCGTAAATACAAATTGACGATTTGCATATAAAGAAGACGGAAAAAGGTCTCAAATCCTTGGTTTCAGGAGTAAAAATTGTGTTCCATATTTACGATTTTGGCCGCGATTGGTTCCGATTTGTGGACAATTGTCGCTTTGTCGCCAGGCTGGCTACATCCTTATAGATGAGAAAACAAAATTTCAGTTTTACGATATTCCATAAGGCTTCTCCTTTGACAAAGTGATAGGCGTCTCAGGACTTTCGAACAGCTTTAAGAATGAATCAATGATGTTAAACATTCGAAAAAAAAATAATTACGCTTCTTTACTAAATAAATTATGTACTTATACTAACAGCCAATTTATACATATTTCATGCAACTTTCAGAAAATATTTTTAAGTATGAAAATTACCTTCAAAAATGGCCGAAAATGCGCCCTAAACAAGAATCAGGCCCCGTAATAGCTGAGGTATAAACTCAGTTTCTTGCTAAAACATCTGGAGTTGAATACAGTTTATCAATATACCTTGTATATCAGTGTTAGTAAAAAAAAATAATCAAAATAGTTTACATACTCTCTACATAACCACAATAAGCCTAAAAATTCAAGTTAATATTTACTTTTAATATACATTTATATAACTATTTGATCATTCTGAAACTGAAAAATCTCTTTATGATATCCACAACAGTCAAAAATTAGTAAATTATGGTTATTAGAAGTTAAATAATTATTTATAATTTGAAAGGGAGAAGGTGTTGTCATTTTAACTAGTGTTAATTCTTCTAGTTAAATCGTCTGAAACTAGTGGTATCTAACCAATCTGTTCTATTTTGACAGTTTGCATGCCGCGTTGACTATAAGAATACATAAAAGGAATATTTTACATTGTAATACGTTCTATTGTCTCTCTATTTTACGCCAAAAAATTACTAAACCGACAAAAAAAAAAAAAAAAAAAAAAAAATTCTTGCCGATAAATCAACAACAAGTTAAGTAAAATGAACATAAAATTGTATGTAGAAGTTTTCAGTTAATTGTACGTAATTAATAATCATAAAATACGTATTAGAATTACACATAAACAGAAAGAATATGAAATATGCGCATGGTAAATCATAAAATCATTATTCTAAAAACAGGATTATTCAATGTGTATATTTTTTACATGCACCGGAAAAATGATTATAAATATGCATTTAAAAAATATACACATTTCCAAACCATTCATTTTAATTTGTATTCAGTATGTTTCACCGCAGATCTCGATTTACTCTTTTTTTTTTTTTTTCTTTTCGATTTATATGGCTTTCCAAAATGTTAATGGAGAAACAAGTTAATTTATAAACTAATTTGCAATTACAATCTTATCTTCGCATACGTAATTTTTGATAAAGCAGGGAATTCTTTTTTTTTTTTTTTTAAGTTGTAAAACGTATACTCATAATTGAACAACTTTTCCCAAATTTTTAGATTGTAATAATTTCTTTAAATTTATTCATAAAAGCATACGTTGTAGCAATCTCATTGAATAATCCTAAAATTTTTAATCAAATACTAAAATGACTTAATTCTTGTATTTATGCATCTGCTTATTTTTTATTTTTATATCCTTTTAAAATATACTGCAATTAAAGCGAACCATTTTTGTTAACATGAAAAAAAATAAATAAATAAAAAGTATTACAAAAAAATAAGTCTTCATCCCAGCTTATGTTTACAAAATGCCTTCTTGTTCCTATTTCCGGCAACATCAAAATGTACGTAATTTCTTTTCATTTCACTGGAGAATTGGGGAGGTTAAGGGTATCGGAACACCTAGATATCCCCCCTCCCCCTGTTTCAACGTAATTCCACCTCTTTGATGTCGAACTGAAATCAATCGAAAAATCGCCTTGTACCCCACCCCTTCCCAAATTCTTCTTTTATTATTTTCTCTAAAATGGGGCGGGAGTAAGTATGTTAGAGTGAGGGGGGGGGGGAAGGGGGAGTATTAGAATGTTTTCATTTCGTATTATTTTCTTCGGAACGATATTTGCCGTTTTACTTAAATGTCTCCGACAACTTCCTGGAAATCAGAATTGCGCGATATACTCTGCAAAAGAGAGAGTAAATTGCGGTGTAATGCTCTAAAAATATGAATGGAAATGTTTGGAACCACTATTTTTATTTTTATTTATTTATTTTTTTTTATTTCAGGCAGTAGCATGTATTACATAAAAAGAAATTGATTTTTTAGCTTTCTTTTAGAAAAGATATTGTTTTTAATAAATGCTCTTTGCTTTTTCAATTCTGTACTTAGTTATTTCTCAGTATGGTGCTGTAATTGTTTCGTGTTATGCCAAGCTATACTAGGATCATCTGCCTACAGGGGTGGGAGGTCTTGGGCGGAGGGTTTTTTTAAGGGGTTCTAACGCGTACTTACGTTACATCTAGAGAAAACCGTCCGAAAAGTACAGACCGTTAAATCGACAGCCGCGCGAAGGCCCGAACTCGGGACCTTCACACTTCGGCCATCAACTATGTACAGGGTCTTATCCACTCGGCCATGGTGGGGCCCATGGTACAGTAAAGAGGAGGTTGTGCCAACCAATGGCCGAGTGGATAAGACACTGAACATTAGTGGAAGTGGGGTTTTCCGGGGTTTTGGCCTGCGGCGCTGCTGTCGATCTAACAGGATGGAGTTTCGTGCGGGTTTTTATAGATGTCATTCGAGCACGTGTTAGAATCCTCTAAAAAGTCGTCTGCACAAAGTTTTCTTACCTTTGGCAGACACCTTTAGTGCGCTTGCATTAACAAAACAAGAAGAACAATAAAGAGGAAACTTTGGTATTCGATTAAAAGTTGCCTTCGAGCTTTAAGAACTGTCTCAATGCAATCTCTTATATAATACACTAACGTATGCGGTACGAAAAGCGACGATATTTCCACGTTGCGAACGGCAACTACTAGATGTAAACATAGTGCAATAACAATAATGCATGTGCAAAAATCCAGATTAACAGTTCAATGACGTCAAATGGAGCAAGCCTTATGTCGCGTTGTAGCTAGATTACAAAATAACAACCATGTATACACAAAAATGCTAGATTTTTCGAGCTTTTTCACAGCTTTAACATATCAAATTTAGAATACTTGGCGTATTCATCGCCCATCTAAAAAATGTCACCATGCATTGGGCTAAAGCACATTTTAGCCATTTGCTACTTCAACATCGGTTTTTATGATGACACCCAACATGTGTAGCAACCCTAACCTAAATAAATTTAACGACAAAACTTTTAAAACACAGAAACATGATTTTCATGGAAATGAGTCCAGAAATTTAGTCAACACTGCACTGAGTATAAAGAACAGTAAGGTATGAGACGACGAAGCTGGCCTTGGCGGCTATTAATAATAATAATAATAATAATAATAAAATGATTTGATAAAAAAAAATAGAATAGAGTAACTGAACGGATTTTAAATGAAACTAACTTACCAAAATCAAATAAAGTACGAAAAGTAGAAAGTAATAAAAGGATTGAAATAAAATAATGAGTTTTGGGCGGTTTTTTCTAGATGAAACTTGAATAAGTGTTAGAACCCTCTAAAAGTCGTCCATTCAAGGCATTCTTATCTTTGGCAGATAGCTTTAGCGTGCTTTGCTTTAACAAAACAAGAAAAATAATAAAGAGTAAATTTTGCTATTCGAGCAAAAGTTTGCCTACGGACTTTTAGGACTGACTCAATGCAATAATAATAATAATAATGATTTGATTTAAAAAAAACAATTACAATAGAATATTAGTGTGGATTTAATAAAAATTAATTTATCAGAATCAAATAAAACTACGAAAGTAGAGTGAAATAAAAGAATTAAAATAAGATAAAATGGAGTTAAAATACAACAAAAGCCCTAGAATAAAGGAAAAATGTTGGGGTAAAATATAATAAAAGTTCTTGAATAAAATAAAATGGAACTAGCCTTAGGTATTCTCCTAGGCTTTCCGCCTTGTAATTCCATATTTTTGATACTTTAACCCTTTAACGCGCTGTGTTCCCTTTCTGGGAACACCAAACTCTGACGTTTTGACTGTTGCCAGTCACGAAGAATACATTTCATTTCTATAAAAATAGTTGCGAGTGACACAGCTCCACGAGAATCCTTTACTTTTTAGCACGTCATTTCCCGTAAAAAAATTGTTACGATTATTTTTAACAGCACTGACATCTGCTGAAAAATGGAAGAATGCGAGAACAGAGCTGGATAGATTGCCCAATGCTGAAAAAAGGGGCAGCCGTTGCCATCGCTCGACTTAACTACCAGCAAGATGGCGGACGATCGAAACGTTCATCGCGTGCCACCGATCTACAGACCCTTTTTTTGACGACAGCTAGCTGTGCCGGCACAGCCGTTGATGAACGTTTCGACGTGAGCCAGTGATGAACGTTTCGATCGTCCGCCATCTTGCTGGTAGTTAAGTCGAGCGATGGCAACGGCTGCCCTTTTTTCAGCATTGGAAAAGGGTTGCGCCTCAAAGGATTAAGTAACATTGCGCTATGAAAGCTGCAACCTAAAGAATAATTGACTATCGGACGCTGGACGTCGTTTTGTTGCAGAAGGTGTTAAAAAAATTGTGCTATACTTCGATTGTAAGGAAGGTATTCCTCTCAGAAAAACTCGAATTTCCACACTTCACAGAGACGTTTAATCTCCGTAAATTCTTCTCGGGAATGCGGAGAAGAGGGAAAAAAAATTCATTGAATCTGAAGAAATTTCTTCAATTGACAGGAGATAAATAGAAACGGATATTCGTCAAATAACGGAGATATTCCGGCAGCCCTGCTGAAGATAAAATTTCCGTCAATTGAATGAATAATTTTTGAGAGTGATAATTAAATCGAAAAGTTGCTTTTGCCTGGAACTTTAGGATATAAATGTACAAGTTAACATAAACTTCCGATCTTGCTTTGTTTTCTTAAGTTTGTTAATTTAAGAAATAAATCATGAAACTTTTGAAGAGTTTTCTGAAGAATCTAATTGTGGAAGAGAATCGAAAAAATTCTCAGCCAGGGTGACCAAATCGTGATGCATGCGCCACGTTTGGAGAATTGGATGATTTCAAGTGACGCATTGCATCCAAGTCTCTAATTGTATTGAGTCCTATTGCAGACTTTCGAAATGTGTTCGTGCCCGAAAATATTTTATTTCTTATCACGGCCAGCTAGAAAGAGGCTTTGGGGTAAATTCTTACTATGAAATTTGCTTGACAGTAAATTTTACTACATTAAATTTTATAAAAAAATTCAATGGCATTACAAATTTTTTATCTTCATTGTTTTAAATTTTCTTTATTATTTATTTAATTATAGAGTTTACAAAATTAATATAATCTTTTAAATATTACAAAATTAATATAATTTTTTAAAAATATTATGAAATTTTCAAAGTGTATTGGAATTTAAAATTTTTTTTACCGTATACTATTTTTAGGCACAGTAGGCACAAAAGCTAGATGTGCTACCAAAATTGGCGTTTTTGCATAGACCAAGTGGGTGTCTAGAGGAGGTCCCTAAACATCCCTCTTATATACGTCCGTGTTTCTCATAATTTACGATGCCACGTCAAAAGGCAGCATTTGTTCATTCTAAAATACTGTGTCATCATAAATCGAAATATGTCCCAACATATCAGAAAAATGAATTCTAGAATCCTCTTCCTCAGAACAACAATTTCTGTTTCATTTTCACAATTGATTAATTTTTCTCCCTAAAACTGAAGCCTATTCCCAGTCACATTTTTCAACTCTAACCTTGATCGCAATAAAGTAAGAAAGGTGCTTGAGTTGTATGGAGATTCTGAACTTGACTCTGAAAGACAATATGAGCATCATTCGCAAAGTTTAGCCATTCTCCTGATTTAAAACTGTCTCTTCAGTCTTCACTCACAAGCTGAACTATGAACGATTTCAAACAGTGAACCTGTGAGAATTAAGAAACATCCAGGGAAAAAAAATCTTGGAATTTTGTAATACCGTGTTTACCCTCGCATAATAGTCGCACCCCCCCCCCCCGTTTTGAAGCAGAAAATATCGTCAAGCTACTTTCGTCGCATGAAAGTCGCAGTCGCGCATTTGACCTTCATTTATGCGCAAAAAAATACTAGTATAAAAAGAAAAACTCATCTTTTTGTGTGCAAAAGACGAGAAATTATTTAACATGCGGTAGATAATCTGGAAACATTTGGTAAGTTAGTAATTTTATTATAATACCAGTAATAGTTTAGCTTGAGAGTGTACAATATTGCGTAGTAGATATCCTCCCATAGTAGTCGCACCTAGACTTTCACCATGAAAAATTGGCAAAAAAAGTGCAACTATTACGCGAGTAAACACGATATTTCCCTAAATGGGTAACCTTTCGAACCGTTTTTAAATAGGATTTTTACACTTAGGTGCTCAAAGTTTCTATTTGTATGTGGATTAAGGCCGATTGACTGCACTAGGTTCTTAGTCCTATAGGGGGGATTTCCTCTGTGGGGGATTTTCTAAGGGATCCTAGCCCGTATTTACGCAAAGTTTGAAGAAAACCACGGAAGACTCCGAAGGCTAGGTCGATAGGCGCGACCGAGGTTTGAACCCAGCACCTCCTGTCTTTCAGTTCCGAAAGCAGAACCTCCCAGCCACTGGTGGGACCAAAAGTTTCTGAAAGTTAAATTTTATTGTTAATATTAGTGTCTAGTGCATTTGGTGAAGAAGCATTACTGGTTTTTTCGAGTGCTTAACATCTTTGGTTTGTTTACGTGTAGCCTTTCCGAGAGGTTACTACAAAACCAGTGAGGTAGTGTAATACCGTGTTTAACTAGCGTAATAGTCGCCCTCGCATAATTCTCGCACCTCCGTTTTGAAGCAGAAAAAAATAGCTTTGGAGTTACAATATCATGTAGTAGATTTTCAACGCATAATAGTCGCACCTAGACTTTCATTCCGAAAAATTGGCCAAAAAAAAAAGCGGGTCTGATGCGCGAGTAAACACGGTAATTATATCCGAATGTACGTTGAAACAGAGGGTAAACTTTCTCCCAAGGCAGTTCAAAATACTCAAGTGAAAGGAAAAATGCATGGCAACGTCTCTTCACAACTTCGAAATCTATTTGATTGTGAGAGCTGTAAGATGAAATTTTAAATTGACTGCTTTGTTCTCGAGAGATATACTAATACAGAAATTTCAAAAATTCATCAACTTTAAACGTCTTTTTTGACAGCTGACATGGAGCTTCTTACTTGATAAGACTTACTGTAAAATGGAAAATTTCAAAAAAGTTTGTAATTTTTTAAAATCCATAAATCTCATGGACCCTTTACATATCTCATGAACCCCCACTGTTGGCATGCCTCTCATGCAGGTCACAGGGACGCCTTGGGTCCATATGAACGGATTTGGGAATGACTTTTCTAGAGTGAATAATTTTTAAAGCTGACTTTCTTTTTCGATATCAACACAGAGACAATAAAAAAGAATTAGAAAAGCCATTCCCAATTTATTTTTTGAGAAATAAATGCAAATATAAACCACAAGCAGGGATGTACCCAGAAAAAAAATTCGGGGGGAGGGGTGTCCAAACCGTGAAAAAGGCGGAATTTTTCACAAAAAGATTTCATCATTATTATTTTGTTAACAAAAACTTAAATTTCGGGGGGGGGGGGTCCGGACCCCCTGGGTACGTCCTTGACCACAAGAGTTATTTCTCGTTTGAGAACCGAGCACTTTTAAGGAAAGTGGATACAAAGAGACGGTACAAGATCTTAACCGTCTCGGTAACAACTGAGAACATGTATCATTGACTCTAGAACAGTGGTTCCCAACCTTTTTTCACTCGCGACCCCTTTTACTTTTTTCAAAACTTTCGCGACCCAACCCCCAATCTGCAATGTTTGACCAATAAAAAAAAATTAATAATGAAAAAATACATCTTGAGCTTTAAAATTTATATCTTTTTAATACGTACTGATTTTTAATAGGATTGCTGAGGCTGAATTTGACTTACAAGTTTGGCTATTCTTGGCTGAATATTGGTCAAAGTCAACCGCATGTCATCTTAGACATCTAATTTATTACTGGCTTTTGTCTTCTGCAAAAGAGTTGAAAATCCTACTTCACGCAGATAAGTGTGGATGCAAATGGCGTTAACATTTGACACGAAAAATTACCAGATATGAGTAACGCACAACACACCAAAATTGAGTTAACGGTTTTTCTTGGTATAAACTTGCGGAGGAGTCATTTTGAAAATTCAAAAATTCATCCTGCACTTCATCAGGAAGACCGGCGACATCTAAAGGTGAGGTGTGTGAAATGGATTTCGCACGATTCACATCGAAGGGCTTCAAAGTGGCTACTAATTACCCCCTTTAAATTAATTGCGATTCCTATTTCCGATTCTTCTGTTTTAATACATGGGTTCTCGAGCATCAGTTAACACTCGCAGATTCACCGACGTCAGTTTTTGTAGCTTTGATACTAAAGCCCTGACGAGAATAAGGATTTTTCTTTCCAAAGGAAAAGGGAGAAAATGGGGTCTCGTGGCAAAGAAACGCAAAAATAGTTTACTATTAACCCATTAAGCGCCAAAGCTCCCGTTACGGGAACATCTATTATATATTTTTTTTTCTTAAAATATTTTAACGCAATTTACGAAGTATACATTTTATTTAAACATTTACACTATATAACACACCCTATAGTGTAAATGTTTATATAAAATGTGTATTTCGTAAATTGCGTTAAAATACTTTAAGAAAAAATATATATAATAGATGTTCCCGTAACGGGAGCTTTGGCGGTTAATGGGTTAATTTCCTACAAAGGCGGTCTGCGGCGACCCCCGAAAAAAGGCATGGCGACCCACTTGGGGGTCGCGACCCCCCGGTTGGGAACCACTGCTCTAGAACATATTTTTGACTGCCCTGAAATTGTGAGATCTCTGGTTTACGTTGGGGAATACCCCTTCAATTTCGAGCAGGTTTATTCTTGAGATAGCTAGCTGCGTTCTTTCTATTCACACATCTTTTATTTTCCATGGACAAGAGACCAACCAGCCAACCAACGCAAAAAAAAGTCAGATTATTTGTATGATAATTTATATTCTGATTCTGATCAATAAAGGAAAAAAAAAAGTTTTTGAATTTATCCTGAAGTAATAGTTTTAGAAATGAATGTATTCTTAAAACGTGCCTTGAAAGGAAATAAAAAAACACAGATTAAAATGGTATAAAATGTGAAGATTAGAAAAAAAAAGTGACAAAAGAATGAATTTATCGTCTGCGTTTATATTGAAATTAATGTAATCCCCCGGAAAGAAATAATTTTAACTTATGATTTTAAGCTGCCAGTTAATGAATCTATAAATGAATATAAATGGAATAGGTATGAAAAAGAACTTAAAAAACACTTGAAGGTATTAATCTACGGATAAAATGCTTGTGACATCATCTTTTATTCAAAATCAAAGAGTATTTTTTATAAGCACAAATCTACACGTTCTTGATCTAAAATATTGATAATTAGTCAAAGAATTCAATGGATTGTAATGAGAGAATGGGCTTATCTAAGTTCGGAATCCAAATGTATTTAAAAAATAAAAAAATATAAAAGATATTATTCCTTGAATTTTTAAGTACTCGTTCCCGAATAAAAAAAGCTTACTAAAGCATAAAACTAATCACTCGTATATTGTTACCTCATTAACAAAGAGTAATGACGAACATAAAAAATGAAGTTTTATGTTTTTCTGTTTCAGTTATTTCACGTTAGGATGAAGAGTTATTTACTTTGCAAAACGTTAAAGAGCTTCAGGGTGGAGGAGGGGGGGGGATTCGTAAGGGGTAAAAAAATAAGAGGAAAAAAATCCAGTTTTTTTGAAGTACTATCCTGCCGGAAGAAGATTATCTCAACTTTTTTATACTTAGGGAGGGGGGGGGGAAATGTAGAAAAAATATATCTTCCGCGCAAATAACGGAAAAGCTTTTATACGGGAAAAAAAGAAAAAAATACTGAAAAATTTTCATTCGCTCGACAACTTTCTTAGCGATTCCCCCTTAGCGCCGCTAGGGTGGGAATCAAGAACCCGTTGCCATCCGCAATTAACATAATTGTGGCAAAAAGAAAAGGACCAGCGAAATGTTAATATGGGGAGTGAAAGAGTCTAATTATTTAGCAGCGGGGGCCATAATTACGATCGATTTTCCAGAGGAACGTGCGGGATTCGCGAGCCGGGTCCACCCACGCCCTGTGACGTCAGATGTAATCAGCAAATCCGGGACATTCTCATCAGGGCATTAGCTAATTAGGAAACGGTATTTGGGAAAAAAGAGTTAAGAAGGGTTGGTCTTAATTAATTTTTAAAAAATCAGCTTAAGGCAAAATTACTCAAAATATGAAGAGACTGCAAATCTACCGAAATATTAAAGTTATCTAGATCATATGGAAAAGGACAGTTATTTAACTATTTTCCAAAATCTATATACCATTAAACGAGTTAAAATTACAAGTGCTCAAAGGGTTTAAAAAATTATGCACATGATCATAAGTAAAGGGCCTAAATATATATGTTGCATAAATTTTAACTAAATTTTGAATTTGAAACCCATAGGAAAAAGGGGTGTATTTGAGTATTGCAAACTTTAGAGCTATTTAACTATTTTCTTAGATCATTGATAAAAGGGTTAAAATAGAGGTGCTGAAAGGGTTGAAAAATGAAAGAAATGAACACAGTTAAGCGAAATTATGAAAACTGAACTATGCTTTAACTATCTTTCTAAAAAAGCATTTCATTCATCAAAATTAATAAATATCGTTGCAAAAAAAAAAAAAGGTTAAAATTAGAATGACCAATAGGTTTTAAATTATACATAAAAAAGACTAAGCAGGAATACAAAAAATGGACTGAATTTCAATTATGAAATAATTATGACTTTTAACTATTAAAAGCCGTAGCATGAAGCTGCCCCATTTTCAGAATTATATTATTCGAGAAAGGGTTAAAATTACTAACTGTTTAAAACAAAACAAAAGAAAGCCTTAAAGTGAGACTACGCGAAATAACTAGCATTAACAAATTTTATGTTTGAAGTCCATAGTCACTCACTTCTGTTTGAAGATTTAAGAGATATAAAGTTTATTTTATTTAAAAGATTGAAAAAGAAAGAGAACGAAAAAAAGAAAGAGGTTGAAATTAGAAACCACCAGTGGGTTTTAAGATGCAGTGTCAAAATAAGATAAATGCAGCCTTACAAAATATTAGCGGAATTTTCACCATGACATCCGCAATAAACAGTTGCATGAAGTTGTAACCATTTTCAGACTTTCATTATTTGTGAAAGGGTTAAAATTACTAGATATTTAAAAAAAAGCTTAAAAATGAATTTAGGCGAAATTACAAACATTAACCACCTTTATTCTTGTAAATTCATAAAGAGTTATTGAGTGCGCTCTGTTTTAAGATTTGAAAGATTACTTTATTTAAAAGTTACAAAAAAAAAAACAGGCAAAGGCTGTTCTTTTACGAAATACACAACTTTTTTAACAGCTTTTAAAAAATTGAATTGCACTAGAGACTCGAAGAAATTTTGGAAGGCGATTTTAGTGTTTATGAATTTTTTCAGAAAGCTACACGGGAGATACAGCTTTACTCATATTATTAGCACATAGTGTATTGGGTGAAGCAGCATTATTAAATTTGAGTGCTTAACAGCATTAGTCTGTTTTTAAATCTGTTCAAAATTCCAGTGACGACGATGGCTATTCAGGTTGAACACACCCTTAACACAAGCGACCTCTTTCATACATATTTTTTGAAACGGTCGCCTTAAAATCGCATATTTATGTATGATTTATACGAAGTTTAAAATATTATACCCATACATTTCTTGTGCATATTTTGCATTTCGCATTTCATGTGCATAGTTCAGCGACCCATTTCGGGGCTTACGGTGTTTTAACACGTTTAAAAAAATTATGTGATTTTACTACATAAATACTACTAAACAAATTATATCAGGGTCTTAAAAGTTTTTAGGATGTCTCTGCACCAACTGCACTATATATTCCTTTTATTAAACGATAAACCAGCATTAAAAAAAAATCTTAAAGATCGAAAATTTTGCAAAAGGTGTCATTCACTCACGAAAACTTTTGCTGTGCAGTGCCAAAGAATTTTTCTGAAAATTCCATGAATATTTTTTTATGTGTTAAGTGTTAGTGCAGTTTATGAACAATCATTTGACGAAAATGTCCTTAGTGCAATTATTTTATTTATTTACTAGCTGACCCGGCAAACGTTGTTTTGCCATATAAATTATTCCTAGGATTATTTTAGTAGAAAGAAACGACTAACTTATTGTAAGTGTGTGAGGATGTGGTATATGAGTGGAAGAGGCATGGAGAGCTGTGAACGATGCTGGAATATAAAAATAACACAATACCAAACATTTATATTTTTAATTCATTGTAATTTATTCTTTAAATGTATATATATCGCTAATTATAATAATTTTACTAAAAAATAATATCAATCCCTTAACGCAATAGAGTATACAATATTTTTTGTTATCCCATCTTTAGATAACACAAACAAACTGGATGCCCACTGTATGGTTTGCCCACTCGAGAGCATGCCACGTATAACTGTCCGTGTGAAAAACATGGTGTGCTCAAATCTAATCCACAAACAGACATAGTTTGGCCTTGAGACTTATTGATAGTCATTCCATAAAAAATTTTGCCCCCCCCCCCCAAAAAAAAAGGATGAAAATCTGAAACACTTTCAGATTTTAAATACGCACTATAGTGCTATATATTAAAATCATATCATAATTTATGCGTCGTCCCTATTTTTCGTCCTTATTCCATTAAGTTGGAAAGTGTTATCATTATTCATGACTGTGCTGTATTTTTCTTTCTTATTTCATAAACCCATCTTTGGAATCGAAATCTATCTTAAAATCGCCTACTAAAACTACTTTACAACTTCTTTTCAACTACTTTACAACTACTTTACAACTAAAATTACTTTACAATCTTCGCCAAGTATATCACAACTATACTTCACCGTTTTATATATTGTTTCCTACTTTAATGCCTCGACTCTCGCCAAGGAGGCGATGATTAAACATATGCAGTTACCATGACGATTTTTTGCATTTATGTAGAAATCGTAACTTAGAATTAAAATGGCGATTTGGAACAACATGTAAGTACAGCATGCCGTTACATTTTTATTTATTTTGGATTACCAATTAATGTAGTTTTAATAATTAAATGTCTTCAAATTCCTTAACTGGCGCGTTTATCGCTAGTTTGTTTACTTTAGTTATCACCTAGTTCTTTTGGGTGCGTTGAAACGGTACTTACGTATTATCCCGGCGGTCACTTCCGCCAAACTACTTTTTCGTAGATTTTAAATACGTTGCCAATCGTATTCCAAACCATCAACAATCTCATGTGCCCGGCATTTATCTTGGTGAAAAAATGCTTGTCTTGGCGGACCGCCGGGATAATACGTAAGTACCGTTGAAACTTGTGCATAACTCCCAGAGACCCATGACTGCAAAGCTCGCCAAAGTACGGGGATTTTAGGTTGGCGAGAGTGAGGGCGTTAAAATAGGAATCAACTCTTTCTTGTACCTCAAAACACATCTTTGGAATCGAAATCTATCTTAAAATCGCCTACTGAAACTGTTTTACAATCTTCGCCAGGCATATTCTTCCTGTAGGCATATTCCAACTGTACCGCAAAGACATTTTAAATGCTGTTTGGAATGGGCATCATAATCCATGAGTGTACCGTGTTTTCCTTTCTTGTTCCACAGAGCACTTCTTCGGAATAGAAATCTATATTAAAATCGCCTAATAAAACTCTTTTACAATATACGCCAGGCATTTTCTAACTATACGCGAAATATATTTATAATAAATTGTCACGTTTTGGCACCACATTTAGCGATCAATTATCAAAAATTGCAAACCTTGTGCGACTTTCAACATTTTATTAACGCCCCCCCCTCTCCACATTATCTGGCAAACACATTTGAAAAGTGACTCGACACGCTAATGTCTACACAGAAATCCTGATTGAAATTAATAGCACTCTGGGGCTAAACATTTTGGGGTGGACCACCCTTATGACTTAGGGGTATGAGACATAGTTAAAAACCTATTCTATGACCTAACGAATATAAATAGAAAATTTCATTAAAATTGGTCGAGTGGTTTCAGAGGAGTTAGGTGACTAACACTGTGACAGGAGAATTTTATATATTAGATTTATTTATTTTGTACCAAGACTATGGGCGGGTTTTTCTTCTTTGGAGTGCAGCTTTAAATATAAGAATAAATAGATATATATTATCGAAACGTGAAGGGAAGGTTGATATTAGCACAAAGATAAAAATTCAGAAAATAACAGTAAACCGTTTTAAACACATGATTTAAATTTAATGGTGTTTGAATGTACAGCAAGATGTTATTTTTAAATTATTAGCTTAAAATAAAAGAGGATATTATGGTCTTCATAAAAATTTATAACGAACGCATTTACAACAAAGAAGTAAAAAATTAATCGTGAATAGCGATAAATCTATATTTACTATAAATATCCAACATGTTTCAAAAGAACTAGTTCCAGGATGAGAATTCAGAATCACACAGCAATGTGGGGCCCGAAAAGTCGTCTTCATGTAGCTAATACTAATCCTTTTGGAACATGTGCCGGGAAAAATGGGGAACTTTCCGACCATTGTTCGTCAAAAACAATTTATCTTTCATGAAAAACACTGATTAAAACTGATAGACTGAAAATTCTATTTCATTTTCTAGACAAACAAAATATTTATAAGACTAGGTTAAGAAATTAGATGAACATTTTCCCTAAAGTGATTATGAACAAGTAAGTGAAAAGGACGTTTTGGACCCCACATTTCTATGTGGTTCTGATCATTTGTGCCCTACCTCCCCTTAAAATTAGTGAGAATTCTTCTTTTGAAACTTTGAAGCACTCTGCATATTTCTAAGAACTCCAAATATATTTTTTTCAAGCAGATTTGTTTGAAATACTGCCGCAGCATAAAGCACACAAATGATTATGTAGTAAACCTCAAAATTGGGAGTTGCAATAACTTGAATATTTTTTCACAATAGTTTTGTTACCTGTAGGAAAACTCCATTACTATATTTTGTACTTCCCATAGTAATTTAGTAATAGGAATAAATGACAATATTTTGCCTTGTCAAATAAACTGAATAAATTTGTTTTACAATTTTTTTAAATTTAGCTATTTATTCATAAGTTTTTAAAGAAAAAATTAATTTTTTTCAAAATGTCCTTGAAATATTTATTGAAAAGTTAACTTTTAGTTATAAAAGTTTGTATAAGGTTTACCTATTATGATAGTGATTGTAAAGAAACAGAAAACTTTTTTCTGGCCGTTAAGAATATATCTTTGGCCTGATAGTATTCATGTTGTTCAATGCTAAACTGTAGAGCCACTTATGCTTATACAGTAGAGATAAGTTCGGGCTCATTTTTTGAAGCCCGAGCCCGCCCGAGCTCGAGGACTTTAATGCGAGCCCGCCCGAACCCGAGCAACATTATTTATGTCGGAGCCAGAGCCCGCCCGAGCCCGAAATTTCTGCTAAAGGTAAATGAAATTCAATTACTTCATTGATAGAATACGATAAATTTTGCCGTTTGTGCAAATTAAAGACAAATATAGTTGCAAACTCTTAATGCACTTTCTAATTCTTTATATCCATGTTTATCAAATAATAGCAATAATGTTTCAATTTTAAATAAAAATTCCGTTGAGTAGTCACACCAGTGTTAAACATTCGTATGTACTTAGACATTAGATATAGAAAAATACAAGTTATAAATCTCATATAGTGACATTAAAAAATGCTATCTTTGAAACACGTCCAGAAAAGAGATTTTGCATAATAAATTTAAGAAATTTGCATTTAAGAATTTAGTTGATAGAAAGAAAATTACTTTTAAAAAATATTTTATGATACGATGGGAATATATACAATGCTATCATTTAACTAAGAAAGACCGGTAAATAATCAGGCCAAAATTTTGAATTAACAGCATTTTAACACACATACGCAAATGAAATAGCACAACACACCATTTAGTAAATTACGTAAGAAAGCTAGCTTTTTACCCATCAATTATTTTTTTGCAAGTCCTAAGATCATATCAGTACGTTTATTTTACCGATGAATCGAGTTTTAAAATCTGTTTCAAGGAGTATGTCAATAAAGGAGACATTTATCACGAGCCCGAGCCGCCCGAGCCCGAACGCAATCATGAATTACAGGGCCCGAGCCCGGTTCGGGTCCGGGCTCGGGCTGAGCCCGTCTCATCTCTATTATACATCATTAATTTGTGAAATGCCAGTGTATTAAAACACATTCTTTCTAATACATTGTCTTATTTGCATCTTCATTTTGAAGACAAATTCAATATTTTAGAGACAAAGACATCCAAAAGTATAACGAAGAACATAAAAATTTACACCTGGATAAAGACGAATACTGAATCTCTTCAAAATAATTTGGTTTGAAGGAGTCACTTTTTACATTCTCATCTATTAAATATATTTACATTTCTGAAGATTGAATGGTTTTTCTCGCTGTTTCACTCCAAAAGAATGACTATTTCAACTTTTTTGTTTTAGAGTGTACTAAACTTTAAAGATTTTACCCCACCATGGCCGAGTGGATAAGACTCTGAACATGGTAGATGGCTGAAGTAGAAGATCTCGAGCTATGGCTCTATCATTACTCTATCATTAATCCGGACCCCCCCCCCCTCGAAATTTTGATTTTTGTTACTAAAATGATAACGATAGAGTCTTTTTGTGAAAAATTCTTCCTTTTTTATCGTTTGGAGCCCCTCCAAAATGTTGTTCTGGATACGTGACTGGAAGGCGCATATTTATATTTTTAGAAGTGTTATGGATTTATGTAAAATAAATCTGCAATCATACCGTTTTATTGTTTTACGGAAAAAGCAAATAAATCTCTATAACTCGAAGCTTCTTTATCTGGAATTTTTTCCCTTTCTCATGAGATTGGCGATGGCCAGGTTCGACTGCATAATACACATGTTCGCAGAATGCCCGCTTGAAATTAATATGCAGCATATTGAATGCGTACAACCGTCACAGATATTTTATTAGATATTATTATTTAATCTGGTAGGAGTATTTTCTGGCCAATGTTCTTAAATTTGTGGATCTAATCACAGATTTAAAACTATTTTTATTAACACGCTTTTATTTATAAGCTTCACCTGTATGTATGTTTGTAACCGACTCCTTTGAACTCAAATTTGGCACACTTTAAACGGTCAGATTTAATTTAAACTTTGTACATTTAAGAAGAACCGGTGACAATACAATAATTTTATAAGTTTATCTCATTATCCTGATCAGGATCACCAGGATTAAATAATTTCCTCATTTCTTATCCTGATTGAATGTAGAACACTTCCAAAGATTACAATCTTAAGAAAACCCTTTTTACCGTGGCCGTGATCGTATAGTGGTTAGCACATTGCGTTGTAGCCGCAATAACCCAGACTCGAATCCTGGGCACGGCAATATTTTATTTTTACAAAATATCGTGATACATCACATTATGGAAGAGTACGAGAACATGTTAAGGCCATTTTTTAACACGCTTTTATTTGTTGATTAGAGACCTATTTTTCCTTTTTAGTGAGGAAGATAGCATTTAACTGCAGGTTGATTAATACTTTGGTGCACATCAGGGGCGTAGCAAGAGGGGGGCTCAGGGGGCTGCTCCACCCCGAAATGGGACCCTTTACTTACCTTACAATTTGATATTTAGCTTACAATTGAACTTTAGCCTTAAATTTGATACCCAGCCCACCCCGAAATAAAATCCTGGCTACGCCACTGGTGCACAGTGAAAATAAATTATCTCACAGTTTGTAATTTCCAACTTAGAGTTCCTTAGTGTCTTATGAGGGATATCGAAAATTAAAAATAAATTTTAAATACATACAGTTTAACAAAAACTAAAAAACACGCTTTTATAGCAAATCGAACTAAAAAGCGAAAAATAATAATAGAGTTTAAAAAACCAAAAAACACGCTTTAGTGATAAATTGAACTAACTAAAGAGCGAAAAATAATTCTTAATATAGAAAAAAATTAATGAACGAAAAATAGCATTATTGTGAAAAAAGCGTGGGTGCTCCATATATCAGCTCTTGAGAATATTCGATCGGTACGATTAGTACAAAAATGATACAAAAAATAGAGCACAAAGCTCCCCACGCTTTTTTCACAATAATACTATTTTTCGTTCATTAATTTATTTCTATATTAAGAATTATTTTTCGCTTTTTAGTTTAGTTCAATTTATCACTAAAGCGTGTTTTTTGGTTTTTTAAACTATATTATTTTAAAGGGAAGTATTGCCGTTTTTTAGTATGTCAGTATTTCGGCTAGCCAAAATTACGGAAGTTAATAATACTAAACTTAGCATGTACATGAGTTTTTTTAACATAGGTGAGAGATTAGACTTTTTCTAAAATTCATAACCTACGGGGCGGGGCGTAAGGGGACAAAACGTTCCTTTATCAGATCCTGCGGGATCTCAATGAAAAGAAGAGCTGTCCATAAAATTCGTGCTGTAAAATGAAACATTCTCAAGCATCTAAAAATTAATTTAAGGACATTTTGAAATTTCTCCTCCGAAGAGAATAGACGTGGAAGAAGAGGGGACTGTGGGCATCTTTCTTCAAAGAAAAAAATCTTGTTATCTGTGAAGTTATTGCTTTAAAATGTAATACTAATAGGACTAATAAGTTCAGGCTTATTTTGTCAGTAAGTAAAAAACTGTTGAAATTTTATTTATTTTAATTAACATAATAATTTGTTTGTTTCAATGTAAAAATTGCATTATTTTCTGGTTCATTTAATATTTTTTATAGTTATTAAAAATTCTTCAAAAAGAGTAGGACAGTTTATTTTAAAAAGTTTAAATTCTCTGTGAACATAAATTGTATTAAAATTTCATAAAAAATATCTTAAGAATTTTTCTATCACGAGTGCCATCTGCCTACGGGAGAGTGCTTTAGTTGGAGGACTTTTAAAGGGTTTCTAACGCGCAATCACGTCACATCTGAAGAAAACCAACTAAAACTTCAAGCCAAAATGTACAATTGACATCCACGCAGTAGCGTGAGATCTTCTACTTCAATCATCTACCATGTTCAGAGTCTTATCCACTCGGCCATGGGGGGGTAAAATCTTTAAAGTTTAGTACACTCTAAAACAAAAAAAGTTGAAATAGTCATTCTTTTGGAGTGAAACGGCGGGAAAAACCATTCTATCTTCAGAAATGTAAATATATTTAATAGATGGCAATGTAAAAAGTGACTTCTTCAAACAAAATCATTTTGAAAAGATTCAGTATTCGTCTTTATCCAGGTGTAAATTTTTATGTTCTTCGTTATACTTTTGCATGTCATTGTCTCTAAAATACTGAATTTGTCTTCAAAATGAAGATGCAAATAAGACAATGTATTAGAAAGAATGTGTTTTGATACACTGGCATTTCACAAATTAATGCTGTATAAGCATAAGTGGCTCTACAGCTTAGCAGTTGAACAACATAAATACTATTAGGCCAAAGACATATTCTTAACGGCCAGAAAAATGTTTCCTGTTTCTTTACAATCACTATCATAATAGGTAGACCTTTAACAAACTTTTATAACCAAAAGTTAACTTTTCAATAAATATTTCATAGAAATTTTGAAAAAAAATTAATTTTTCCTTTAAAAACTTATAAATAAATAGCTAAATTAAAAAAAAAATTTGTAAAAAAAATTTATTCAGTTTATTTGACAAGGCAAAATATCGTCATTTATTCCTACTACTAAATTATTATGTGAAAGTGCGAAATATATTAATGGAGTTTTCCCTCAAGGGACTCTCCCCTCCCCCCCCACCTTAAATACGTCCCGTGAATCTCTTATAGCAAGATTTACCTGAGACTTACGAAATGTTCAGTTATACGGCCTTCTCTGCTTCTTTTGTTGTCTCTTTAGACGCATCGGTTTGCAACTTTTGTTGAAGAAAGTTGCTCTTTAAGCACTGCTTTTTGTAATTTACACTAATTAAAATTCGAGATATGGAAGTTTTGAAAGTAATTTTTTCGAAATAAACATTAAGAATACATTGAAATTCGATTGTAAATGTACGAAAATTTTCAAATTTCGAGATGTAGAGGGTTTTGAGTTATACAGGTTCGAGAAAAACAGGTTTGACTTCATCTGTAGATTCGGAATGTCTCTTGAGAGCTATTGGTAGCTCTAAGGCATATGTAAGGACTATACTATTCAAAATCTCGTTTCTTTTTAAATGAGACATTTTGACGGAAATTAGTAAGCAGGTTCTATAGATTAGCATCGTCTAACGTGAACAAAATGCACTCTCAAACGTAAAGGAGACTAGATGACTCTTTAAAAGAAAAATAGGTAGCTTTAGCCATACTACCCGCCTCTTGTTTAGTGTATGTATGAAGTTTTTGAGAGTGTAAAAAGCAGGGAAGCAGTGATGAAAAAAGAAAAAAAGGCAGAAAATGTGTAAAATGTAGAATTCCTCTCAGGAAAACTTGATTATCGACATCCAATTAACAAAAATCCAAATTTCGGGAGGGGCCCAGATATCGCGCCTATCCGCTGGTTACGTTCCTGGTAAAAAATAGAGATCTTTTTAACCGAATTATACTAGAAAGAATCAGTGTTCACTTTATGGTCTCCCATTTTGTATGGTGGTCAGCGAACCACATACTGTCACTAAGGATGGTCTCGACTGTCGTCTTGGGGTACATTGTCAATTCGTCCGTCCCTTCATAGGGAAAAACGTACGCCCACTTATACCATTATCATATCATAATGGCCAGACAGCTTTATGAAGGCCAATTCCTTCCTTAGAATATTTCTACACCACGATGTCTTTTTTAATTTTTGTCTCCAGTTCTTCTCACCAATGAAGTCTGATTCCACTGAATCAGCCTATCTTAACCTTTAAGGTGCCTGCCTACCTTTAAAATGCAATTTTCGGTCAAAAATTTTGTGTTTAATTTTTGCGGCTTTTTTTAAAGCTTAATTTATTAGCTTTCTAAATCCGTTTGAATTTTCTTTTTATCATGTTTAGAACTTGAGTTATACAAATTTTAATAGAAGTCACTTCGAAGATTTCGAAACCGGAAGCAGGATTCTGGCGCCGGAAGTGAACCGTAAATGTTTAAAGTAATTAAAAAACTTTGTAAAAAACACACATAAGAAGTAAAAGGAAAAAGGATACGCGTTTCGTTCAAAAATTGTTTTGAACTTCTTCAGTCCAAGCTCTTCGACGTAAAGAACACAGGGAACTGAAAGGAGAAAAAAACAAGCAAGATGTTGCCACAAGGGGCAAAGAAAAGTCGAACAAAACCACGGAGAGGGGAGAAAAAAAATTAAAAAGGGGGATAGAAAGGAAAGGAAAGAAGCACAAAAAATACAGAAATAAAAAAGGAATAAAGAAAAATAATAAAAAAGGGAACACACAAGTACAAACACACACACAAAAAAGAGAAAACAGAACAAACAAACAAAAAACAAATAGCACACGTATATTTTTTTTTTTTTTTTTTAAACCACGAACAGGACAGCACAATAAATATTATTATTATTTTTTTTTTTTTTTTTTTAAATAAAAACGAAAAAGAAAGACAGTAACACACGTACATACACATTAAAGAAACAGGGGGAGGAAAAGGGGGGGGGGTTAGACGAAGAAAGTGAAAAGAACCTTACAACAGCAACTTCCAAGCAGAATGAACGAAAGGAACGGAAGAACCATCGTTCACAAGACGATCTAAGTGCTGGGTAATGGAAAAACCTTCCAAAAAATCCAGATGGGACAAAGACTGAGGAGTGCACAAAATCTTAGCCTTAGAAAACTGAAATCGATGATTGGAATTCCAACAATGTGAGGCAATAGAAGATTTGGAAAGATCGTGCTTAGAGACATATCTCTCATGCTCTTTGAGCCTAAATTTGAGAGCTCTTCTGGTCTGACCAATATAGCCCAAATCACAAGATTCACAAGGAATATAATAAACACCCCAACGGTTCTCAGTAGGAATAGGATCTTTAAGGGAAGAAAATTTAAGTTTATTAACAGGTTTAAAAATGACTTTGAAACCGAAATTTTTGAGAAGTTTAGAAATTTTGTAGCATAAAGGTGAAAAGAAAGGTAGTACAATTAATTCGTTGTGAAAATTAATAGTATTAGTAGAAGTATTAGGCTTATTAAATTTAGAAACAGCTTTATCAATAATAGAGGGGCTAAAACCACGAGAAACAGCTAAGGATTTTAAGTAACTAATTTCATTATTAAGAGAAGAAGAATCAGAGCAAATTTTGATAGCACGAAACACATAAGTGTAAAAAGCAGAAAGTTTTTGCTGGTAAGGATGATTAGATAGGGCATGAGGAGGTAAAGATATAGAAAAGGGCTTGCGGAAAACAGAAGTAGAGAAACCGTCAGGATTCCTAGAAACAAGAACATCCAAAAAAGGTAAAGAATTGTTGCACTCCTCTTCTAGAGTAAATTGGATACACGGATCAACAGAATTAACGATCAAAAGTAAATTAGAAATATCACAATTGGAATCCACTAGAACGAAAGTATCGTCAACATATCTGACCCAGCACGGAAAATTAAAGACCTTGAAGAGTTTCTCTTCAAAATAATGCATATAAATATCACATAAGAGAGGTGAGAGAGAATTACCCATAGCAAGACCCTCGGTTTGTTTATAGAAAGAGCCATTAAAAATGAAAGCAGTTTGTTTAATACAAACGCTTACTAAAGCTATAAACTCTTTAATCTCAATAGAAGAATAATGAAACTCGCGTAAACGCTTTTCCAAACAGTCAATCGCACCTTGGATAGGAACATTAGTGAATAAAGATTTAACATCAAGAGAAAGCATTTTACAATTAGTAGGAGAAAGAAGTTTAACTTTGTTAACGAAATCATAAGAGTTTTTAACAGTGTGGGTATTACTAGCAGTCAAAGGTGAAAGAGTATGCGAGAGGAAACGTGCAAGGTTATAAGAAGCAGTACCAATGTTAGAAACAATGGGGCGAAAGGCAAGAGAAGGTTTATGAATTTTAGGAAGGGCATAGAAGCGAGCACAGTTAGCAATAGAAGGAATAACATAACGTTTAGTTTGAGCATTAAAAGCAATTAGAAAAAATAGATCATTGTTCATAATAATAGAGATGGCGAGCTGTACAAATCAGGAACATTCTAAAAATATTTTTTTTTTATTTATTAGGTAAGATTTAGTATTTGTTTCTATTTTCTGCTTTTTCTCAAAATGAGATTTTTACGATTTTGCTTTATCGCAAAACATCATAACTCAAAAAAATTATTAATGCAGTGTTTAGAAACTTTGACAAAATACTCTTGAGGTGTCATTCTAATTGCTTTTAAAATTTTTCTACGTTTATGTGCACTTGAGGTTGCATGACACTTTGAATTGGTCATTCGAAAGCCATCAATCTGTCGATATCCTGGCATGGTGAAATACTCTGGATTTGTGATATTTAGTTCTGTTAGAACTTTTAGACAGTCTTGATAGCCTTCATTAAACTGTATTACTGCATCATACGCCCCCAATTTCACAGTTTTGTTGCCACAAATATTAACACATCTTATAAATAAAAATGAAATTCTGTTTGTTTGTTTGTTTGTTTGTTTATTTGTTTGTTTGTTTGTTTGTGGATTTGAGTTGTATACAAATCCACAAAAATGGACATATCAGCCTGAAATTTTGCACAGATATGTAAAATACTATAGAATAAATCATAGTCCACTTTAAAACTTTGAAAGTCCACCCGTTCCGAGAATTTAAGAGATTTTTTATGTTCTCCACGCAAAAAGCTTTCCGTAATTGTAACCCCTGTAGTGCAAAAAGTGTGAAATAAGGATCGTGGTTGCCATGTCTTGCGATTTTGCCGAATAAGATGTTTTAAATTTTCAAAGTAAAAATAAAAGAATAATAATGATTTTTTTTTGTTAGTTTATATTCGTAAGGTTATTTTTTTTTTTAAATTATAATATCGTGTGCATGGGAAATCGGAGCAAGAATGAAATGTTTTATACGCAAAACAATAAGAATTGAAGATTTCCGAGGCTAATAGGTAATTTTTTTTAGTTTGGCGAAAAAATAAAATGGCTCAAATGCCGATTAAATTTCTTATACTGACTCTTATACTGCCATAAAATTTCTTATACTGACACATTTCAGCACGAAGAATATATTCTAACTGTGTTCCCTTTGATGTTACTCACCACTAGATGGCACTGCAATACATTATTTTAACTCGCCACTAGATGACGCTGCAGCAGGCCAAATTCTTGACCATTCAAACGGTCGCTATGAAAATCAGTATACATAGCTATTTGAACAATGAGAATATTTTGGCGTTATCCATTTTGCTATAACTCGCCACTTGACGGCACTGTAGCAAATCATTACTTTAATTAACCACTAGATCGCGCTGCAGTGCATCACTTCTTGACTGTGCAACTGATCGCTATGAAAATAGGTATACATAGATATTTGAACACGGGGAAGAGTTTGGCGCTATCCATTTTCCTATATAATTTGCCACTAGTTGTCGCGTCAACATATGAACTTCACAGGGCTGTCCAGCCGATCGTCCTGAAATTTCGTATTCATCTATATCTGAATGCGAAGAATATTTCCGCCGTATCCGTTTTGCTAAAACTCGCCACTAGATTGCGCTACGCCGCATGACCTTCTTCACCGTACAAACGATTGCCTTGAAATTCGGTATGCATGGTTATTGAACACAATATAAAGCGATATCCATTTTGCTATATCTCTTTATTACAATAAATAGTAATCACCACAAATCGTAATATCAAAAAGTCCATTCATTCCCGTGCGAAGAACGGGTACTTCAGCTAGTCCTTATAAATAAAAATGAAATTCTGTTTGTTTGTTTGTTTGTTTATTTGTTTGTTTGTTTGTTTGTTTGTTTGTTTGTGGATTTGATTCGTATACAAATCCACAAAAATGGACCTATCAGCCTGAAATTGGGCACAGATGTGTAAAATAATATAGAATAAAAGATAGTCCACTTTAAAACTTTGAAAGTCCACCCGTTCCCGGAATTTAAGAGATTTTTTATGTTCTCCACGCAAAAAGCTTTCCGAAATTGTAACCCCTGTAGTCAAAAAAGTGTGAAATAAGGATCGTGGTTGCCATGTGTGGCGATTTTGCCGAATAAAATGTTTTAAATTCTCAAAGTAAAAATAAAAGAATAATAATGATTTTTTTTTGTTAGTTTATATTCGTAATGTTATTTTTTTTAAATTATAATATCGTGTGCATAGGAAATCGGAGCAGGAATGAAATGTTTTATACGCAAAACAATAAGAATTGAAGATTTCCGAGGCTAATATGTTAAAATTTTTTAGTTTGGCGAAAAAATAAAATGGCTCAAATGCCGAGAAAGTGAGTTCTAGCGGTTTACACTGTTTCCGGCTTGGCGAAATTTACTGAGAGCTTAAGGAAACGAATTTTTGAAAACAAGTGCAAAAGTTTTATTAGAATACAGCGTTAAATTTTAATGATCCGTGCGGAAATAATGCAGTTATTAAGAGATTTCAAGCGATCTATCTTCAGCATTCTCGCCAATTGAGTGCATTGATTTTAGTTGGGGGAAATCCGCCAAATTTCAGAAAATTGAAATCTTCGCATTTAGTACATCGAGGTAACGATGAATGAAACATGTTATAGTTGATAATTTAAAAAATGAGGCTGTATTAAGGGATTCCACTTTTCAAAAAAATGCCTGGCGGTCGAACCATTTCCCATTTTGATTGCTGCTAAGTCAATGCTTCGAATGATTCCCTGAAAAAACTCTTGCAAAATGGCGTATGTTGGCACTTTGGTGAGGCTTAGATTTGAAACTGGATTTTATTTGAGACTGGTATCTATATTAATAAAACAATGTGTGTAAACTGTTTGTTTGTCTGTGTCTCGCGTAGCTCGCAAACGGGTGATCGTAGACCTACCAAATTTTGAACGGAAATTCTCCATGACAGGTCCCGTCACACCTCGAAGCGATTTTTTCAAAATTCGAACTATTTTAGGAAATATCGATAAAAACGTATCGCAAAAGGCTAATTTTTGCTTTCCGCCATTTCGTAATTGTAACCCCACAGTGCATTAAGCGACAATTAAGCTTATATAGGTTGCCACATTCGGCAGTTCATTAAATGATTCAGACTCTTGAAGTAAAATTAAAAGAATAACGATTTTTTTTTATTTTGACTAGATTATTTGTAAGGTTGTTTTTAAATTAAAATATCGTGTGCATGTGAAATCAGAGCGGGAATGAAATGATTTATACTCAAAAGAAAAATAGAATTTGGAAATTTTCCGAAAATAAATGTGCAACTTTTTAATTGGGCGAAAAATAAAAGGGGTTGATGTCCGATTTTGTGGAGGATTCTAACGCTTGGCGCTATTTATCGTAATTTAATCGTCTGCTATTTGGGTTATGAATACACCTGCGTATAAGTTTTTGAAATTTTCATTCAGTTGGAATTGTGCATTTTTCTGAGCAGCTTTTCTGCATCTATTTCTAATATATTACATCCAGAAAAAAGGATGTTAGAAATATCAATTTTAATTTTGTTTAATCACACTCATGAATAATGATACACTTTCCAACTTAATAAAAGAAGGAACGAAAATAGGGAAGACCCATGGATTATAACACTTTTTATATATAGCACTTTAGTGCGTATTTAAAATCTGAAAGTGTGTCAGATTTTCTATGATTCTAGCGCTTGGCGCAATTTAATGAGAGGGTATTTTTAAAAACAAGCGTAGGTAATCTTATAAATAAAAATCAAATTCTGTTTGTCAATTTGTTGATTTGGGTAGTATACAATTCCACAAAAATGGACCTGTCAGCCTGAAATTTTACACAGATATATGTAAAATAATATAGAATAAATGATAGTCCACTTTAAAACTTTGAAAGTCCATCCGTTCCCGGAATTTAAGAGATTTTTTTATGTTCTCCACGCAGAAAGCTTTATGTAATTGTAACCCCTGTAGTGAAAAAAGTGTGTGAAATAAGCATCTTGGTTGCCATGTGTGGCGATTTTGCCGAATAAAATGTTTTAAATTCTTAAAGTGAAAAGAAAAGAATAATAATGATTTTTTTAGTTTATATTTGTAAGGTTATTTTTTTTATTATAATATCGTGTGCGCATAAGAAATGAGAGCAGGAATGAAATGTTTTATACGCAAAACAATGAGGATCGAAGATTTCCGAGACTAATATGTAAATTTTTTTAGTTTGGCGAAAAATAAAATGGCAGATAGGCCGATTTTTAGAAAGTGAGTTCTAGCGGTTTGCACAGTTTTAGGCTTTTTGGCGCAATTTACTGAGAGCTTAAGGGAATAGCATTTTTGAAAACAAGTGTATAGGTTTTCTTAGAATACAGCATGAAATTTTAACTATCCGTGCAGAAATAATGCAGTTATTAGGGCATTTCAAGCGATGTAGCTTCAGAATTCTCGCCAATTGAGTACATTGATTTAACTTGGGGAAATCCGCCAAATTTCAGAAAATTGAAATCTTCGCATTTAGTACATCGAGGTAACGATGAATAAAACATGTTATAGTTGATAATTTAAAAAATGAGTCTGTATTAAGGGATTCCACTTTTCAAAAAAATGCCTGGCGGTCGAACCATTTCCCACTTTGATTGCTGCTAAGTCAATGCTTCGAATGATTCCCTGAAAAAACTCTTGCAAAATGGCGTATGCTGGCACTTTGGCGAGGCTTAGATTTGAAACTGGATTTTACTTGAGACTGGTATATATAATAAGACTGGTTATAGATAAAAATGAATGTTGGTATGTGTGTAGGAGGTTGAAAAACTCAGCACCGTTTCACCGATCACCATGAAATTTGGTTCACCTGTCTTTTATCATGGAGAAGGTTTTTATGCTATCCGTTTTCCTCTAACTTGCCACTAGCTGGCGCAGCAGAACGTCGAATTCTATTCCGTTTAGCCGTTTGCTATGCGAATATCGTCCAACCAATTTCTATGAAATTTGGTACACGCGGATATTAGAACACGGAGAATATTTTTCACCATCCATTTGCTGTAACTTACCGCTAAATAGCGCTGCAACGCATCAACTTCTATACCGTTCGACCGATCGGCATAAAATTTTTTATACTTACACATTTGAGCACGAAGAATATATTCTAACTGTGTTACTTTTGATGTTACTCACCACTAGGTGGCACTGCAATGCATTATTATTTTAACTCGCCACTAGATGACGCTGCAGCAGGCCAAATTTTTGACCATTCAAACGGTGGCTATGAAAATCAGTACTCATAGCTATTTGAACAATGAGAATATTTTGGCGTTATCCATTTTCCTATAACTCGCCACATGACGGCGCTGTAGCAAATCATTTCTTTAATTAACCACTAGATGGCCCTGCAGTGTATCACTTCTTGACTGTGCGAATGATCGCCATGGAAATAGGTATACATAGATATTTGAACACGGGGAAGAGTTTGGCACGATCCATTTTCCTATAACTTGACACTAGATGTCGCGTCAACACATGAACTTCAGGACTATTCAGCCGATCGTCATGAAAATTCGTATGCATCGATATCTGAATGCGAAGAATATTTTCGCCGTATCCGTTTTGCTAAAACTCGCCACTAGATTGCGCTACGCCGCATCGCCTTCTGCACCATAAAATCGATTGCCTTGAAATTCAGTATGCATGATTATTGAACACAATATAACGCGATATCCATTTTGCTATATCTCTTTATTACAATAAATAGTAATCACAACAAATATTAATGTCAAAAAGTCCATTCATTCCCGTGCGAAGAACGGGTACTTCAGCTAGTTCTAAATAATTTAAAGTTTTCAATTTTATTTTTTATCCTCATTTTAGCGACTGAAATATTGCGATGAATCTATTTTTTTTTTTTTTTTTGTCGATAGAAATTATGAATTGTCATGTATATTCGTGATTTTTCACCGCGTAAAATGTTAACTTCTGTAAAATATTAAATAACATGGTTGAAGTTTTGAGTTTAGTTCAGGACCTTTTAAGAATCAAAATAAAATTTACAGAGTAAAGATATCTTTATCTGAATTTGACTTATGATGTTTTGGTAAAGTGCTTTTTTTTCGCAACTTTCATGTATATTTTTAGCCTAAATATCAAAATATTTTTTTAATTGCATAATTTTTCATGTTATTCACAGTTTTTAACTGTATTCTATTATATAATGCACATAAATTAGCAATTTTTCAATTATTAAAAAAAAAAAAAAAACCCTGCGACAGTAGGCAGGCGCCTTAACTACATGCGCTGGTATATAAAATGCACCATTTGCTTGAACTTGAAACTGACCTCACAGATGAATTTTAATATGGTCAGTGGTTAACATATTGTTTTGTATATTACATTGTATTTTCCTTTTATTCAAGAAATTTTTATTAGAAGTTATGATTATTTAATATTTTAGCAGAAATATTTGTTCCTTTTAACTTAATTCTGTTTGATTTTTTGTTGGTGTGCCAATATTCACCAGACATGAGTCTGTGTTAATATACTAAGCACGTGTAGTTATAGGTTAAGTTCAGATGCCTTCACACCCTCGTATTCCAGTGGATTTAAACGGAAATACTTCTTTTTATAATATTTTCATTATTCATACGAGTCAAGTGGGCCATCCAATTCATTCTATTTATTTTTATGTATTTTATATCTGGATCTTTATCAATCGGTATAACTCAGAATTGTAATTCCTTCTCCAAATATTATATTTTCATTTATACTACCAAGTACGTCCAGGTCTCAGAGGCATATGTCAAAGCAGATCTATTAAGAGTTTTATAAATTAAAAACTTCGTATTTTTTGAAAGACATCTACATCTCATAAATCTTCTTAGTCCATAAAAAGCCCTATTTGCCAAAAATAGCCGATTCTAGATTTCGAGAGATATTCTGTTAAAGGAAATAATAATTGATCCTAAGTAAGTAAAATTCTTTAGTGTTTCAAATTTATAAGAATCTATTTCAAAATAGGGATCTGTAGTTTTTGAAAATAACTTACATTTTTTTTTTTCTCCTCGTTTATAGTTTAGCTCATTCGGCTTGCACTGAAAAAGCAAAAATGCCACTCACACCTAGAAAATAATTGATGGGACTAGAATTTATGAGTCTGTGTACTCTCTATAAGTACTAACTACCATAGAAAGACTGGAACTAAGACTAGGTAAGACTAGATAAGTAAGACTAGGCAAATTTTGACCCCCCGTCCCCTCCTCCTATGTCACATTTTTTCACAAGAACTGCTACTCCCTCCCTCCTTCTTTTGTTTTTGTTACTGGAGGCTTGACCACAACGAGGGCAACAGATGTTGGTCATTCCATTATATAGGGGCCTATTAGGCAGACCAACGTTGTCCGTTACGAGTGATCTATTTTTTAACCAATTTTAGATCAGAGGCCTGGCACCTGGGATATCATCCCCAGAGGTACCGTTTGAACATGCAGGACATGGGAGCTACGACGAATTTTACGTGCACCAGCTCCCACTAACGTACTCGGTCCCTCAGCAGTCCAGCTGAAAGAGGAGTTCTCCCTCCCAAGCACTGGCCAGGCCAGATGCTGCTTCATTTGCCGTTTTTTTTTTTTTTATGGGAACGGAAACCTTATTGTTTATTTATTTGAATATTAGTGTCCATATTTATGTAAATAAAAGTGAAGTATAGTTAGAATATGCCTAACGGGGATTTTAAAATAATTTTAGTAGGCGATTTTGATATAGACCGCAAATTTGAAGATGCATTTTATGGAAAAAGGAAGACAAATACGACACATCCATGGATTATGATGCACATTCCAAACAGCATTTATAAAGTCAAGTACAGTTAGAGTATACTTGACTAATATTGTAAAACAGTTTTTGTTGGCAATTTTAATATAGATTTTTATTCCAAGAAAGTGTTTTATCAAGCAAGGAAGACAAATAAGACCGACGCATGAGTTATGGTAAGTTTTTAATATACCGCATTATATTGCTTATTTAAAATATGAAAGGTTCTGTGATTTTCCTTCATATTTTTATATCTTGAAATTTAAGAAAAGTGTAATGTATTTAGACAACGTTACCTGCTACATGCAGTGAAAATGGTTTTCCATTTATCGCCCAAACTAGCATTCACGAAAGTGTTAAAGCAGTTGCTTTAAAATTCAGCAAAGCTCAGCTAAGTTCGCGCTGGCATTTTTGTTTTTTGAAGACAATAGGCACCATATCTGACAACCCGTGATTCTTTTAAAAGGACCATTGGCAGGTCCAGAAGGGGCGTACAGGGCCACGTACCTCCGCATCTCCCTAACGAACTAAGTTTAATGTATAGAAAATTAACTTATTTTGCAAATTCAAATGAATTTATAAGAAAAAAAGAGATAAAATAATTTTGCGATTCCTTCAAAATTCTTCTCTGGGACCGACTCAGGACCACTCAGCGCGAATTTTGGAGGAAGCCACCAGAGCGTATAGAAGATTTTAATGAAGTTTCATAAAAGAAAAACGTATTGAAATTTATATAAGTGGTATTATAGTTGGTTTTAGCAGCCCCAGAAATTCTATCGCCAAACAATCAAGAAATATCGCCAAGATCGTGGTGGGGAAATCTCGCGAAAACGTTTGTATTTCATGGGTCTAGCCCCCAAGGATTAATATATTAAGGATCTTAACGTAATATTAGTATTAATTTCCGGGACAACTGGCATACAGACACAAAAATAATGTAAATATTTTAAATTGCTCAGTGAAATACTGAAAAGTTTTGACGATAAAATTACATAACAGGTAAGTTAGTTTAGAAAACGTGGATTAAGATTCGAGGATTTGTGAAAGTTTTTGCCTCCGGTTCTCTTAAAGATCAATGCGAAGGCGACAAAACGTAAAATAGCAACGATAACCTGAAAATCCGAGTGTTTTAACCCTTTGAGGCGCAACCCTTTCCCAATGCTGAAAAAAGGGCCGCCGTTGCCATCGCTCGACTTAACTACCAGCAAGATGGCGGACGATCGAAACGTTCATCGCTTGCCACAGTTCTAGAGACCCTTTTTTGACAACAGCTGGCTGTGCCGCACAGCCAGCTGTCGTGCACCCAAACTGATTGAAAAAATATGTGACTATCCCTAATAATTTGGCAACCTACTCTATGTATAAAATAATTAAAACTTTGTAAAATAAACGCATAGAAAGGTACTTATTATTTTGTACATTAGAAAGGTACTTATCAGTTTCTTGTTTTTTTGGTCGAAATAAATTCTCCCTTCATCATAGACTACTGCTGTGAAGGAAAAAATGGTACTTCCTACACAGACTTATTCTCAGTAAAATCCTATGATCCTACTTACTGTGGATTGGTAAATCATTGGGGACAGTCACAAAAACAAAGATATGAAGGAATGTATGAAAAAATGACTGCATGTCTAATAATATTGAGGATTGATAGTAATTTTAAATTGTAATCTTTTTCTAAAGGGTTAATCAGAATGCGATTATCCTAAAAACACGTTTAAAGTGAAAGATTGAAAAATCTTCTTTTAAAATAAGTTGTAGGTTTATCATTAGTAGTTCGGGTACTAAAGGTATTGAGTACCTTCCCTCCTTTGTACTTGGCGCGCTGAGGTAAGTGCATTCACCTGCTGCCACTCCTCGCAGGTTTTTCGGCACGTGAATAAATTGTTCAATACACGCATAACAAAAGAATGAAAACGATATGTTCTTTACGAGAGTGCGATATAACATTAGAGAGGAAGTGTTAGTGGTTCCAATGCGATCTAGAGAAAGTGAAATTACTAAATTTTGAAATCAGTTTAAACGGGTAAATCAAATAGCTCAAAACATGTTTGTGTCACAACACACGAGGTGGTCATTAAGTAAGTCAGCAAAGTCATATGCATGTTACGGCTTACATAATGGCTCTTCATCAGAGCCGCGGAATTTCATATACAAAGAAAACTATGCATAATACCGTGTTTACTCGCATAATAGTCGCCATCGCATAACAGTCTCACCCCAGTTTTGAAGGAGAAAAAGTAGCTTTAGAGTTACTATATTATGTAGTAGATTTTCCCCGCATAATAGTCGCACACCTAGACTTTCACCATGAAAAATTGGCAAAAAAGTGCGATTATTACGCGAATGCCTTGTAGATAATCAAAAACAAAAAACAATTTTATGAGGTCCATAACTTAAATTTGGTAGTTGAATCTTAAATGTCTTATGCCTGGACAAATAATAATAACAGTCAAATAGTTATCATTTTACTTGATATATCCAAAAAGCTTAAGCTTTAAATCCTGCAATTAACTGTATTTCCTTTTGATATTCGACAGAAAATTTAAAGAATATGAAATTTATGTTCATAACCATGTAAAATATTCTAATACTAAAGAAAAATTGTATGATTTTTAACAAATATCTATTTTATTGGTTCTCTTTATAGATTTCTTTTAAACTAAACAAGATAAGTTCTTGCATAAATCTATTTTATATTGCAGTAGAACTCTGAATTAACTTACTGTGCTTGCTACGCTTCCCCGCTTCCCAGCCTGACGACAGCTGGCTGTGCCGGCACAGCCAGCTGCGCCAAAAAAGGGTCTCTAGATCGGTGGTACGAGATGAACGTTTCGATCGTCCGCCATCTTGCTGGTAGTTAAGTCGAGTGATGGCAACGGCTGCCCTTTTTTCAGCATTGGGCAAGCTATCCAGCTGTTCTCGCATTTTTCCATTTTTCAGCAGATGTCAGTGCTGTTAAAAATAATCGTGACCATTTTTTACGGGAAATGACGTGCTAAGAAGCAAAGGATTCTCGTGGAGCTATGTCACCCGCAACTATTTTTATAGAAATCAAATCTATTCTTCGTGACTGGCAACAGTCAAAACATCAGAGTTTGGTGTTCCCAGAGCGGGAACACTGCGCGTTAAAGGGTTAAAAGACCACCTCTGTAAAGAGACATTTCTTAAAGTCCGTTTATCTTACCCCTACATTTTCTGGCTAAAGGTTCAGTGTTAATTTTCCTTTCATTAAAAAATCACTTTCTTCCGTCTTTCTGCAAGCGAGATCATTTTTTAACTTTCCAATGAAAGTATTTTGTAAAACATGCACAAAATACACTTTCAAGAAGCATCATACACTAAAATAACATAATCATGGTTCCGAAATATAAAATGCCGAAGCTAAATATATTCCTTCAATTTCGATATCTCATCCGGTTAGTGATCCCGATTCAGACTAAACATAAATTTTTATCTCTATAGTTTATAATACACTTTAAAGTATAATATTCAGTTTCGTACCATATAAATTCAACATCGGCCGCACCATAGGCCGAGTGGATGAGACACTCAAAATGTTAGACGGCTGAAGTGTGAAAGTCCCGGGTTCGCGGGCCCCATCGCGTGGCTGTCGATCTAATGGTCTGGGGTTTTAGTCGGTTTTCTCCAGATGTAAAGTGTAAACGCATTAGAACCCCCTTAGAAAGTTCTCCAACCAAGGCGGGCTTTGCCATAACAACACAACACAGACAAGCATGAATTCAGCATCTTCAAAATTTAATGCATGCATTTAAAAAAGGTTTTTATTTTTATATTTTTTCTCTACTTCAAAATTTATATAGTATCTCTCTATTCTAAAAAAAAGTAAGGGCCGCTGCCGACGATGTCTCCGCTGTCAGAGCTTGTTGATCTATCTTCTCCTAAACCGTGGGGATTTGAATTTCGAGAAACATGTTCCTGAATGCGGAAAATTCCGAGGAACCTGATAAGGTGACTTAAATTTCGAAAAATCTATTTATTTTAGAAGATATTAATAAAAAACTGAAAAAATAAAACATAATGGTTGCCAGATTTGGCATAAAATCATTCATTCCTTTGCAATAAAGCAATTCCAAGTATGTAGTATCACGTGAAATTGTCAAACATGAAGTAGAAATACACCCATTTTACGCCAAAATAAAAAGTATATGAAATAAGTAACTCAAAATGGTTTACACAAAGTTGACAATTTTCAAATAGTAAGTTCGCTTAGACAACAGGAGTTTAGAATTAGCGATTATTCGTTTTTCCAAAACAGAATAACTAATATCTTGAAAATGAAAAATGATTAAAATGCAGATTATTTTAAAGCCGGTTCGGTCCAGCTGGATTATTTGCTACCAGTAGAAATATTTGGCCGCGTTAACTATGCCATTATAGCAGTTATAGTACACTTTGGATATTTGCCAGCGCGACGAGATGGTATAATTCGTGGTGCTAAGTATGCCAATCTGCAAAGGATTATGTAAATGAAAATATGGATAACGGTTTTCCGGTAACTTTAAATGAACAGTAATTATAGGTTATGAGCATGCGTAAATCGCCAAATAATGAAAAGTCGCCATTTGTGGCAAGCTATCCTACCTGCTCCGTAGTTTTTATCAAAGAAAACATATGAAGTACTGTTTTCTTAGAGCTAATTATTAACTATACATATACGCAAGTCGCCAAATTATGAAAATTCTCCATAATTGGCTAATACGCAAGGCGTCCCGTGGGTTTCACATAATTACAAATAGTTAGTTCGATGTTTAAATTTTTATGTTCCAAACAACATGCAAGAACCAAGCAATGTGTAGCTCGGTAACATTCTATCTTATCCAACCTTTGGGTTTTGTTTGTTGAAATTATGTCTTTTTTACGATGTCTTTTTAGGGGCCGAATGCCTCATACGAAATGCGAGCGTAGCGAGTCTAGTCCCCTAGGCTGATAAAAAATTGTTTCGTATTATTCCTTTTGTTTGGTTCTTTATCGAGGTTTTGTGTCCTTTCCGCTACATCAAATGAACTGAGAACTATCGACATCTTACAGGATTGGTAAACTAATGTAAATTGTGTAAATAGTAAAAAAAAGCAAAATAACTGTTATAAAGAAATGTCTGTGAAGGGCCCGATTACGGCCAACAGAGGCTACGGGCTTTGATGAATTTGGGGGCACCCATCTATGAAATTTGTATTATTTTTCACAAAATTTTGATATAAAAAAGGATATTTCAGAACAGCATTTGAAATTGGGGGCCCTTTCGAGCCTGGGGCCCCCAGACCCGAACTTCAAAGGGCAAATTCCTTATCACTGGGGCAAAGTCCCGATTTGCTCAAGCGATAATAAGGCCCTGTGTCTGTGGTCCTGCTAAGGTCATTGCCGAAATAGTGGCCGTAGCTGGGTGGTAAAGCCCTTTGTTTTTTCAAAGCCTTAAACTTCATCGGTAGGCTACTCTCAAAGGTGATATTGTAATATTAGAAGAAACAGTGGAAAAATTTTAAGAGAAGAATGACTTGGATAGTATTGGTTTAAGTGTGCAAAGCAAATCCCATTGATTGGAATTTTGTGGAACGAGAAATACATTCAAACTGCAGAAGCTGTGGGGATAAAGATTTTTGTATAAGGATGGGGTGACTGCCATAGACGATCAAAAGATTGTTTTTAAGAGTTTCAGAGATATGGGACCCATCTCGGGCATTCAAACAGTTTAGTTCTGTAGAAACGCACACAAAAAATGTTCTGTGTGCTAAAAATGTTCACTAAAAAGACGGCTATGCGGTGGGATCGAGCTTTCATTTGCTTTCCTGTATCTGCGCCCATGGTGACCAAAGACTCGGGTCACAGATTTGGATGGATGTAGATAAAGAGATACTCGAACAAGAAATTCAGTTTGAAATTAGAGGAATCAATTGATGGAAAGTTTGTTATCCGCTAGAGTTGATACTAAAATGAATAATTTGTTTCAATAGATAAAATAATATTTAGGAATAAAAAATAACTCTAGAAATAATTTTTAAAGCAAATTTTAATTATTTTCCTCTTTAAGGTATATAAACATAGAATATAATAATTTAGTTTGATAGCAATATATTTAATAGTGTATTCTACAAAAAAACTTTGCTTTATCCATTACCTCTATTCTAATACCATCTCTGAATGAGTGAATTTTCATGGTCTAAAGCAGCGATTCTCAACCTTTTAACGTCTCCCTTCCCCTCCAACAAAGGCTAACTTACGGCGGCGCCCCCGTCACATTTTTCAGCATACATTCAGTTTTTTAATCCTTAACAATGAACGTTTAATCGAATTTTCAACGACATAATGTTATCAGTAAAGTTTGAATGAACATTTTAAGCGAAAATGGATACATTTTTGAGTACAAATGAGAATAAATAAGATGATTTTTTTTTTTTTTAAACAAGCATCACTACTTACTCTTTGGTTTTACTCGCGCCCTCCCTTCAAACGCTCTGCGCCCCACAGGTTGAGAAACGCTGGTCTAAAGGCATCTTTAGAGATGTTTCACGATGTTTTAATATTTTTACTAGATTAAATTTTTTTTTCTATAAACCAGATGGTATATCTGTTTATCATTCTCACTGTATGCTATATTTTATACCGGAAGAAGAGAGACAACTCGAATGTCGTTTAAATCTGTTTTTGGCATCCCAAGGTGGGGTATAGTGTAAAATCTTTCCAGATTTTTTTTTTCATTGGAAACTGGCCCCCGAATTTGTCTATCGAATGAGAAAAAACCCAGAAAAGTCCAATCAAATGCTCAGTAGTCAATGAGAGAGGAATTATCACCATGGGTGTCCATGTGGTCGTTTGTAGGACAGGGCCAAGTCAGGGGTTTTGTCCTAGAAATCTACATAAATAAAATTAGACTTTTGTCTGTACATTACTTGGAATTCAAAAATTTTGCAATTTATATATCTTTCAAGCACCTGGTAATCCAGTACGACCCTGAAAAGAACAGTTTGTCTTTCATTCTGTCATTCTGTCCGTGAAGCTTTTTTGGTTTGCGTATCACGTAAAAACGACTGGAGCGAATGGAATGATAGTTGGTGAGGTGATAGGTGGTCACTTAACTTAAAATATAGGCTTAGAATTTTTTTTTAAAACCTTGATGAGATTTTGAGATTTTGCGAAACTCGTTTCAATCTGCGTAAACTTTTGTTCGCGCATCACGTAAAAATTACTGAAGCGAATAAAACGAAATTGATTGACATGATAGGTGGTCACTCAACTAAAACTATAGGTGCCAAATTGTTTAAAAATTTTGCAAAAATTGTTCAAAATATGAAAATATTTATCGATTAGGTATAAATGACTGAAGCGAGTGAAATACAATTTACTATCGTCACTGGTGGTCGCTTGAACTGTTTGCGTCAAAGTATTTTAAATTTTTTAATATATTTTGAGATATTGGGAAAATTTAGTACATGTTTGCGCTATTCCTGAAAAATGGGAATGGGATAGAATGAAATTTGGAATTATGTTAGATGCAAATTAATTTGAACTCCAGATACCAAAACAGTTTTAAATATTTCATAAATTTTGAGATTTTTTGAAAATCGTATAAATTTTTGTCCCGTATTCTTTAAAAATGGACTAAAAGAATACAATGAAGTTTAAAATGAAATAAGAAATAATAAAAGAATACAATGAAGTTTAGCAACATCATCCGCAACGTCTAAAACAAGAAAAATCGGAATTTTTCGAAAATTCTAAATACATTTTTAAAATGTTTGTTTGCTTTTTTAGATTATGTGAAAATTGAATTTTTTGAGGAATAACATTAAAATATCTAGAGTGAATCAAGCAAAATTTAGCTGCAGGTTAAGAATGACCTCATTGACTTGAAAAACCCATTGAACCAGAATAAAATTTAATTTTCTAAAACAGAAAGAAATTCTCTATAATAGTCAAATTTACTGATCACTTTGTTGCTCCCAAGCCTGTAATCTTTTAACATTTCTTTAAAATAATGCTTGGAAGATATTAATAATCCATCACGAAACCACAGATAGGATTGAATATTTATGAATGCTGTTAGTTTTTTAGTCGACTATATATGGTTAATACAAGCTTGAAAATATAATCTTAAAGCATTTCTTGAGTTATAGAAAGCCAGTCGTGATATACACAGGATTATGCAGTTTATGCAGAATAATTTTTACATAGAAAAAGGTTTATTTATTCATCTGGTGCCCTATTGACAAAATCTTCAAATATTCACCAGAACCTTGGGGAAAAAAATCTTAAAAGGCGATTACCTGTCACTACGCACTGAAACATATCTTTTGTTGAGTTAAAAAAATTTTGGTTGGCTCATTTCAAAGAAATATTTTTGTTAAATCAACAAAATTTTTCTTAATTCAACAAAGTATCCTATTAATTTAACAAAAATTTTGTTAAAACCAATAAAATTATTCGGTTGAAATGGCGCCAACCGAATTTTTGTCGAATCAACAAAATTGTATTAAATTCAGTAAAACATTTTTTGCTTGCAGTTGGCATCGATGCGGATACTTTGCATCGATGTCAACTGTGACTTACGTAGTTTACCTACTTCTATGACCTACGTAGTTTGCTTTATTGAGTGCGTCTTCCCAAAGACGGAAATGAAAACTTTAAAGCTGGACTGAAGGAGGGAAGGAAAGGATGCCACAGAACTTCTCAATGTGTGTGACACCGCGATAGACATGACTGATATAATTTTTCGGAGTTTAGAGTGGTTTTCTTTAGATATAGAATGGATATCTCAAAATATCTCACTCGAAGCGTTTCCCACGGTTTGAAGATATACATCGCATAAAGTATGCGCAATATTTATGTGGATGCCTCTAACGTAAAACAAAAATTTGTCTTTCCAATAGTGTATATTTGTGGCTCATCATGCTGTGATTAAAATAGTTTGAAATGTAAAGTAGACCAATGAACAAGAATAGTTTTTAAATTCCCCGATTCTGTACAAATTTGTCTTTTTCTTTAATTTGTTGTTGACCAAATTCCCATGCAGTGCGATATGCGAATGAAACAAGTATTGGATTCAACTTGCAAAATTATTGTTAATAACAACAAGGCAATAGAGCAGCGTTTCTCAAACTGTGGGGCGCGACCCCCAAGGGGGGACCGAGAAAAACCAAAGAGCAAGTAGTGATGCATGTTTTAATAAAATCATCGTATTTATTCTCATTTTTACTCAAAAATATATCGATTTTCGCTTAAAATGTTCATTCAATCTTTGTAGATAAAATTATTTTGTAGAAAATTCGACTAAATGTTCATTATTGAAGATTAAAAAAACTGAATGTATGCTGAAAATTGTGAGGGGGGGGCGCCACCGTAAGTTAGCCTTTGATAGGGATGGGGGGGGGGAGGGCAGCGACGTTAAAAGGTTGAGAACCGCTGCAATAGAGGATAAGATGCAATTTTATCAGCGATCAGCAGTAGGAACAATCTGCGCAAAAATGGAAAGGGATATACTAATATTCTTAATTTATTTTTAATTTATATTCTTAATTTATTCTTAATTTATATTCTTAATTTATTTATTACGGATTGGTTAGGAATATTATAAAAGCCTTTCAAATACTAGTTTACAGTATTTAATTTAAAGTTTTAATATTATTTTTATGCTGCATGTTTGTAATTCGGTGCTTAAATAAATTTGTGTATAAAGACACGGATGTGTCTGCTGATCAGCTGTATAATGAATCATATACAGTTTCGATGCTTAAAGGGACTTCGGTTTTTATGCATTTAGATGTCAATTAACTGCTGTTCTACCACAATTCTCCGCGTTACTTCAGAGAATTATGGTAGATTTTAAGACTTAGTGAACAAATTAATTATTAGGTGTACTAGAAAGTTATGTCGTTTCTTTACATTAAATTAAAACAAATAAACTTTTAATAAGATTTTAATTGCAGACAAGCTGTGCCCAAATATAGGGTTCGTATTTGTTACATTTTAAAGCAAGGATTTTATGGAGTCTCTCTTTTTTTTTTAAATAAAGATATGTTGAAAAAGGAAAGAGTGGACCTCTACCCTCCTTAAAGAAGAATGTAAATACATCCTAAAATTGACTTTTAGTATTTGCGAGTGTTTTTTCAGTTTAAAGGAAGAATTCTATGGCTGCCTCTTTTTACTTCCTTGTACGAAGTATAAGGAAGTAACGTGATCGCGAAAAATTTCGGCAGACAGATATTGACGAAAAATCCGATTTTGAGTACCTCTAAATTTACTTTAAAGAATTTTTGCGATGCATCTCATCTTACGCATGCATGCACGTTCATATAAATGCATGTACAACCCATTTTGACCGACCGCAAGTCCATTTTGACCAGTTTTGCCCTGACGTCTGTAAGTACGTACGTATGTATGTGACTCGCATTTCTCAAAAATTATTGGTCGTGCAATGTTGAAACTTTATATTTAGGATTGTTGTAACATCTAGTTGTACACCTCCTTTTCGTCCCAATTGGCTGGATAGTTTATCTACAGGGCCACCCAAAATATTTTAAATACATTACGCTCTATGGGCAGGAATTCATTAAAGCGTATTTTAGAGGTATTGGGCTATTTCAAACGACTCAGAAGTGATGTATGTTGTTAAGGGTTACTAGATGAATCTTTCCATCGAAAATAGTGCCTGTATCATTTTATATATTTACTGTGTTTTTATTTATCTATCTTAACTACTGAAAACAAGAATTTGATTTCTTCTAATATATTTAAAAGTAAAAAATTTCATGAAGATTTAACGAAGGAAAATTGAAAACTCTGCTACAGGATCAATCATAAACTATTCATATATGAATTTTCAACATTCTACTACTAATAGTTTTTGAGATATGAGAGTTAAATACATACACAAGTGCATCAAAAGTCGCGAAGCTTGGCGACTTTTGACGTAACTGTTCATATCTCAAAAATTATTAGTAGTAGAATGTTGAAAATTCATATATGAGATTGTTGTGACATCTAATTGTGCATCTCGATTTTTGGTTCTAATCTACTGAAGAGTATATTTACAGGACCACCCAAAAGAATTTCAAACATTAATGTCTACGGACATCTTCAATATATTACGTCTGCAGTCAGCCATTGTTTGGTCCATGCACCAAATCTCGACATTTGCCACCGACCTTGGCGAGTTTTGTCGAAATGTCGCCAAATCTGGCGTTAAAAATAATTTCGTATTTTGTGTAACTCTAAAAATTTTAACCGTATAATTTTGAAATTTTGTGTTTAGAACTATTGTAACATCTAACTGTGCATTTCTGTTTTTGATTGCAATCCACTGAGTAATTTATTTACAGGGTCACCCAAATGACTTTAAATACAATAAGGTGTATGGATACATTTAAATCATTGAAAGTCTGTGGTCTATGACTACTTTGACTATCCCCAAAATATCTCGCAAACTATCTCAAGGTTGTCGGCTTTTGGTGAAATATCGCCCAATTAAGAGCCGGAAATAATTGGCTAGAAATCGCTAAACCTTAGTATTACTGCAGTATTTTATCTTTTTCAAACAAAATAAGTTTAGATGAAGTGAGCCGAAATTATTTTTGATTTAATAGACGTGCAAGGAAGTCGTGTGTTGTCCACATCAAATTTTTTGAGACAGAGAAAGGGATGCGAAGAGGAAAATTTGGTCCTCTCCCACTGATAGGTTACGCATTTTGGAAAATGGCGTCCTGTCTAGAACTTATATGTCGAATTTCGTATTATTTGTTTCAGTAATTTTGGTTTGGCAGAATATTGGCATACGAAGAGAATGACGTTACCTTCCGGTCCCCTAATACTACTGCTGATTGCGTATTTTAAGCTGTCTTCATTGTTTTATGATTGCAGATCTTTCCTGACTTCATTTGTAAGGGAAGGGAAGCGACCCATTGAAAAATCTCTTTAATTTTCTGTACTTTAAACTAATTTTAAGGCACTTTTTCTTTCAAATCATTGAACATTTAACGAAACTACATATACAGAATGGAATGTTTCTCTTATAATTCTGTCCTATTCCAAGTCTCAAGGCTTTGATTCTTGGAGCTTACTTAAAAACTAATGTAAAATATTGTTGAAAATACAATAAAATGTCTTATAAGGCTGCAACTATCATTTCGAGTGGGCAAAAGATTCATTGGATTCAGCAGTTTATTGCTGAGTTATTTTACTATTGGCTAGTTTGCATTCATCTGAGAAATCTCTATTACTATTATGATAAGAAGTGTTCATTTAGGTTTGGTTTGTACTTTCCTGGTGGAAATTATTTTATGTGATAACAAGAGGAAATTTTTCTGGGGGGGGAGGGGGTGATATGAAATAAATCATGGATAAATAAACGATCAATGGTTTGTAATGTTTTTGACTTCCTAGGTGGCGTATCGCCCGTATTAATATTTTTTGTCAGGACTGTTTTTGTGTGACAATTCAACTCAACTGAGTTCATTGCTAGCATTCTACTATTATTGATTTTGGTGTTCTGTGTTAGATGTTTATCTGTGTAAAAAATGTGCTCTAATAAAATGTGTTTGTGAATACAGTTTAGTAATTTCGCGTCATGACAGGCCGAGTGGATAAGACACTCAACACTGGTAGATGGTTGAAGTGCAAAGGTTTTGGGTTATGGTCCTAGCGCGCGGCTGTTGATTTAACGGCCTGTAGTTTTCTGAAGTTTTCTCCAAATGTAACGTAAATGCACGTTTCAGCCTCTTAAAAAGTCATCTGCCAAAGACATAGCCACTTAGACAGATGCCGTTGTTTAACTTTGCTTAAACCACAAACTTCAAAATAAAATTTTTTTGCACGACATAAAACTCATGATGACCGATCCGAAAATTTCGGAAGGGGACTATATGGCAATATCCACTCCTTGGCTACTCTCCAGATATATACTCTCGAAGCGGTGTTTTAGTGCATAAAAAAAGGAATCGAAATGAACTTTTTCCAAACAGTCTCTTCAAGTCAAGGTTTCGCCGAACAACTTCCGCAGTTCCCAGACGGCAGAGTTTGGTAAAAACTAACATCCAACTAACAACTACAACTAGACGTAATTCAGTTATTTGACAGGTAAATGACAACTAAACTAATAGTTGCTAGCTGAACCTTGAACTAACTCCGCGCCACTAATTAGTTTAAGTTGAACCGAAAGCCTAAAAGCAATTTAGTTGTGCCAGATTAGTTGAACCTTCAACTAACAAATATTAGCTTTAATTGTTAGCTTCAACTAACTCGACTGAACTAAATTAACAGAAAACTAAAACAAATTTAGTTGAGCCGAATGAGTTGGACCTTCACCTAATAAATACTTTAGTGGAGCATTTAGTTGCGTTAACGTAACAACTGTTAGTTGAATATTTAGTTCGACTAATACCTTAATTAATGATGCCCAACTCTATCAGAAGGCCACATTTTCTGTTTTTGTTTATGGTTTATTATATTTTTATGCTTTATTTACTACATAAATTTCACATCTGTAAAATTTCACATCTGTAAAATTTATGTAGTAAATAAACCATACAAATTAATAAAAACACTAATAAGTGAGATAAATAATGAAATTGAACATTTTAAACATATTCACACACACACACACATGATATAAGATTTATCCTGAAAACTTAGAATAGTCATATGCGTAATTAAACTAAAATGTGCTGATAGGATGAGCTGGTACTTACGTATTATCCCGCCGGTCATTCCCGCCAAACTATTTTTTCGCCAAATGCGCTGGCAAGCTGTTGCCAATCGTATTCCAAATCATCAATAATTTCATGTGTCTGGTATTTATCTTGGCGAAACCTCGTTCATCTTGACAGACTGCCGGGATAATACGTAAGGACCGATGAGCAAGTTAGGTCTTGGTCTTTGTGACTTGCGCCTGAAAACATCTAATTCCAAAGCTCTCCCTACAAGAAAAAAAATGTATAAATGGCCCCAACTCCGAAAAAGTGCAGCTGTTGCCTTCGTTCTATTTCACTACAACCCAGTCAGCTGTGACAAAAGAGTTCTTTAGCTCTGTGGCTTGCGATCGGCGATTGGGTTGATCATGCTGCTGGTAGTTAAATTAGCGATGGCAACAACTGCACATTTTTAGGGTTAGGCAGTATGCCCATTTGCTCTTGTATATCGAAGTGAAAGGGGTACATTCGAAAATAATTTATCAAAGTTATTTTCTTCAATTAAGTTTATTTTTATCACAAACTATTATTAAAATTGCACGAATAAATATTTTAGAGTGGAAAAAAGGGTATCACTGATTTTTTAAAATAAGTTCAGATGGTTATCATCTAAAATTCTTAAAGTGTATTTCTCTAATTAATTAAATCACCCTTTTCAAAATGTTCTGCAAAACATTATCCGAGGTGTTGGTTACTGAAATCCTACTTAATACATTTATAATTTCCTCATCTTGAACAATCAATTAATAAAAACTGTTCTTTTATTTGACAAATCAACAAATAATTTACTTTTGATTAAAATTTGGTCGAAAGCAGAGTCCCGTTAGCAAATCGCAAATCCCTTGAAGATTTCCAAGGCACATCTTTACTCGAAAGAGTTATATAAAAATATCTTCATGAAAACAGAATTTCATCGGAAAAGTTTTAGAGGTACAGAATGACGAGATTTTGAGATATTTTATGCGCAATTTCAAAAAGTAGAAAACATCGACGTAATACGCTTATTGTTTTTGTTTAGTTCAGCTAGATCAATTGTACTCTTAATATGAAATAAATAGTGTGGATTTCCAGAATATTTACTTCACATTAAAAGTACTGGACGTTCTCTGTCTGTTATTACCTTTGAAAATTAGGAGTGTTTATGAGTTGAGGTCGTCTTGTCTGGTGTACTGCCAAAGGAGAAGATGGGTAATGTTTGAATAACAGATACTTGTGATATTTCTTCTCCAAATACCTTAAACTTTTAAGGAACTTTTACTACCCATTCAAGGCTTTTCGATAGAGTATGGAGATTTTTAAAACATACAAACTCTTAAAAGAGTATTCGAGCAAATTTCTAAAAATATTGTTCTCCGTAAAAGTGAATGATGTCATACATAATAATAACTTATGTTTCTTTATTATTCTGTTCTTTTCTAAAAACTAATTATTTATTTACGAACCTGAAATAGGAAATTTAGCTATTACTCAAATACTTTTTTTGTGTGAGTGTACATTGATTTTTGTAGTTCGGGGACACATATATTAATGATGAATGCGAGACGATTTTTTGTGAGACGAAACAGAGATTTACAGCTTTTTGCGAGACTAGACAAAGCTTTTAGGCTGATTTGCGAGACTCCTATTTTTCGTCTCACCTCCATCCCTAGCATATGTCCCATGGTCCTTAAAGGATTAATGACTACTACTAAAGCTATTATTTTAAAATCTCGGAACATTTATTTTCAACCAAGACATCATATGTTGAAGTAAAAAAAAAAATTATACAGTATTTGCAGCATGTAAAACATATTCCAAATGAAAATTTTGAATCAGCATGACTATATAAATATATATCTATAAAAATGTAACTGCTGTAATGTAACATTTTATTTTCTTCTCAAAATCTCTTTTTTGGCGTGGCTAGCAATATCTGAAGCATTCATTTTTCCCCCTCTAAAATTTCTGATAAAAAGTTTTTCGATGCTAATAATTTGAAAAGTTTGGATTCATTTAAGAAATTTAGGAAAAATTTTGTTTTATAGCATATATTCATAACTACTTACATTATTAACCTTCATAAACATGAATTCGATATTTTTTTTGTTCGAAAGCTGAACTTTATCGGAAGATAGAGAGATAGAATGAAAAACTCCTGAGATATGCTGTATGTGGGATTTAAAACGAGACATTTTGAGAAAATGCATTTGAAAACTTACGAAGAACACAAAAGGCTGTGTTTTAAAAAGCTATTATAAGCATTGATGTCTTCATAAATAAACCGAATAAACTGAATAATCGTATTTACTTCAAAAGATTCAAAAATGTTTTTTATTGCTTGAATATATATGTTTATATAATCCTTTTGAAAGAATAAAATTTTCAAACACAGTAATAGCGAATTCTTATAAACAACTAGATCATAATTACGTTGATTATAGAGGAATATAAATTAATAGCTATATCAAAAATGTGTTTATGATGCATAATAAATATACACTGAGTATACACTAATTTGTACTTACCATGATCTTGAAGGTCGATGCTGTCTGCCGTTGAACCTTGTAGTCTTGTCTGGTAACATGAGACATGGCAATACTATCTTATTCTCAACTGGACGTCAACCAATTTTTGTCCATTTAGCTTGAAATTATGTAAATACTTTACTTACGCAATTACTCGTTTATATTATTAATATGTAATTATTTTAATTACTCTATCTTTGCAATTTGCTAAAAAAATTAAATTCGCACTAAAAATCAATCAGGAATAAAAGTGACAAGTTTATCACTAGTAGAAAATTTCTCTTGAATGAATATATATTACGATTACTATATTTAACTTAGCCATCCAGTAATTTTCATGATTACTTTTAAATTTTGGTATTCCAACTATTTTGTTTTTCTTCAACCAGGGCTTGAGAGCTGCTGAGCCGCACGGAATTTTCCAACTAGAGTTTCCAAGCTTCTTGTCAACATGTACAAGTGCGGAATTCTCCCTGGGCATTAAACATCGGATATATTTGTAAAAAAACTCCCAAAGTTCACTGATTTTCAAAGATTTCTTGAATTGTGGGAGACTATGGGACATATTGTGAACTTTTCATCAGTATTGCAGCTGCTCAACAGCGATGATATTGAATTGGCAAGGCAGGTCTTTAGGAAGAGGTGAGACATTATTTTCAAAAAATAATCTGATCTTCATTAGATGAGTCTTATGTTGAGATGAGTCATGAGATGAGTCTTAGTTTTTCAAGTGTGGATGTTTTATTTTGTCAACTTATAAAAACATTTTCTTGATTCGGATTGCATGTATTGTAGGATTACCAGCAACTGGGAATTATTTAACAGCCTCTAACTTAAATGTAGATACATATCAAAGCGTTATGAAAAGATGTTGTCTGCTGATGAATTCTCACCAATTCGTTTGCAAAATTCTTGCTACCTAGTCATTATGCATATCGTTAACTATGAAATCCACATTTTACTCACACTTAAAGACGTTTCTTGAGGATTAAGTCAACTAAATTTGGCTCACCACAATTCCGAATTCCATTCAAATGTAGGAAGTTTACAGAAGCACTATGCACCTAAATATGAGTGAGTCTATTGAAAGGCTATAAAGCAGCTAGATATCAAAAATATCTTGCTACTGCGTAGAAAATTTTGACTACCAAACTTGACTCGCCAGCATTCAAAGTGGTGTTCAAAGCGTGTGCACCAGAAACCCACTGTACACCTACACATGCATATGTCAATAAGCAGTAAAATAGCTAGATGGGATAAAAAAAAAAAGAGGGAAAGTAAAGGAGAATGCAGTGTATGAAAGGGGAAAAAAATGACCTTCAAAAAACTAGGAAGATTCCAACCCTTTCCCTCCTTTTCATCAAGGGTGCCCCAAATAAACAGGTGGTTGGGAAAAAGGGGTGAGAGGGAGTATTTGATTTGGGGAAGCACGCGCGCGCGTGTGGTGGGGGCGCATCATTCAGGCTTATGTGGAGCACTATTTTTTCATCATCCTTCCCCTCATACACGTCATAAAAGGGTAAACCGAATGTATGCAGTATTGCGCCACAAGCAGCAAAATATGAAAAAGGACGTATGCTGTATTTTTCTTGTTTTGTTGAAGGTTATTTGAAGGGTACTAACAATACGGAAGGATTAAATGTAATATATTGCTGACACACATATGATGTTTTGCTGATGATAATAATATGTGCTTGTTAATTTATGTGTTTTTTTTTTATTTATGTGCGCTTGTTTTTAAATTAAACTTACTTAAATTATATGGAATTTATTGATTGCTGACAGAGGTATCATATTTTTTCTAAAAATATTTTTTTTTTCGTTAGTCCATATTTATTTTATGATAGTGTATTTTTAGGGTGTGCCCTTATTAAAATTTTATCTAATTTGTTGATTTTGTTGTTGAAAATATTGAGACCACGAACACTAATGCATACTAATAAGCTATACCTTACATTTTACCTGATCAATGGCACGTGTATCAAGTAAAATGCCACTAGCATTTGCAACTAAACTATTAAAACGGTATTTATTAATAATGATTATATTATGTCTATTTTATGAATATTCATTAAATTGTGATTGTTACTACTTTTATACTTATCATTATTATAAATTTACTTCTTTTGTAGGAAATGTCAAGCTTAAATGACTACGAGACATATTTCGTAAGCCATATGCAGAATGATAAATTTCTTTTATATTAGCAAGAAAAACAAAAGTTATGAAAGTGTATTGCTAATGAAAGCACCCCTTTAAAAGTATTTAAAATAGCTGCTGGAGCAAAGTAAAATTAAAAATGTGTGTATAAAATAAGCAGAAATGAAATTTGTACGTGCATTCAAGAGCTTAGATAAAAAAAAAAAAAAATTAGAAAACTACCCACACAGAGGTATGGCAGCAAAAACTGAAAGTAAATGCGATTGTATTGAAAATAAACAGAATTCTACAACTTGAAAGAAAAAAAAAGTACGTTAGATATCCAGACTAAATCGAAGCAGAAAAATATGTATTAACAAATATCTAACAAAGTTTCTTCAGATAAATAAAATAAATTTTCCCATATTTAAGCTTATAAATGCTCTAAAATAGAGAATTTACGGTTAAACTTCTTTTCCAACGCAGAGTGTTTAAAAATAAGTTAAATATCCCAAAATAGCTGCAATAGATCTTAAATCACTGATATAAATACAAATAAGGGTAAATAATAGTAATGGAATCTGCAGAAACAATTATGAGTACGTAACAATTATGAGTAGAAATAATTATGAAATTTTTTTGTTGCGTATCAATAATATACTTCTGCACACAACTTTCATACAGAACTTTATTTCCGCACATAAAAAAAAAAATATTTTGTTGAATTTAACACAACATTTGATGGCATTATTTCAACTGAAAAAGGAAATTGAATTAGCAAAATATTTTATTTAATTGGCGAAAATTTTGTTGGTTTCGTCAAGCATTTTCCCGAATCAACAAAATTATTATATTAAAATACAATCAATAAAAAATCCGCCCATCTGTAACATTATGAATTTGACTTTTTGTTTTCAGAGTAATTATTCAATGAACAATGATTTGCATTCGATGTTGTCAGCGGTGGATATCCAGGGGACGAACTAGGGGCTTCCGCCTCTCCCAAAAGACTGATTACAGGTGACATTTTGCTTCATTGTATACTTTGTTTATGTAAGATAAGCTTCTTTTTTTATATATTAACCTTCCCCAATAAAAAAATTACATTGCCCTAGCTAAATATTTTACTTTATTCTACATTTTGTTTAGATCAAATAAGCTTCTTTTAGAAAAATCAGTCCTTCCCCCTTTAAACAAAAAATAAATAAATAAAATTCTGTATCAGTCACTGAATGTCGCCACTCTTGTCATCTGACTCTGATGAGAAATATTAAAGGATATTAGCTTATGAGTATAAATTTTCATGTTTATATCAGATAAGTTTCTTTTTTTTATAAATTAACCCCCCACTTCCAAAAAAAAAATTACATTGCTTTAGCTAAATATTTTACTTTATTCTACATTTTGTTTAGATCAAATAAGCTTCTTTTAGAAAAATCAGACCTTCCCCCTTAAAAAAAATTATATTGCTTTAGCTAAATATTTTACTTTATTCTTCATTTTGTTTAGATCAAATAAGCTTCTTTTAGAAAAATCAGTCATCTGACTCTGATGAGAAATCTAAAAGGAAATTAGCATGAGTATGAATTTTCATGATTATGTCAGATAAGTTATTTTTTTTTTATATATAAATTAACTTCCCTAACAAATAAATAAATAAATAAAAATAATAAAAACTTGCATTGCTTTTAAACGAAACATTTTACTTATTCTACATTTTAGCTACATTTTAGCTACGACAGCTGGCTGTGCCGCACAGTCAGCTGTCGTCAAAAAAGGGTCTCTAGATCTGTGGCAAGTGATGAACGTTTCGATCGTCCGCCATCTTGCTGGTAGTTAAGTCGAGCGATGGCAACGACTGCCCTTTTTTCAGCATTGGGAAAGGGTTGCCGCGCCTCAAAGGGTTAAAGTATTTTTTGAATGTTTAATTCAAAAGGAAATTCAAGTTTATAAGGTATTTTATTTTCCAGTTAATTCGCAGTGGAATTATAGATTTTATTTAAAAAAACAGTCCACTTTTTTTTTAGATTAAACAAAAAGACATTGAGTTACTTGCAATTTTATTATCACTCCTGACGTGATAATTGTCAATTTATCTTTATATCTAATAAAGTACCCTATTGTCTCACCACTAAAATTGTTCCTATAAATTGGTTTCTCAATTTATAGTTTATTATCTGATGAACATGGTGTTTTGATCAAAATGTGATTACTTAACCACAATATCTTCAATATAAGTAATTGTCTATTGGAACAAGCTTACTTACAGTTTCTTGATCCTCTGTATCATGCTATGTTTTTCTCGATTGTGAGTTCAACACAAATACAGAAAGTATGTTTAATAGAAAGAAACATAAAATTTTTATTGTACATTACACGTATGTACAGCTGCGGAAATAAAACCCCGGCCACTTGCATTCTATTTGGCCGTCGTTTGTCGTACAGCAAAGTTGCATACACCAATGGTTTACGATTAACGAACACTTGAATTTGCTATACATAAAATTTGCATAAGGGACCATTTCTATATTTAAATTTGTCCCAACTTTTTTTTTAAATGGCAAACCCTAGATTTCATCCCATTTAAAAAAAAATTTAGCACATTTTAGCCTTTTGGATAAGAATTTTTGATACATTTGAACTAAAAATGAATGACTTGTGAGCTTAGAAAATTTCCCTACCTCTATGCTAAAGTATTTTTTCATATTTTAGCTCATATCTCATTTAATATTTATATTAAGAAGTTCATCCCCCCCCCCGGAACTATTAGAACTAATTTGCCCAAACATAATTTACTATTGTTATAAATATTTTGTAAATTATTAATAGTGATTTATGATATTAACATTAAAAAAAATGAATAGCCACCTAACCAAATTTCAGCGGAAATAAATGCAGAAAATAATTTTACATTTCTTGGCAAAATTTCAAATTTTTACGTCCAGTAGTTTAATTTATACTATTTATTAAAATGTCTTGTTTTGAGGAGTTAAGGGGCCATATATAGATTTTTTTAAGTCATAGTTTTTTGAAAATTACGTAAAAAATATATATATTAGATTTTTTGTGCAAAAAAGTAAACGATATTAAGAAATAGCAAATTTTGAAGAAAATAAATTGGAAATTTGTACAGCTTAATGGTGATTCTACGAATCTCCTATCGTTGCATCCACTATTATTTCCTCTCAAATAAAAATTTTCCATGTATGGAATTAGATGCAATAGACTTATGCCTTCCAATACAATGTGCTATTTCTGAAAACCTAACATCCTCAAAATTCCGGGAATATATTTGACCCAGTAAGGTAGCCAGGATTTTATTTCGGGGGAAAAGAGGGCTGTGTGCCTGATTGTAAGCTAAATAAAATGTCACATTTTGGAGGGGGGAGAGGCAGCGTCCTCAGCCCCTCCCTCCTCTGGATGTGCTCCTCATTTGAGCTCTTTTAATATCTGAAACATCAGATCTTTAAATCCTCATATTTTACCAAAAATTCAAAATGACAATTTTTATGACTAAATTTTTACCAGACGGTAAATTAAAATACCACCAAAAGTTTTATAAAAATATTGCACACTGCAGACGATAATATTTAACGAAGGAAGTAAAATAACAAACACGGTGATAATATTGGGTTCGCAGATAAGTAGTTGCGTTTTTCACATGAAATTCAAACAAATAAGTTTTAAAATAAATTTTTAATGATGAAACTATTCTTCAAGTTCGACCATAACTGAGTAACATTCAATCTTTAGTCAAACAGCAGACAACAGCCTCTCGCTCCTGGCAACATTTTCACCTTTGATGAGAACCTTTCTAAGAGAACCTTCAAATACTCAATAACTATTTCAAAATTAAAAAGTTTTTAAAATCGAAATCAGTTGTTTTGCATTTTTTAAAAATCATGTATACAGACCAGTTACAAATGGTACGGACCAGAGAAGTTATGTATTCACTGGTCCTAGGAGTACTGACTAAATGTTCTAATTTTTACTTCTCACATTCTTCGTAAAAAAAAAAAAAAAAAAAAAAAAACCTTTAAGAATAGAAACAACATTTTCTTTGTAAATTATATTTATTTCTTTCAACTATCGCAAGCGAAGTTAATGAAAGGCAAAAAGTTCGGAACCTACCTAAATATAGCGTTTTTCAATTTGGTGAAAACCTTTTAAGAATTAAACAAATTAAGCAAAAAAGAATTTGCAGTATTTCCGGAAATTATCATATAAAATTGCTGAAAATTTATAGTTAGGATAATATGAAGACTTTCTTTCGTTTAATGAAATCAAAATAGTATGTTGCCATAAGAAAAAAACGAAGTTGATGCAGAATTAAATATGAAGACGGCGCCTTATGCAAATTAAATTACTAAAAAATTAAAGTATTCATTATTTGCAAACGAATGGTATACATAACTTTTCTGTATGTTGAATAGTGACCAAATAAAGAGCAAGTGGGCGGTTTTTTTTCCGCAGCTGTACATGTCATACATCTTTTTTTTTTTTTTCCCTCAGGATAAACTGCGTTACAGATGAAAGTTCACAAAACGCTAGTCCCTCGATATAGAAAAGCACAATATTGAAAAATAAATACTACAAAAAAAGTTATTTAAATGAATTAAAATGTAAACTAACTAAGTAATAACTAAAATGTGAGTTGGAAGGAAAAAGTTAGACAATTGTTATTCTTGCGGCAGTATTTTGTTAATTAATGTAAGGATGCAGATATTAGTCGCGTAACGTGTACAAAATCCAACTTTATTTGCAAAGAACTCAGAGATATTGTGTTTCCGTATTATTAGAATCAGAAATATAAAAATGAAAACTAACAAGTCTCATTCTAGAATGTAAAAATAATCCGGGAACGTTTCTTGGAAATAATGGGCCACTGAACTGCCCTAGAATTCCAAGAAACGTTACATGAAAATACTAGGAACTTTAATGAACAAATTAGGAAGGTTCCACTGAAATGTATTTAGCTTAGTACTAGAAAATTTATTAGAATTGCTTTACGATCATTCAAAGTAAACTATAATGCAAAAATAGTAGTCTACTATACAGAGTTACGCTTATTATTGACTCCCTGACTCACTGATTTTATAAAAATTCTGGGTAACCCCACTCCAAGATAAAACTTTTACCGCTATTACTCCAAAACGAGTAAAAAATTAAGCACAAAAAGCCTAGTAACATCTACACCGTTTAAACGACCCATCTGAAAATTTTCATAATTATGTATAAAAACTATAGAAAACAATCTGCGCTACGTAAAAATCTTAAATTCCACCCGTTCTCGAATTTTCAAGTGACTTTTCGCTATTTTCCATGAGTAAAAAAAGCTAATCATTTGCGCGACAAAATTAGGTGTCTCAAGTGACAATTACGTCATACTGAAGTCACAATTATCATGCTTTGAAGGGAAAGTTGCGCGATTCCAATTCATTTAAAATAATTTTTATCTCAAATAAATGATTTCCTCAGCATGAAACATTCATATAAGAGGATATGTTGCCAACAAAACGAAATATTTCCAATGCGAAAAGTTTTCGCATGTTTTTAGGAGAGAGCGCAGTTCCTATCTCGGTACATAATAAAAATTGAATATGAAATTATTCATTTTAAGTGTACAAAGATTAAATATATTGAGTGTAGACATATTTTTGTCGAATGTTTTCTCTAGCGCCCCTTGTAATTGCCTCCACAACGGGCTTTGACTTCTAGTCATTTCTATAACGATGTAACATAAAATGTCTTTAATATCTTATTCAAATATTTCAGTTATTTCAGCTTAACCCTTTGAGGCGCAACCCTTTCCCAATGCTGAAAAATGGGCAGCCGTTGCCATCGCTCGACTTAACTACCAGCAAGATGGCGGACGATCGAAACGTTCATCGCGTGCCACAGATCTATTACTAGACAGGTATTACAGTACCGCACTGGTTTTGTAGTAACCTCTCGGAAGGGCTAAACGTAAAACAGAAACAAAAGGCAAGAGGTCCAAATAACAAAAAAGTTTTAGGACCTCTGCTCAGTGATGTACAGCTGGCTGTGCCGCACAGACAGCTGTCGTCAAAAAAGAGTCTCTAGATCTGTGGCACGCGATGAACGTTTCGATCGTCCTCCATCTTGCTGGTAGTTAAGTCGAGCGATGGCGACGGCTGCAGTTTTTTGAGCATTCATCAATCTATCCAGCTGCTCTCGCCTTCTTTCATTCTTCGGCAGATGTCAGTGCTGTTAAAAATATTCGTGACAATTTTTATTTACGGGGAAATGACGTGCTATAAAGTAAAGGATTCTCGTGGAGCTATGTCACCCGCAACTATTTTTATAGAAATCAAATCTATTCTTCGTGACTGGCAACAGTCAAAACGTCAGAGTTTGGTGTTCATAGAGCGAGAACACTGCGCCTTGAAGGGTTAACAAAGATTAATACGAAAACGGCGAATTACACAATCACTTTATTTCCACCTGACTCCACTTTTCATCTGGGAGCTTTTCAGCTGTATTTACGGTATTCGGAAAAGCTCAGGAAGATAAAAACAAAACTCTATTTTAGTAAAAAGAAATTTCAATTTTAGGACCAAACTTTAAATAGGAGAGCTCTAATACCATCCTAGACTGCAAGGTTGTATTGATCGTGTAGTTTAGATCTTAAAAAATTCTCGGAGATAGCTGAATTTGAAGAATGTTAGTACATAAAATTATGACAAAAGTAAAAGCGAAGCAATTTTTCACTTTTAGTGTACGATTCAATGTAATCACTCTGGTCAGGTGGGTAATTATGACCACTTTTTAAAAATCTCAACTTTTTCAATTTTTAACTCTATTCATACTGAAAAAATATGGTTTTAGCCTATTATGGACGGCATACATTTACCATTTTTAAAGTCATTGATAATGTTTTTTAAAATTCATTAATGAATAAATAAGACAATGTATATAAAATTGTTTTCAAAAATATTAAATCAAATACTAAATATTAAATGTTCATTAGTTACGTTTTCTACCTTGATTTTCTTAAAATATATCTCATTCCTTGAAAAACACCAATCAAAATTAAGTCTTGCATTTCAAGCATTCTTTTAAGCACACATTTTCAGGGAATATGTGAAATATTCAGAAAGTAAATGTAGGAATGTTCGTTGAAGTTTTAAAACTAGCATTGTTTGCTTACAAAAACAATGGGCATGTATATATGTTAGTGATGCAAATAGGTAGATAATAGTAAATTAAAAGACAATTTAGCATTTTCAAACACAAAATCATGTTTAAAACAAGTGGCGGATGTTAAAGGTAGTTTTAAAATTTAATTTTTTTTTAAATATGCTGCAAAAATTCAACATCTGTCCAAAATGGGTTATTTATTTAGGCAAAAACTTTGATTTCGATTAAGAAAACCTAGTAAACATTTTGTTTTAATATGATTACTTGATTTTAGTTAATGGGATGATCATTATTACCACAACAAAATCAAAAAATTGTGGTGAACATGGCCACTCTTGATACTTATGCGTATACAATTTCGCACATGATCTTCCAAGGGGCTGTGGTACCTCTTTGCTTAAGCATACACTTTTTGTTGCAGCAATTTAGACTACTATTTCCGTTTCTGTTTCAGATACCCTGGTGGGTAAATTATTGACACAAAATCAGCGATAAGGTAGTAATTTCTATTTATTAAATGGACTCATATTGCTAAGATGCTTTGAAAGTTACTCTTTTCAATAAAAATACTGATTGAAATAATTGTTTAAAAAATGAAAGAAATTGTAATAAGTAATTTTGATCTTTTAAGAACTAAATAAAATCGAAATAAAACATTTTTTTAAGATAGTTTAAAAGCATAAACTGTTCTTGGTATGTTGTTAGTCAGGACGTTTTTTTGTTTTTTTTTTTTTCCCACTTACACAAGTTTTACAACAGAGCAGTTTGAAAAAACAACTGCAGATGAGCTCCAATATATATTTTGAATGACATATTCTTACCAAGAATTTGAATAAGGCAATAGAAAATACATTTTCATAGGACGGCTGCTCTGTAGGAATGGATTATGACGTAATGTCCATTTAGTTGATTATGAGAAAGTAACTACATTTATTTTTAAATGTTTATGGTCGAAATCATCTTTTTTCTGCATTCATGAGTCTCATTTATTTTATACATACTCTTATTTTGGTAGGCTTTTAATGTCTTGGAATGTACTTTTGGCTCTGTTCACAAGCCATTGTAAAGTTTGAAAATTTGAAATTTAATCGATAGAAAAATTTTCATTTTATAATTTATTTTTCAGTGTATATAACATTTCAGTCTAAAATAACAATTTCTGTTATATTCAGAGTAATATAACAAAAAACAAAAAGATTTACTATGCTTTACTAATGATCAAAATTATTCCAATTTTTAAAAAACAGTGGAGTAATTATGACCATGGATTTAAAAGTATTTAATTATGTTAGTAAAACTAAAAAATTTTTTTTAAATTTCTTAAATACATTTTCAACATATTCTTTAATATTAATTAGCTTGCCTAAGAAATGTTCTTTTTGAGCCAAATTACTTTTAACACAGAACCATCAAATCCTCTTTTGAAATTTTTGACATGGTGCTTGTTTTCCGATTGTTACTATCTTGTAATACTTGAAATTACTGATGAAAAATACTTATCATTAAAATATATTATAAAGTTACGCTGGTTCCCTGACTCACTGGACTCACTATGTAACAATTCCGATTGAACCATTCGAAGATAAAACTTACCGTCAGATATTATCCGTTAACGAAGATATTTACCGTCATTAACCCAAACAGATTAAAAAGTTATTGTCTAAAACCATAATAAAATTTACACCTTTTGCACGATCCGCTTGAAATTTTTCATAATTATGCATAAAAATATAGTAAACAATCTGTGTTAGTTTAAAAATCTGAATATCAACCCGCTCCCTAATTTTTAAGTAAGTTTTCGCTATTTTCAGCTCCATTTTATATCCAAGAGTCTCTCTATTCCAAAAAAAATTAAAGGCCGCTGTCGCCTCCGCTGGCGCTGTCAAAGATTGTGGACCTATCTCCTCCTAAACCGTAGGGATTTGAGTTTCGACTAAGGTGCCCACAGATTCGGAAAATTCCGAGGAACCTGCTAAGCTGATTTAAATTTCGAAAATCGAATTATTTTAGAAGATATTAATAAAAAACTGAAAAAATAAACCGCATGGTTGCCAGATTTGGCATAAAATCATCCATTCCTTTGCAACAAAGCGTTTCCAAGTATCTAGAATTGCGTGAAATTTATAAACATAAGTTAGAATTACGCCCATTTTACGCCAAAATAAAAACTATATGAAATAAGTAACTCAAAATGTGTTACACAAAGTTGAGAATCTTCAAATAGTAAGTTCGCTTAGACAACAGGAGTTTAGAATTAGCGATTATTCGTTTTTCCAAAACATAATAACTAATATCTTGAAAATGAAAAATAATTAAAATGCAGATTATTTTAAAGCCGGTTCTCGTCCAGCTGGATTATTTGCTACCAGTAGAAATATTTGGCGGCGTTAACTATGGCATTATAGCAGTTACAGTACACTTTGGATATTTGCTAGCGCGACGAGATGGTATAATTCGTGGTGCTAAGTACGCCAATCTGCAAACTGTAAATGAAAATATGGATAACGGTTTTCCGGTAACCTTACATGAACAGTAATTATAGGCTGTGAGCATGTGTAAATCGCCAAATAATGAAAAGTCGCCATTGGTGGCAAGCTATCCTATCTGCTCCGTAGCTATTAACTTTACATTTACGCAAGTCGTCAAATAATGAAAAATCGCCATGGTAAATTTGCAAGGTGTCCAATAGGTTTTACATTATTAAAAATACAGCTGAAACATATCTTCTGATTTTATTACGCTTTAGCTCCTAATTAATATAACTTTTGAATGGCAACATTAAATATCATTGTGTTTCTGAGGAGTGCAAATAATTTTTCCAGCGATTATAAGTGGAGTCCGCACTCCAGGTGCGGAGTATAGCTCAGGACCCGTACAACACGGATTCCCATAACAAAATATCTTCCGTGTTATGAGGGGGAGGGGGTCCACCGTAGTGTGAAGTTTAAATTTTTATGTACCAATGAAGATGCAAGAACCAAGCAATGTGTAGCTCAGTAACATTCTGTCTGATCCAATCTTCGGGTTTTGTCTGTTGAAATTATGTCTTTTTTTACGAATAAGCCTGATTAGGGGCCGAATGCCTCATACGAAAAGCGAGCGTAGCGAGTCTGGGGGCCTTGGCCCCTAGTATTTAAAAAAAAAAGCATGACAATATTAGCTGTCGCAATTGACTTTGACATCATATTGAAGTCACAGTCACCAGGTTTAAAGGGAAAATTGCGATTCTAATTAGTTGAAAATAGTTTTTCTAGATACGAGACAAACGGGAGACGAGACAAACATTTTTAACATAACGATATTGGAATTTTGCAGACGAGACAAAGCTTTTAGGCTGTTTTGCGAGACGCGAGACGTCTATTTTCCGTCTCAAGTTCATTTCTAGCTCTGGTTTCCTTTTTAAATTTGCCCCTACTTTAAATTTTTTGAAAGGGTGTCAAAACGTTTCAACCAGGGACACAACTTCTTCATGCTGTTGAAAGCTTCGATCTAGATCTTCTGCTTTTTACTTTCCGAACATGTACCATGTAAGGAAAGTATTGCAATCATGGAAAAATTCGACTTTGAAATTTTGATATATTTATAACGATTTGAGCTCTTCTGAATTCCTTTATGCTGTTTTTACGAGATGCATATTTTGTGTATGGGAGTGAACACGATAGCTCCTAAGCGGTGCATTCTATAGAGCTCAAATTTGGTATATCCATTATAGAACACCATCTCACGACCGTTATTGATTTTGGTGTGCATAGGACGCGTGCACAGTTAACTTAGGTTCTATGAAAATTTCGATTCCTATAGAATTTTTATAAGTTTTATAATTCCTACGATCATACATAAATTGGCGATATTTCTAACGCCTTATAGTATTACGAAACATACATTGACCTATTGTGAATAATGTATAAGTGAAAGTCCCATATATGACTTTCTTATGAACATTTATGGTACAAAAAGTTGCTTTGTTTCGCAAACGTTCGCTCTGTTCGAAAATACAAAATTACAATGTTCACTCTTCAACTCTCATAAGGGGACCAGGTACGCAAAATTCGGTCAAAAAATTGATTACTATTTTTTCATTGCATTAAATACTTTTAAATTTTATCTTTCAGACGATATATTACACTTGTTTATCTAAAAAACAGAAGTATTAGAAATTTTTATATTTTCCCAAGGCACTTCATCGTTTATACGCCATCTAAAAATCTTTAAAGCGAATTTTCTCAAAACTATATTTTTTAATTTTTAATTAGAAAAAGCTGACGTGTTAATGTATAATATGTTATTCTAACTGCTGTTAAAATTTTTTACCATTATCTTTTACCGTTTCTGAGAAAAGGGTACATAAAGTTGATGAATTTAACATGGCGGAGATATGACTAACCCAGCTCTCATAAAAAAAGAAAATAATACATAATGTATATTTATACAAAAACTACAAAATTTTCTTTTTATTACTGTAAAAATGAGAGTGTAGCCAGTATGCACTGCAGGGTTGTGAAAAGGCTAATGCTTTAGAATTTCTAATTAACCAATTCTGAGCATAGATATGATGTTTGATTTTAGGCAAACCAAACTCTATTTCTTGCTAAAACAACTTAAATAATAAACTGTTTGAATTATATATTTATACTAGCTGAAGTACCCGTTCTTCGCACGGGAATGAATGGACTTTTTGATATTACGATTTGTGGTGATTACTATTTATTGTAATAAAGAGATATAGCAAAATGGATATCGCTTTATATTGTGTTCAATAACCATGCATACCGAATTTCAAGGCAATCGTTTGTATGGTGCAGAAGGTCATGCGGCGTAGCGCAATCTAGTGGCGAGTTTTAGCAAAACGTATACGGTGAAAATATTCTTCGCATTCAGATATCGATGCATACGAATTTTCATGACGATCGGCTGAATAGTCCTGAAGTTCATGTGTTGACGCGACATCTAGTGTCAAGTTATAGGAAAATGGATCGTGCCAAACTCTTCCCCGTGTTCAAATATCTATGTATACCTATTTCCATAGCGATCATTCGCACAGTCAAGAAGTGATACACTGCAGGGCCATCTAGTGGTTAATTAAAGTAATGATTTGCTACAGCGCCGTCACGTGGCGAGTTATAGGAAAATGGATAACGCCAAAATATTCTCATTGTTCAAATAGCTATGAGTACTGATTTTCATAGCCACCGTTTGAATGGTCAAAAATTTGGCCTGCTGCAGCGTCATCTAGTGGCGAGTTAAAATAATAATGCATTGCAGTGCCACCTAGTGGTGAGTAACATCAAAAGTAACACAGTTAGAATATATTCTTCGTGCTCAAATGTGTAAGTATAAAAAATTTTATGCCGATCAGTCGAACGGTATAGAAGTTGATGCGTTGCAGCGCTATTTAGCGCTAAGTTACAGCAATTGGATAGTGAAAAATATTCTCCGTGTTCTAATATCCGCGTGTACCAAATTTCATCGAAATTGGTTGGACGATATTCGCATAGCAAACGGCTAAACGGAATAGAATTCGACGTTCTGCTGCGCCAGCTAGTGGCAAGTTAGAGGAAAACGGATAGCATAAAAACCTTCTCCATGATAAAAGACTTAGGTGAACCAAATTTCATGGTGATCGGTGAAACGGTGCTGAGTTTTTCAACATCCTACACACATACCAACATTCATTTTTATCTATAACCAGTCTTATTATATATACCAGTCTCAAGTAAAATCCAGTTTCAAATCTAAGCCTCGCCAAAGTGCCAGCATACGCCATTTTGCAAGAGATTTTTCAGGGAATCATTCGAAGCATTGACTTAGCAGCAATCAAAATGGGAAATGGTTCGACCGCCAGGCATTTTTTTGAAAAGTGGAATCCCTTAATACAGCCTCATTTTTTAAATTATCAACTATAACATGTTTTATTCATCGTTACCTCGATGTACTAAATGCGAAGATTTCAATTTTCTGAAATTTGGCGGATTTCCCCCAAGTTAAATCAATGTACTCAATTGGCGAGAATTCTGAAGCTACATCGCTTGAAATGCCCTAATAACTGCATTATTTCTGCACGGATAGTTAAAATTTAATGCTGTATTCTAAGAAAACCTATACACTTGTTTTCAAAAATGCTATTCCCTTAAGCTCTCAGTAAATTGCTCCAAAAAGCCTAAAACTGTGCAAACCGCTAGAACTCACTTTCTAAAAATCGGCCTATCATCCATTTTATTTTTCGCCAAACTAAAAAAATTTACATATTAGTCTCGGAAATCTTCGATCCTCATTGTTTTGCGTATAAAACATTTCATTCCTGCTCTCATTTCTTATGCGCACACGATATTATAATTAAAAAAATAACCTTACAAATATAAACTAAAAAAATCATTTATTCTTTTCTTTTCACTTTAAGAATTTAAAACATTTTATTCGGCAAAATCGCCACACATGGCAACCAAGATGCTTATTTCACACACTTTTTTCACTACAGGGTTTACAATTACATAAAGCTTTCTGCGTGGAGAACATAAAAAATCTCTTAAATTCCGGGAACGGATGGACTTTCAAAGTTTTAAAGTGGACTATCATTTATTCTATATTATTTTACATATATCTGTGTAAAATTTCAGGCTGACAGGTCCATTTTTGTGGAATTGTATACTACCCAAATCAACAAACTGACAAACAGAATTTGGTTTTTATTTATAAGATTACCTACGCTTGTTTTTAAAAATACCCTCTCATTAAATTGCGCCAAGCGCTAGAATCAAAGAAAATCTGACACATTTTCAGATTTAAAATACGCACTAAAGTGCTATATATAAAAAGAGTTATAATCCATGGGTCTTCCCTATTTTCGTTCCTTTTATTAACTTGGAAAGTGTATCATTATTCATGAGTGTGATTAAACAAAATTAAAATTGATATTTCAAACATCCTTTTTTCTGGATGTAATATATTAGAAATAGATGCAGAAAAGCTGCTCAGAAAAATGCACAATTCCAACTGAATGAAAATTTCAAAAACTTATACGCAGGTGTATTCATAACCCAAATAGCAGACGATTAAATTACGATAAATAGCGCCAAGCGTTAGAATCCTCCACAAAATCGGACATCAACCCCTTTTATTTTTCGCCCAATTAAAAAGTTACACATTTATTTTCGGAAAATTTCCAAATTCTATTTTTCTTTTGAGTATAAATCATTTCATTCCCGCTCTGCTTTCACATGCACACGATATTTTAATTTAAAAACAACCTTACAAATAATCTAGTCAAAATAAAAAAAATCGTTATTCTTTTAATTTTACTTCAAGAGTCTGAATCATTTAATGAACTGCCGAATGTGGCATTGCCGAATGTGGCAACCTAGATAAGCTTAATTGTCGCTTAATGCACTGTGAGGTTACAATTACGAAATGGCGGAAAGCAAAAATTAGCCTTTTGCGATACGTTTTTATCGATATTTCCTAAAATAGTTCGAATTTTGAAAAAATCGCTTCGAGTGTGTCTGGACCTGTCATGGAGAATTTCCGTTCAAAATTTGGTAGGTCTACGATCACACGTTTGCTATCTACGCGAGACACAGACAAACAAACAGTTTACACTCATTGTTTTATTAATATAGATACCAGTCTCAAATAAAATCCAGTTTCAAATCTAAGCCTCACCAAAGTGCCAACACACGCCATTTTGCAAGAGTTTTTTCAGGGAATCATTCGAAGCATTGACTTAGCAGCAATCAAAATGGGAAATGGTTCGACCGCCAGGCATTTTTTTGAAAAGTGGAATCCCTTAATACAGCCTCATTTTTTAAATTATCAACTATAACATGTTTCATTCATCGTTACCTCGATGTACTAAATGCGAAGATTTCAATTTTCTGAAATTTGGCGGATCTCCCCCAACTAAAATCAATGCACTCAATTGGCGAGAATGCTGAAGATAGATCACTTGAAATCCCTTAATAACTGCATTATTTCATTAAAATTTAACGCTGTATTCTAATAAAACCTTTCCACTTGTTTTCAAAAATCTGCTTCCTGAAGCTCTCAGTAAATTGGGCCAGGCCGGAAACAGTGTAAACCTCTAGAACTCACTTTCTCGGCATTTGAGCCATTTTATTTTTTCGCCAAACTAAAAAATTTTAACATATTAGCCTCGGAAATCTTTAATTCTTATTGTTTTGCGTATAAAACATTTCATTCCTGCTCCGATTTCCCATGCACACGATATTATAATTTAAAAAAATAACATTACGAATATAAACTAACAAAAAAAAAGTCATTATTATTCTTTTATTTTTACTTTGAGAATTTAAAACATTTTATTCGGCAAAATCGCCACACATGGCAACCACGATCCTTATTTCACACTTTTTTGACTACAGGGGTTACAATTACGGAAAGCTTTTTGCGTGGAGAACATAAAATATCTCTTAAATTCCGGGAACGGGTGGACTTTCAAAGTTTTAAAGTGGACTGTCTTTTATTCTATATTATTTTACACATCTGTGCCCAATTTCAGGCTGATAGGTCCATTTTTGTGGATTTGTATACGAATCAAATCCACAAACAAACAAACAAACAAATAAACAAACAAACAAACAAACAAACAAACAAACAGAATTTCATTTTTATTTATAAGGATTAATGTAAATAAAGCAAAATTATTAAAAACAAAAGTTATTAAAAACAATTTACTCGCATTAAAACCTGATGACTATAGCTAAACACGTTCTTAAAAGTCCAGGTATGTGAGTCAGTACTTATTGATTTTTGAAAAGTTTGATGTTATGGCTTAAATGGTTTTTCAAATGACCGATTCAATTTAATATAGTACAAGAAATCAAAATACGGGCATCTAATAACGCTGATAATTATTAGGATTATATTTGAAGTAGTGAAGCACTGTTTATACCTTTTTCAAGGGACGAGGAGAAAAAACGTATAAATGAGAAAAAAGTATAAACAAAATTCTCAAAAATACATTTTCCTAATCACCAACAATTAAAAAATCAGATTTAATTTAAAATAATACATATTATATTACTACATGAAAACAAAATGCACCAATATACATGTAATACTAGCAGTTTTATTATGAATTAACCGTAGATCTAGTACTCGTATTGATATTCATTCCGCATGTACACAATAATTTGTAATTTTAGGCTGTACGGCTGCTTGGGAATGCACAAAAAAAAGTTCATTGTGTACAGTTAAAAGGGCCTATTTAACATTATCATTTAAATCGCAGAAATTAAGTATTCTTTCATAAAATTAGAATCTTTTAAATCTTGTTGAAAACTTAAATCCAACATTTTCTCTTCTCTTCAGTTCTAAAAAAAAACGTATAAATGAAGTTTTCAATTTTAGGCATTATTTACCGTTATTAATAAACGTTATTAACGTTAAATTATTTAACGTTAAAATTCAATGGATTTCTCCGAGACCATTTAGGAAAACGTATAAACGGTGTTTCACTATATGTATTTTATCATCCAATCGTTGATAAATATTTCCATGCTGTCAATATTAGTGCAATATTGCAATCCAGCATTTTGCCAATCTGCAAATGAGTCAGCAAAATGCTGTTTGTAATGCGAATAATTATTTTGAATATTTTGACCGACTACATAAGACAGTAGATGGCCGAAGTGTGGAGGTACCGCGTTCAGGCCTACCGCACGGCCGTTGATCTAACGGTCTAGAATTTTGGGCAGTTTTCTCCAGATGTAACGTAAATACGCGTTAGAGCCCCTTGTAAAGTCCTTCACCCAAGGCAACTCTTTCCGTATTCAGATTTCCTTCATGTAGGCTTGCCATAATACAAACACATACACACACACAAAAATTTAAAATTTTGTAAATCTTTTTCATTCGTTTGTCACTTAAAGTGTAGATACATCTGCATTTAATTATAATACAAAGAAAATGATCAGAACCCCCACCCCCCCACCCAAAAAAAAAAAGGAAAGAAAATGTAAACTTTTCAAAACAAAAAATAATTTACGAAAAGTAAATTATATTTTTTTAAAAACCTTTTTTTTTTCAAATTAATTACATCCCACAGCCTACTATCAGACAGTTTCCCCAGAATCTCGGCAAATTTACACCGATAAATCAATGATTAAGGCATTGATCATGAAGAAAAGGGCATTATCGGCTAAAAAATGAAGATTTTATTGAAGGCTGATAAAAAGGCTTTAAAAGAAAGAAACTTCAATGCAACGAAAAAAAAAATCTTTCTGCCGATAACTGATTACAGTTTGTAGCTAAATATTTGGCTGAAGATCCAGAATATGGGGAAAAAAAGTAAAAGATAAAATAAAATGTTCTAACCTACCCGCGCAACTTCAGTTTGCACGTTAGCCTCTGAAGATCCCATAGCGATTTTTTGTGAGTATTTTTTTTTTTTTTATCCTACCACCACCCTAACATTCGCCTCTGATTTTTTTTCCCTGCTCCACCCTTCTCGACGCCCCCAACTCCAACCATTGTTCTCTGTGCCCTTGTTACTCTTTTTTTTTCTTTCTTTTTTTTCTCTGTTGCCTAACAGTGCTTCTTTTTTTCGAAGCCCCTAAACGCATAGATAACAGGCCTCTCCTAATTAAAATGCTACAAATGCTCATCGCTCTAACAATAGTTCTATTATAGCAAAAAAAAAAGAAAAGAAAATGCTGCTGCCTCAGAATTAGGTTTAGAGGTACAGTTCTCTTTCAACTTTTTCTCTAAGAACAAGAAACTTAGAAATTTCCAGTTTTTATGAGATTTTTTTCCAGTCTTGCTTAAGTCTTTCTTTTTGATGGTCTTTGTTTAGAAGATGATTGTATTATAAAAGTAGATTTTTATGGGATCGTAGTTACAATTGCGCCTAAGTGAGAAAGAAAATTTATTGGCTTCTTTAATTAGCACGCAAAATGTTACAAAAACATTAAAGAATGGGCAGACGTAATCGCTTTTGTTAATTATGCACGAAATCCTTCACCGTTACACAAAGGAATTTTTCAAACGTACATTTAAATGGAGTTTTCTAGGCTAAATAATTCCAGGGGAAGAAGTTGACCAACTGCAATGTCTTTAACCCTTTAACGCGCAGTGTACCCACTCTGGGAACACCAAAGTCTGACGGTTTGACTGTTGCCAGTCAATAAGAATAGATTTGATTTCTATAAAAATAGTTGCGGGTGACATAGCTCCACGAGAATCCTTTACTTTTTAGCACGTCATTTCCCGTAAAAAAAATGGTCACGATTATTTTTAACAGCACTGACATCTGCTGAAAAATGGAAGAATGCGATAACAGCTGGATAGATTGCCCAATTCTGAAAAAAGGGCAGCCGTTGCCATCGATCGACTTAACTACCAGCAAGCTGGCGGACGATCGAAACGTATGAACGTTTCGATCGTCCGCCATCTTGCTGGTAGTTAAGTCGATCGATGGCAACGGCTGCTCTTTTTTCAGCATTGGGAAGGGGTTGCACTCAAAGGGTTAAACGTGCCATAGTAAATGTGCCAACAAGTGATGTAACTATTATAACTATTCGAAGCAGTCATCGATAAATAAAACAGGGAATATTTGCGATGTTTACAGTTGGAATACTATACGAACAGCGTTCACAAATTTTACTGAGATACTATTTTAATAATATTAGCTATTTCTATTAATATAGTATTCCTGATTTCTATTTAAACATTATTCGCGATTTCTGTTCGAATAACACAATTTGCGATTTCTGTTTGAATGCTGTTTGCGATTTGTATTCGAATACTATTAGAGATTTCAAATGATATGTGATGAGCATTCGAATAAATTTTTAAAAAATTATTTTCTCGGATGAATTTAAAAATAAATTAGTTCACGGCAATATAATCACGGCAATATTTTCAATTTACAAAAATAAGTATTATGGGATCATTTTTTAAAAAATGAAAGCTTTTAATCCGTTATATATCAAATTAAGATATTTTAAAAATAGCAACCGAAAATTTTCTTTTTCTTAGTTAAATTAACATACAATTGCGAGTCAGTATTAAATAATACAGTTTAAAAAATCAATAAAATGTAAAACAGTTAAAACAGTTAAAATTATCTTCAACAGTAACTCTAATGATATTGGAATTTAAAAACTTACAGTTTAATTATTTTAAAGTTCTTTTGCTTAACCCTTTGAGGTGCAACCCCTTCCCAATGCTAAAAAAAGGCAGTCGTTGCCATCGCTCTACTTAACTACCAGCAAGATGGCGGACGGCCAGCCAACAGACGACAGTTGGCTGTGCGGCACAGCCAACTGTCGTCAAAAAAGGGTCTCTAGATCTGTGGCACGCGATGAACGTTTCGGTCGTCCGCCATCTTGCTGGTAGTTAAGCCGAGCGATGGCAACGACTGCCCTTTTTTTCAGCATTGGGCAATCTATCCATCTGTTCTCGGATTCTTCCATTTTACAGAGATGTCAGTGCTGTTAAAAATAATCGTGATAATTTTTTACGGTAAATGACGTGCTAAAAAGTAAAGGATTCTCGTGGAGCTATGTCATCCGCAAGTATTTTCATAGAAATCATATCTATTTTTCGTCACTGGCAACAGTCAAAACGTCAGAGTTTGGTGTTCCCAGAGCGGGACCACTGCACGTTAAAGGGTCAATTAAACTTTTTTACTAGGCTTGTTGTAATTCTTTGCACCTATATGCTTTTATGACACGACACACTATGATGGCGTAATTTTTAATGATTTACACTAATAGCATTGTTACAAATGTAACGTACTCAATAACTACAATAACAGTCCGAGAACAGCTGGAAAATCAATTAATCATCAGCACATTAACAACTGCATTTAATCATTATTTGCATCCATGGAATTAAAAAAAAGGAATTTCGAACTTTTCAAAAAACGTAAGAATTATCATATTTATTGCTGAAGTTCGCGGTAATGTTCTCAAGAAAATTGATTGAAATACTTGATTTGTTATTTTACACTAAAGATAGTAAATTGATTAACAATAACGGACAATAACAAACGATAATATGCATTAAGCGAAAATTTACTGTATTTCAAAATATTTTCTAAACTGGTATGAAATAGACTTTTGGGAATGTTTAAATTACTCTGGTATCAAATCCATATGGTATTGAAATTTAAGTAATTTAAATTAGGAATTCGTTAAATTTACTCAGTCATGTTTTCTAGAATGAAATATTTGATTGTGATTTTAAAGGGAAGACAGTATATAAAGTAATGATAACAAGTGATAATGTATCTTAAACTTTTGCTTACTGCCCTAATTTCAGCTTTTCTTACGAATTTTGTATTATAATGCAATGAAATTGCTTTCTGGAAGTGTCAAATTATGTCTGGTACTACCCCCCTTGAAGGATGAATAATTGAATTAAATATTAGGTCGTAACGAAAGTTTCCCGCCACAGCATATTTGATCTCAGCAAGCATTTCGCTTTGGCGTGTTTCCTCATATTTTGTCAAACGATTTTTGGCATTTGAAAGTTTTTGGTCTCGCGCCCCCCATATTTTTGGGCCGAAGGCTTTGAAAAACTACCAAAACGTTGGTAGAAAATCATAGATGTGGATGGTGATTACTACCCGCATTAAAGGTATTCCTTTCAGGTTATTTTTCTAACTTTGTTAGGAACTTTTTGTTGGCGAAAAACTTTCGTTACAACCTGATAGTTTGACTGTTTTAATGTTTTCTGCCTACTTCAATGGTACAAAATTAAACTAGTTACATGAAAATCATTGCCAAAATAATATATGAAGGAAAGCCTCTCCACACGCCATCTGGTTGTAATCCCTAGCAAAATTGTTTCTCATTACTGCGTAATAACTACATTGTGTGCTAACGACCTTAATTAGTTTGATGCATTGGTTTCAGCACATAACTGCAGTGTTAACGCGTGAACATTCACCGGAAGGTTTATTTCCATTTTTTTTATATATAATAAGCACACATAGCGGTATAAGCTATTACACAATACGCATCAGAAACTGAAAGAATAAGTACCGGCCACTGGTAATATCAGTTTTTGTTGCACAAATTTCCTCCTATTATCACTGGCGCGAATTCACTGAAAGGTGGGGGCAATTTCGAGCGGCTTTATATAATATCTCCTCGAATAAGATTTAGTGTGCTCATGGATGCGCTTGAAAAAAACCCGAAATGCCCAACGGCGTGTTCCGATGGCGATGATTTCGGAAACTTTGATCGATGGTAAAATAATAATCTTTCCCCTGAAGGATATAAACGAGGATGGTCCATTACGCGGGGTAAAAAATTTTTCGAAGCGCAGTTTCGATAAATTATCCGGCGCTTTTGGCATAAGTTTATGAGCTATCCGGAATGCATATATATGTGTACCTATAAATCTTTCGCACTCGCCTTGCTTTCCCATTAAGGCATCTATATTAACGGCCATTTATTTGGTTTGTTAAAGACAGTCGAAATTCTAGGCACATATCGAGATGCCGCTACAATTTGGGTACGGAGGAACTAATTGTAGTCTCCCTCTCATGACAGAGCCAGTTGGTCTACTCACACATTAACCAAACCAAACCTATTACAAAAAATCTGATGTGGGCAACACATGACTTCCTTGCACGTCTACTCAATCAAAAATACTTTCGACGCACTTCATCTAAACTTATTTGTTTGAAAGAGATAAAATATCAGTAACAGTAAGGTTTAGAGATTTCTAGCCAGATATTTCGATATCGCCAAGCTGAGTTCAGTTTGAAAGATTTCATTCGGACACTTTATTTGGCGATATTTCACCAAAAGCCGACAAGCTTGAGATAGTTTGCGAGATTTTGGGAATAGCCAAAGTAGTCATTGACCACAGACTTTCAATGAATTGAATGCATCTATACACTTTAATGTATTTAAGGTATTCAAGTCATTTGGCTGACCCTGTAAATAAATTCCCAGTCGATTGCTGTCAAAAAAGATATTGAAAACAGTTAGATATTACAATAGATCTAAATACAAAAGGTCAAAATTCTACGGGTTAAAGTTTTAGAGTTATGTAAAATACGAAATAATTTTTGGCGCCAAATTTGGCGATATTTTGGCGAAAATTGTCACGGTCGACGAAATATGGCGAAATATTAAGCATGGACCAAGCAATGACAGATTATCACCAAATTTGGCGATATTTCGCCAAAACTCGCCAAGAACGATGACAAATCGCGATATTTTGGGCATGGACCAAATGACTGACTATAGCCAAATTTGGCGATATTTCGGCAAAACTCGCCAAGGTCGATGACAGACGGCAAGATTTTGGGCATGTACTAAACAATGGCTGTCTACAGTTGTATTATATTCAAGATGTCCATAGACATTAAAGTATTGAAATTCTTTTCGGTGGTCCTCTAAATGATCTTTTCAGTAGATTGGAACCAAAAATCGAGATGCACAACAAGATGTTACAACAATTTTATTTATGAAATTTGAACATTCTACGACTAATAGTTTTTGAGATTTGAGAGTTAAATACATACACACGTACACCAAAAGTCGCCAAGCTTGGTGACTTTCGGTATAGTCCTTGAGGGAGGCACGTGACCGTGGTCGGACCATTACCTAACTATATGATAGAACAGTATTGTGCTTGAAATGGATGAATGTTCCTAAAACTGTCATTGACCGTAATGCGTTGAAATTCTTTTCAGTGTTCCTGTAGCAGAACTATAAATGATGAAGACACTTTTTTTAATGGTGAAATTCATTTTGTAACTCTTAACAGCATATATCACATCTGAGTCGTTTGAAATAGCCCAACACCCCTAAAATACGCTTTAATGAATTTCGTCCCATAGAGCGTAATGTATTTAGAATGGGCGATCCTGTAGATAAACTATCCAGTAGAATGGAACCGAAAGGAGAGCTGCACAAGTAGATGCTACAACAATCCTAAATATAAAGTTTCAGTATTCTACGCCTAATAGTTTTTGAGATAGGCGAGTTTAATGAATTTCGGCCCATAGAGCGTAATGTATTTCGAATCTTTTGGGCGGTCCTGTACATACGCTATCCATTCCATTGAGACCAGAAAGAGAGGTGCACAACTAGATCATAGAACAATTCTAAATATAAAATTTCAACATTCTACGACCAATAGTTTTTTAGATATGAGAGTTACATACTTACATACATACGTACGTACGTACATATGTACGTACACATGTGCGTACGTACAGACGGCATGGAAAAACTGGTCAAAATAGACTCGCCGCTGGACATAATGAGTTGCAGAAGCGTTTATATGATCGTGCATGCTAGCTTACGATGAGATGCATCGAAAAAATTCTTAAGTAAATTTAGTAGAACCATAAATTTAGTAGAACCATTTTGACTACCTCTAAAGCAAATTTAGAGGTAGTCAAAATCGGTTTTTCCGTCGAAATTCGGCCCCCGAAATTTTTCGGGATCACATTACTTCTTTATACTCCGTACAAGGAAGTAAAAATTATAAAATGCAATCTCCATTTACAATCAAATCAATATCAGTTCCATTATCTTACAAATATAAATATCCTATCCTCAGATACTGATGCTTTTTAGTCCGGGGGAGGGGGGGGGATGTAAACTTACTAGTTCTCGTTCTAACACTTGACATTTGGTTATAAAAATAACAATCATTACTATTATTATTTTCCTCTTTTTAACTATAATATTTAGTGATTTCACTTCAGTAATTGCTATATAACATTTAACCAAGAACATAAATAAATGAAACCAGAATTCTAAAAATTTGAGCTATCTGGATTTGCAGGTGAAGTTGAAAGAAATATCTTGTTTAAAATTAATTGAGAAATCATAAAATTATAAAAAGAAAAAAAAGTTGTAGTTACTCCTTTAGTTCCAGAAAAGTATTCTAATAATTACCATTTCTTATAATAATTAATAATCAATACAGTGCTGGCAAAAATTGTGGACAGTTTTAGATATGTTTAGGTTTTCAAATTTTGTATAGTGCTACGTTTCACACTACGCTTCACAAAATCCAAAATCATAGATCATTTTAAAGAGAATTTAACACTGATTTCAATACACAAAACTAAATTTAAATATCTGCAATAGAATAAAATTTATAATTACTTTAATACGAAAAACAAATACAGTGATGAAGTGAATTGTAATTTCTAACTTTCCAGGTCAATCACTGTCATTTTCTGACCTCAAAACTCTCGTCAGCTCAATAAACATCGATCTGAAGCTGTAATAAAAAATTAAGGCTACCTTACAAACTGTTGGTAACTCACTGCAATCTTCAAAATCTAATGTATCTCCATAATTATTGACGTTTAACTTTTTTTGTATTGCAAATATTTTAATTTTATTTTTTTAATTTAAATCAGTATTAAATTATCTTTAAAATAATGTAAAAGAGTTTGCATTTTGTGAAATGTAACATTTTTATACGCATACGAAGTTAAAAAACAAAAAAGAATTTCGAAAAGTGTCCACAATTTCGGCCAGCACTCTATTTAACCAAGAACACACGTAAACGAATCCAGAAATTTAAAAAAATTGTGCGTTTCCTGTATTACGTTTAGTAAAAAATATGGTATTTTCATATTTACCAGGAATTTATAAAATATTGATCATGTATACTGTACTAGCAGCGTGCCCGTTCTTCGCACGGTAGGAAACGAAAATTTTCCTTACATGTGTAATTCGAATTTATTCGTGATGTGGAATTTAAAAAAAAAGAGCAAAATTATTTGACTGTTGATGTAAAGTTTGCGTCATGAGTACTAACCTGGCATCATTGCAGTATAATGACTCAAAAAACTACGTCAGTGTCATTCACTATCAAAAAAGTGGAGAGCTTAATGGTTTGCAAAGAACTCCTGGCTTTCAAAATGTCTTATTTCTACATCATACTGCGTTTTAGGCTCAAGTTGTAGCATTAAATACCTGAGACACTACATGAAATGGACAACCATTTATTTCTTTCCGAACATATGTACCATATAAGGACAGTATAGTAATCATGAAAAATTCGACTTCGAGATTTTGGTGTATTGACACGTTTTGAGGTCTTCTGAATTCATTTATGCTATTTTCAAGGGATGTTTTTAAAATAGCTGCGCACCCGCTCTTCATACGGAAAGAAGCGAATATTTTACTACTAAAATCATATCTGCATGTGACAAAACAGAATTTCATTTTAAAAAAAGTTCAAGTAATCTCCTCTGTTGAAATTACTGCGGGATATATTAACGCAAATTAGAATTACTTTTCGTTTAGTTGGTTGTAAGACAACCCTTCAAAAAGGATAAACACTTTTAATTTCATGAAATATTTATTAACCTGGTATATTGTGATTTATTCATATTATCCTTACAAATCTAATAATACTACCTATTACGCACATTAATACTATCTATCTTAGCTTCTCCTTCTTCAAGGCTCCCTTAAAAGAAACAGCTTAGATTATTTGGCCCCAATGGGATCTTTTGATTCTATGGCGATTCTTCGCAATTTACGCATTAGTATAAATAATAATCATTTCACATAATGGTTGCCATTAAGGAAACTCTCCATATATATTTAATTTATACATAGTTTTATAAGATTGGCGTATTTAGCGCCGCAAACCATTTCATCTTACCGTGGGGAGAAAATATCCAAGGGGTGCCCTTTTAAATATCCATGTATCTAATATAGCGATATCTTTTATATCCTCCATAGTCCTGTCTCCTGTAAAACATCAAACTGTGTAATCTCGAGGAGCTACTTATTCCCGGTTTAATTGTGACAGAGCGTTAGGGTTACAGAGTTTACAGATTTCACGCATTTTTTTAATTTATGACGTCACTGTTTGACTGCTGTAAAGGATACCCCGGTTGGTTGAGGGAGTTAATTTCGATATTTCGCATAGTAGTGTAAGATTAGACGTTACAGTAGTTTTCAAACGGTGTCATTAAAACTTTGCGTTATGTAGGACCTTTATGGAGGAACGTAATTCAACGTTAAAATAAAACTATACTCGCAACCTGCATGCATATGTTAGGCAACGCCTGCGCCATGATTAAATGCCAAAAATAAAAATAGTAAATAGAAAAATTTTAATATATCGCGCTTTGAATCGAACTTTGTAACTTTTAAAATGAACATTTTCAGCTGCGTTAAGACATTTCAGTTTTTAAATAAACAACGGATTAAAATACCACTTCTATAATAATAATCGTGAATTTCTTAGTTTATTTCTACAGTAAATTTTAATCAAAATATATCGTCTCCCTGTGTTGAAAATAGAGCTGGAATAAATGAGTTAAAATTATGGCGTAATTTTTACGTATCTTAAAGCATTTGAAGTCATAGATCCTCACTTGCGAATTGAAATTCCGATATCCCATTTAAAAACTCGATTGGTTGGAAAAACCCTTTTTTCTAATCCTTTCTGTGGCAACAACCGAACATAAATTCTCGTGCCATTATCGCAATGTAATGAATGGCGTAAAATCGCGTTGATGCTATTAAATTCTAAACATTAGGCTGCATTAAAATTTGTAAAAAATCATCTAATTTACATAATCTTTTCGTTTATATTTTAAAAGAGGGAGAAAAGAATATTTCACGATTTGTCAAAATATCAAAAAGTTATAACAGATAGAATTCAAGATGCGACAGTTTTAAAATTATTTTACGAAAAAATCGCTGAAGCAGATGCTTAGTAAAAAAATTCCTAAAACTCGGTAAATCATGTTACGTATTCAGAACAAACTGTTTTTAAAAGAAAATTTTCTCTTCTATCCGATGATACAAATGCCGTTTTGCTGCGATAGTAATTTCCGCCGTTATTACGAATTAGGTGAGAAAAAATGCCAAAAATCGCATAAAACATTAAAAAAAAAAAAAAATTCTAGGTCGAATTTTGAAAAAATCGCTTCAAGGTGCACAACTACATATTTACATCTTCCCGAGTACCAAATTTGGTGTTTCTAGGTGTAGCCATTTGTCCGTAACGCTGCCGACAGACACACCCACACACACACAGACACCTTCTTTTATAATAAGTCAGAGAAAATCATGTAAGCTGTAATTTTTCCTGTAAATTTACTTTACAGGTTATTTTCGTTTTGCTATTTCTTTTCTTTTTTTTTAATTAAATATATATATGAATTGAATATATATATGAATATGTATATAAATACGGTATTTAACTTAAAATATTATACAAAGACACTGACTTGAATCGTTTCAATATTGAACCTAACAGCCGAGTTCAATATAAATTTCAAAATTGAGTGATGCATCTGAACATTAACATTTTAATGTATTTTTAATATTAACAACGTAACTAAATTCACATCTTCATTGTTTTTAGTTGTTATTTCTTGACATCACCTCGTTTGAACGGGATAAGACGTAGCGACTCATATGATTTTTAAAGTTTTCAATCTTAAAAATTGGTTAATGGATTTATTATATTTTTAAATGAACTTTTCTTTGATATTTCCCTGAATATATATATATTTTCCCTTCAAAGCTGTAAGGCTACTTTCAACAACGATTTTAAAAAGTTTAAAACAGTAATTTATGTAGTCTTTGCAATTATATACTCAATTAACACAAGTGAAAAAAAAATCATATTTATGTGTAGTTTAATTCTACATTTTCCTGCACATGTGTGCAGCTTATTAACTGTATCAGATTTTTTTTTGATGCTATAATGTGCAGAAAAAACGCTGAAAACTGGAAATGGGGAATCAAGAAAATTTTAAAATAAAGTTACAATTTTTTATTGTCTTTTTTTGTATATTTTTAACAGAGGGGTGCTATAAGTGTTTTAAAAACTGAAAATTGTGAAAAATATCTAAAAATGAATCAAAAAATGTATATTTAGATGTTGAGAACAGCTAAGATCTCCCTATTTTTAACACAGTTAAGTTTTATGATGTGTAAATTAAGATGTTCAAGGAGTGTAAATTTATATGCGACTCAATCAAGTTACTTTTGCGTATTATTAAAACACAATTATAAGCAATTTTACTTTTAAGAATTATGTTTGAATATTAGAAAAAAGGACCGAGTTCGGACTTAATTGAGAGTTCGAATAGTAAATAGGAGTCAAAAGTTATGTATTAAACGGAATGAAACTTTTTAGAAATTTACGAGAACTCTCAATAAAAAACTAGTGGTAAAAGGTAAAAGTAATTTTTAAAAATCTTTTTAAAATAACATTGTTACAAAAACTTGGCAGTGGGTGTAAACTAAAATAGTCCAGCAAGCATGTAAAATCGAAAATAACACTTTATTCGTCGGATCAAAGCACTATATCTCCCAATAAAGGCAGCAATTGCTACACATATCACAGCGGATCATTAAAGTAACACAACAATAGCACGATTCCTACGGAGTCAGTGTCTTGTTGTGTTCCTTATTTATAGATTTGAAAGTGAATGTGGCGTCACATAGGATATGACATTTTTTTTTTTTTTTTTTGGCTTTTCCAGAAACTTCTTTCCCAATTGAGATAGAGCCAAAATTCAACCAGTTTCGAGAACTTTCTTTCTGTCGCCAAAGTAACCAAATTTTTCGCCAAGTCACCAAAATGTTCTTCAAGTTTGTCGCCAAGGTCAAGGGGTTACTAGTTTCACTTGCAACAATTCCTGTAAGTCGCACTTTCCCGCAATGCACATTGGCATGGGAAAACAACATTACAATTTTGCAACAATATACTGTAAGAAGGTACTAATCGACAAAACGAGGGTTTCGAGTGGTGCAAAAGATTCACTTTTCTTCAGTTGTAAAAAAGTTTCATCATCCACTCGAACAGAGGGGTGGACTTCTGCCACCTTTTGGACCAGTTAAATATGCCTTCATCAGAGAGTGTGACTAGTTCATGAAATCAGATGTAGACGAGAAGATGCACGTGACGAAATTATCTGGGTTCCTGGATAATCACACCAGAGAGTATTTCTTAAAAAAATTTCCCTTTAAAGACAACTAAATCTCCATTCAAGGTTGTGAACGTATTTATGCCATGCGTAAGAAGCTGAACAGCAAAATAATCCCTTTCTAAGAAGTAAGTCATTTAACGGCTTGGGAAAAATCATTTTCCCTTAAAGTGACGAAATTCTGCCGGTCTCCCATAAATCCAAAAATACTAAACTTTATTAGAAGAAATACTAAACTTAATTTTTTCGTAAAGGTGGGTTAAAATGGGTAATAGATTTGAAAAAGCCAAAAACTTAGTACATTTTATCAATTATTTATTTCCAATCATAGCTTATAAATAATAAATTAAGTATTTGATATTAATTAAAAGTGACAACATTATGTTATTTTAAAGTAAAAAATTACCACGGGTATCTAACAATGTAGTTATACTGAGCATATGAGCTTTGCACGTTCGTTGATTAATAAGATAAAACTCATGATTCTGGAAAATGAAACTCCGTGATTGATTACAAAATAATTGCCTATAGATAATTATCTCCAAGCATTGGCTTGAACATCAGATAAGAAAGTGCCGCTAAACCACGTTTCAACATAAATGGTGAAATCAATCACAGTGGATATTTTTTTAATAAGACACATAAATTTATAAACAAACACACGATTTTTCTTTTTTCTGTCCCTTATTGTATTAGATTTTCAATCACTGATTTTTGAAACCTTTTATAATTTTTAATCAAGTTGCCAGTGATCTATATCGTGGAAAATAATGCACCCCAGAAGTGTTTTGTTTATTGTGAGATAATTAATGAATGTTATCGTTAATCATCTGCTGTGTTAAGCTAAGCATCAGAAAGGCAATCAAGAAATATTCAGTCATCACTTTTTCAATTTTTGAATTCTTTTAATTTTTGAATTCCTCTTTAATTTTTTTAACAAGTACACTTAATTTTGTATTCCAGCAACAATGGATCAATCTGGGACTAAAATTCATTAAGAAATTAGAATATTAATTTTGAAAGCAATCGGTTTAGGTGCGTAAATCGAAAACAGATCGTGCAGTACGTAAATCAATTCAAATCGTGAATTTTTCTGTCAAGATTGTCAAACATTATCTTACATCAAGCATCACTCAACTACTAGTAAACTGAAAATTTCCTGTTTATTTCAGTACGATTTTGCATAATATAACATTTTAATTAAATAATTTTGTTAAATCAATAGATTTTTGTTGATATTGTATTGCAGCGAAATATTTTTTTGGTGCAACACAACTATTCTGTTCAAATAACATCAACATAATTTTGTTAATTTTTGTTTGTTTTGAATTAACGAAATTTTCTATTAAAACAATGTTCACACAATTTTTTTTCATTTATTTAATTTTTTTCATTTGTTTAATATAATGTATTTAGACTAGACTGTTGCCACTCGCTATTTTAAAAAATAATGTTTAACGAATCGAATTTATGCAGAGTTAAAAAAATCACTTAGAATGATTTGAACTTGTAATTTTATAAAATTTTACTTTGTAGAATAAATTGACCACAAATTTATTTTGTGTGTTAGAGAATTTCCAAATAAAATATTTTTTTTAAATCTATTATAGTATTTTCTGAAAGTAATATGTAATACGCGTATATTACATACATTCAAAGTAATTCGCCCTCGGTCAATCGTAATCTAAATTTTACGAAGAATACGAAATGAAAAAGCATAAAGATATTTCATTTTCAACATTTTAAAGTATTCGTTGCTGTAAAAAGTATAGAAAATATGTAGTTAAAAGTTACAGCGTGAATTTGTTTTTTCTGAATTTGAATTTAAAAACTTCTGTAATAAGAAAAAAGAGCACTATAAATACTTCGTTTTTTCTAAACGCCGGGTCAGTGGCCTTATTGTAGCCTTGATCGCTACGAAGGCCAAAGATGTTGGCCATTTCACTATGAGGTCACCTAGTAAGCAGACTAGCATTGCCCCAAATGACTGACCTCCAAATATTGAACCAATTTCAAATGAAAGAACTAGCATCTGAATTGGCACCCCTGAAGTATCGCTTGAACATGTAGGACATGGGAGCCACGACAGATTTTACCTGCAGATACTCCCTTTAGACTGTAATCGAGGTCTCTATAATCCCAGCCCCCCGTAAACTAAAATCCTGGGTGCGCCACTGTATGTAGGATTTTTTTTTGGGTGGGGGGGTCAAAAATATAAATAAATTGCTATGATATGTCTTTTTTAGCTTATATTTTTAGATATACTCATTCAGATTAGATTCGTATTCATGAAAAGGTCTATTACTTGTCATTGGAAACAAAATAGCCTTTATCTGCTTATTGAATTTATGCTCTTTGCTTGTGTCAAAAAAAAAAAAAAAAAAAAAAAAAAAAAAAAAAGACAAAATTCAAGACACTAAACTATGATGAGTTCTGTTATTACTTTTAGTTTAGAAAAGGTCTAAACAGCTTATATAAAAAAGTAAGAAATTAAAAAAAAGCTTCTTTTATTTTTATTTGTGCTTTAGTGTGGTGGGATAAAATGGCTATACAGCTAAGCTTAGTTAATAGTATGTTTCCAAATGCACAATAAAACTTTTAATGAGTGTAAATGTTGCCTACTAATTTAAAAAAAATGGAAAAATCATTAAAGAAAAGCAATTACGTATTTGGTCAGAAAGAAATGCTTACTCTTTCACCCTGACCTTACCCTGCAATACTGAAGTGCTGGAATACAATGTTTATCTAGAGCCTAGGTCTATTAGCCCTGACTATTACATTTTAAAAATTGTATAACTGAATAATTTGTAAGTGATGATAGAAAATAAATAAAATTTGATAAAGATTACTAATTTTTGTTTTGCTTTTTTAAAAATCTATTACTCATCTTACCTCACTTTGTACCCATCTTCGAAAAAAATGAAGTGTAATATTTTTGCATTTAAAGTTAATATAACTATATTAGAAGTCAAAGCCCGTTGTGGAGGCAATTACAACGGGCGCTAGAAAAATCATTTGACGAAAGCGTGTTCACACTTAATATATTTAATCTTCTTCCACCTAAAATAAATAACTTCACATACAATTTTCATTATACATACTCAAATCAAATTTCATGCTCTTCTGGAAACGCGCGGAAACTTCGCATTGGAAAGATTAAAGGAATTTTTTTTTTTTTTTTTTTTTTTTTTTTTTTTTTTTTTACACAGCCTTTCTTATATCCATGCAGACGATTTATTTGTGGAAAACAACAAAAAAAAAAAAAAAAAAAAAAGAGCAAGGTAATCTGGAAAAATTGTTTTAGAGGAATTGGAATCCCACTTCTTTCAACTGATGACGTGAATATGCCATACATGCAACTGCATTTTGTCACGCAAATGATTCAATTTTTTCACTCTCGTAAATAAAAAGAAGCTGAAAATAGCTAAAAATATATCATTTAAAAATGAGGGAACCGGTGTTTTTTCAGATTTTTAAAGTGGCACATATTGTTTTTTATATTTTTATACATAACTAGCTGAAGTACCCGTCGTTGACGGGTTAGTACTGAATGCAAATTTCTAAAAGCAAGAACTTCCGTCAGCATTGTAGGAGTACACAGAATGGATGTAGTATGTTGCCAAAGTAAAGAAAGCGCAGTTATAATTTTTATGTATTGTTAAAATATTACAGGTTAGAGAGTCACTAAGTAGTATCATTTCATTCGCTTTAGTCGTAATTATAGGATGCGCGAACGAATATTTACACATATTCAAATAATTTTCGCAAAATCTGAAAATCTAATCAACATTTTTGAAAAATTGGAAGCCTAGAATTTAAGTTGAGTGACAACCTATCATGTCACATAATTTCGTTTAATTCCCTGCTGTCTTTATTTCGTGATGCTGGAACAAACATTTTAGCATTTTTAAACGATTTTCACAAAATCTCAAAATGTAATCAAAATATTTTAAAAATTCAACACCTATAAATTAAGATTAGCAACTACCTATCACACCACCAAATTTCGTATTAGTCGTTATTACGCGATGCTTGAAAAAATATAACCGCATTTTGGGAGAATTTTCACAAAATCTCAAAATCTAATAAAAAGTTAAAAAAATTGGACACCTATACTTTATGTTGAACAACAACGTATCATGTGACCAAATTTCATACCATTCGCTTTGGTCGTTATTACGTAATGTGTGAACAAAAATTCACTCAGTTTGAAACGATTTTCGCAAAATCCCAAAATCTGATTGGTTTTTTTTAGATGCTTATAGTTTAAGGTGACCACCTATCATTTCACCAAATACCATTTTTTCACCTTTGCAGTTATTACGTGATGTGCGAACACAAATTTACGCAGTTTGAAACGATTTTCGCAAAATCTCAAAATCTAATCAAGATTTTTTAAAAATTCGACGCCTATGTTTTAAGTTGAGTGACCACCTATCATGACACCAAATTTCATCTCATTCGCTTCAGTCATTTTTACGATGCTTAAACAAAAAAAGCGTCACGGACAGAATGACAGAATGACAGACAGACAAACTTTTTTTTGAGGGTCGCATCGGATTCCCAGGTGCTTGAAACGGATAGAAATCGCAAAATTTTTGAATTCCAAGAAATGTACAGACAAAAGTCTAATTTTATTTATATAGATTATGAAAAATTTCAAGCGGATCGTACAAACGGTGTAGATGCTTTTTCTCCTTTTTAATCTTTTTGAACTTTTTAATCTTCTTGAAGTAATGGCGGTAAAATATTTATATTGAAGTGGTTGCCTGGAATGGTTACAGAATGATTCAGGTATCAGCGTAACTATTTGCAGTCAACTCGGCTATAGAAACTATTTGCAGTCAACTCCGTATACAGTGAACCGATTATAGTAACTATTTGCAGTCAACTCCGGATATAGTGAACCCGGTTACAGTAACTATTTCCAGTCAATTCCGGATATAATGAACCCGGTTATAGTGAACTTTTGGCTATAGCGAACCCATTTCTTTAGTCCCGATTCACATACATTAGAAAGGTACATAATATTTTACCGTTTTAGTGAACCACGGAACCATAACTTCGGCTATAGTGAAATTAAAAATTTCTAGACGGCAGAGGTGGCGGATTTCTACGAAGAGTGTCACTTTTCTTTTGAGAAGAGAGAAAGAGATTATCCTGTTCCGAAATACAGGTGAATTGCCAGCGTCTAGGCTAACATACTTATACTAAACTAGAGGGAAGGGATGGGAGGGAGTCAATATTTTTGTTGTTGTTTCTGATGCCCCCTGACAACCGCAAACGGCCGGTGCCAGATTCCCCCCTCCAAAGGGAGGCGATGGACAGAGGGGGTGCGCCTTCATTTTTAGGGCCCCAGTAGGAGGAAGTACGATTTAGCCCGTGGTCCCCAATTTTTGAATCCATTCCAGAGGAGGGACCGACCCCCTGAAATAGGCACCCTCAGAGGTATCGTTTAAGAACTTGGAGGACATTGGAGCCACGAGAGATTTTGCGTGCACCAGTTCCCATTAGCGTAGACGGTCCCACAGTAGTCGAGCCGAGATGAAGTTGACCCTCCCAAGCACTGGTCAAGCCGGATGCTGCTTCACTTGCCGCGTTCAAATGGGAACGGAGTTCAGCACCCAGACCACTGCGGGACTCAATATTTTTTCATTGCTGTAATGCATTCTAATCTTTGAAATCATTAATTAACAAAAGCAGGATACTTCTGAAAGTGAACCAACAGGCTTATAAGTCCTACGCCACTGGTGTCACAGGACATATATAGAATACTTCTTACTGCAATAAATAATAATGATAATAATAATAATAATAATGTTGAACTGTTTATTTTTACTCTAGTTATTTCTTCAGTCTAAAAATGACAGAACCTTTTGACAGCTGAATGGAATGCACATTATTTCCATAAATGGGATTAATTGTGCTTATTTTACTTCATAAATAGTTCTAGAGACATAAATGCGATCAATGATGTTTGATTTACTTAATAAACATTCAGTATTTGTATAAAACTCTATTTTCGATTTCTATATTAAGTTTTATTGATCAACATGGGGAAACATCGGTTTTAGTGAACTTTGGATATAGTGAACGAAATTTGCCGATCCCCAGAGGTTCACTATAAACGGAGTTGACTGTAGTTGGATAAAATCTTTTTCAGTTGTGAAGTGAATGAATGAATCTAATGATACAACACAAAAAAGTTGCATGTTTAACATTATTAGTAACAGAAAACAGCCAGTGAATAAAAAAGTGCCTGTTTTCGACCCATTTTACCTCTCTTTAACTCAATCAAAATACAGTCGGACCTCGATATAGATCACCCGCATATAGGTCACTTTTCTTAAGTCCAGGCTCATTGAATAGAAGGTCTATGTCACGGATTATCGGATAAATGGTCAGGTCTAAATACTGCACTCGCTTATAAGGTCAATGTGTCTGTCCAGTCGTCTTTGACTGATTTCAGTCATTTTCTGACTTTCCCAAATGCGATTTCTGAGAGTTTCGGAAATTTTAGTTTCCAAATGCAGTAGAATGCATGGTAGAAGTATTGGTAACGAATAACGACACTAATACCGAAAGGTAAGCGGTGAAACTAGAAGAAGAGCTCATATCATTAAATATCTTATAACATTTTTTACGAACCTGAGGATTTTCAGAAATTACAAAACTTAGAAAACATTGTACAAAAAATGAAACCAAAATCGCGACAGCCCTGTATTATGTATTATTTTAACCCTTTAACGTGCAGTGTTCCTGCTCTGGCAACACCAAACTCTGCCGTTTTGACTGTTGCCAGTCACGAAGAATAGATTTGATTTCTATAAAAATAGTTGCGGGTGACATAGCTCCACGAGAATCCTTTACTTTTCAGCACGTCATTTCCCGTAAAAAATTGTCACGATTATTTTTAACAGCACTGACATCTGCTGAAAAATGGATGAATGCGAGAACAGCTGGATAAATTGCCCAATGCGGAAAAAAGGGCAGCCGTTGCCATCGCTCGACTTAACTGCCAGTAAGATGGCGGACGATCGAAACGTTCATCGCGTGCCACAGATCTATAGACTCCTTTTTTGACGCAGCTGGGTGTGCCGGCACAGCCAGCTCAAAAAAGGGTCTCTAGATCTGTGGCACGCGATGAACGTTTCGATTGTCCGCCATCTTGCTGGTAGTTAAGTCGAGCGATGGCAACGGCTGCCCTTTTTTCAGCGTTGGGAAAGGGTTGCACCTCAAAGGGTTAAGTAAGTTGTATAGCAGTAACTTGTGCATACTTGTAGCATACAAATTTATTCCGAATTTAAAATTTTAAAAATAATTTTTTTCTGGTTCGAATAACTTTAATTAGTTCAACTCAATTAAAAATAGCCTAATAAACTGGAAATTGTGTACTAAGTAAATTTCACAAAGAATCGGTTATAAGGTTACCCCGCTCATAAGGTTACTTACATGGGGGCCCCCAGGGGTGACCTTACATCGACATCCGACGTACACAGTACATAATAGGGAGTTTTTGCATAGCGGTGTCAGTCACGGTAACGCAACGTTAAATGCCATTGGACAATGCAGCGCATGCGCACATATAAAGTCCGGAATGTGGTTGGTCAAAATATTCGGAATGCGGAAAGCGTTAGCGTTAACGTCGGAAGTAACGGTATGCAAAAACTGCCTAATGTTTTAAGACCGCGTGAATTTACGTTAATAAATGCAACATCTTGTACCGTTTCCTAGTATCAGCCTAAGAAATATTTTTCGAAATCCTTATTTCAAAATCACATCAAAGTCAAATAACAGGCGCCATTAAAGCACTTATGAGAACCTGACTATAACGTCTATGCATTAACTAATTCAATAACTTCTGTTTCGTCATTAAGCGAGAAGGGGAAAAAGCCTATCTAGTTTCCATTTAGTGGCTTTAAAATTCAATGGCACACGCAGCTAATAATATTATTGATTTATTAAAATAGGAGCGGCCGGGGCATATTAGCAGGTAATTTTTTTCGATAGCGTTCACGTAAGATTACTACCTACTGCTGCACAGGAAGTAAGTAATTGATAAACGCACAAATGATACTAAAGAAAAAAACTGCATACGAAAATACTTAAAGGCAGTATTGTGTTGCTTCAGAAATTGCGTCAGTAGTATCCCTATGCATTACGATGATGGCATTAGATTTAGATTAATGATGAATTCCGAGATTAATGATGTTTGACCAACCCAAACGTTTAGTTGCTGTTCGAAATGGAAAGCTCGCAAAACTTAAAGCGGAACGAATTGCAGCTGATTAGGTAATTTCCAGGTTTAATAACTTTTTTATGCTGATTAGAGAGCATTCACTTAAGATTCTGAACGGTAACAAGCGCACTGTACAATCATTCAGCAAACGGAGAAATAAAAAGAAGAAATCACATAGAAATAGCTGTTTTCTTACAATACGTCCTGACAGAAATCTGCACCTCATTTCACGGTCTCTTAGCTCAATACACTCAGAAAAACTTGTCTTTATACACTAATTTATCCTTCATTTTTCAACAAATGTTTTCCGACTATGGAAACGTAATATAATATATGGAAACGTATAATATTTTCCGTGTATTCTTCTTCTCGAGATCTGAAGAAGAGGTAAAAATTTGTAGAATCTGAAGAAGTTGCTTCAACTGGCAGAAAAAAAAAGGGAAACAGATAATCGTGAAATAACGAGTATATTCCGGCAGACTGCTGTCAGAAAAAATTCCGTGAATTGAAGAAATAATTTTTGAAAGTGCATCTTTATACAGTAATTTGTTCCTCATTTTTCAACGAATTATTTCCGTACTCCTTAGAAATGTTATATTTCCGTGAATTCTCCAAAGTCTGAAGAAGAGGAAAAAACTTCGTTGAATGTGAAGAATTTTCTTCAATTGACAAGAGAGAAAAGAAATGAATATTCATCAATATCTTTGATGAACGGATATTCATCAAAGATATTCCAGCAGCACTGCTGATAGTAATATTTCCGTGAGAAGAAGCAATTTTTGAGACTGTATCTTGAGTTTTTCTCAGTTGAATTTTAATGTGAAAACTGAGTTAAAATTAAATTCGATCGTTTCAAGAAACATTTAAATTCTGATTTACTAAAAGCAGTTCGTACATAAATACAAATAAACCAATTCTGTCAAATATTTAAGATGTCTCTGATCACAAATTGTGCTATATTCTGCAATAAAACATAAACCTGTATTAGTGACGAAAACCTTAAAAAAAAATCGAAATTTTGGAAAATGTGCCATTTTTCGAAAAACATTTCTCTGAAATTCCATGTTTAAGAAATTTTCCTGGGAATATCATAAAAGGTTTTAGCTTATGAAGAATTATCTTGATTTCGTGTGAATCCCTATGTCCCATTTAGTTAATTTTAATTTGTGTATTAACCCTTTAAGGCGCGGTGTCCTTGCCGTGAGGACACAGAACTCTGACAGTTTGACTATTATTAACGAAGAATAAATTTGATTTCTATAGAAATAGTTAAGGGTGACATAGCTACACGAGAATCCTTTACATTTTATCACAAAATTTCCAGTAAAAATTGTCGATTATTTGGAAAATTGTCTGTATTATTTTTAACAGCCCTGGCATCTGCTGAAAAATGGCGAATACGAGAGAAATACGTTGATATGGAAGAACAACTGCATTGACTGTCCAGTGCTGAAAAAAATGGCAGCCGTTGCCATCGCACGATTTAACTACCAGCAAGATGACGGTCGATTGAATCATCGTGCGACAGATCTAGAGACCATTTCTGGCACAATCTGTCTGTGCTCGCACAGCCAGACTCTGCCAAAATGATGCACACTATGAACAATTTGATCGACCCACCATTTTGCTGGTAGTTAAATCGAACGATGGAAACGGCTGCCCTTTTTTGAGCATTGGGAAATGGTTGTGCTTCAAACGGTTAAGACCATGAAGCATGCTTTGGTTCTTGGAACTACAGGTTTAAATGCAGTCTTTGAATGCATATTTTTTTATATTAATGTTAATAAAATAAAATTTTATGTACTTTAGAACCTAATCACTGTGACAAGCACAAACAAATTCTTAAAATTCACGCATTTGTGCATTAAAAAATGATTATTGATTTCGAAAAAAATGTGACTTTTAAATGACTTTTAATGACAGATTCATTTTTTGATTATGGGAAAGGGCTGTTTATTTACTGACATGGCTGTAAATTTCCAAATATAAAAACATTAAGAATTTAATTTCTGTACATTTACATAAAAACGATTGTGTGTGTCAGTGTGCAGAATTTAGACATTCCCTTCAGTAAAAATCATTTTATTCAAAATTAAAGCACCCAAGAATGTGTACGTCAGTTTAGAACAGCGAAAAATTTTAAAGGATCCTTTTAAAAGAATTTCTAGAAAGCGTGTCCTTGATCAAGGACACCAAAAGCGAAATTGTTAACTATACATTAGATACAATTTTACTGCGCTTTCTGCATAAGTTTGTCACAGTCTTAAATAAACTTTCGATCATTGCGTGGTAACCTATACTACATTCGTGACACGTACGGCAAAGTCCGATGTAAAATCGTTAGATTTCCGACAGTCGCGTGTTTACTTGGACATTTTGTTGAAAAAATTCATAACAGTATTTTATCACACATTATGAATTTCACGACAGTTCTTGCTTATTCAGCATGCACTCTTGCAGGCATAAATTACATTCTTATGAATTTCCATTAGCGTCAAAACATGCCAAAATATAAAAGTGAGATACTTTTCGTAAATTACACATCTCTTCTTTTTTCTCTTTCATCCCAAAACATAAATCCCAATATCTCAGAAGAAAAAAAAGAACATAAATCCTTATTTACAGAATGCGTTATCATAATTACAAACTCCAATACGCACAAAACACCACCTTCACAGCAAAGACAAGTCTTATCCTTCAGAATATTACCTACCTCTATTTATCTATTTCCTTGCCGGATAAAAAAAAAGTTTTTCACGCATTTTATGATATTTACCCAATTCTTTTCTCTTCCTCCCGATATCTGGATAAAAAAAAAAAAAAAAAAAAAAAAATGCGGGCCTGTCAAAACTGACGGGGCACGCGAACAAATGTTTAATCCACTGCCATTTCTTTTCCCTCCTATTTTTATTTTTTTTTATCCCGAGTTTTTTAAGCCAGTTGCCGTAAGAACTGTAATTTTCTACGTTCGAGGGTTGGATTTTAGTTCTCCTGGCTTGTTACGGATTCTTCGAGGGTTTTTTTTATTTGTTTTGTTGTTGTTTTCGGAAACAAGGAGACATTCTTCCTGGGTAGCGGTTTTCTTTTACTTTCTTTGCGATTCTTGTCTTTAATTTGTTTGATTGTTAAAGAAAAACTCAGAAGGTAACAAACAAGGGAATTTGGATTTATTGATTCTACTTTTTTTTCCGCTTCAGAAGAGGTTTTTTTTTCTACTCAGATCCTCATTGTGCTATATTTACACAAAAAATTAGTTAATTTTGTTAATTGGAGTATATAAATATAATTTAAAAGTATTGTTACTGATTGAAAAAAGTTAAAGTATCCAAAAGTAATTCCAGCATTATTGCTTTCTTTTCTTTCATTCTCTGTGTGTCTCATATTTTTTTAATAGGTTGTGTCATGGCTACAGCTTTTCAGGCATCTTTAAAATGTCGTTTTAAGGGTTTTATTTTTGTCATACTTTTCCTGATTGTGCTATTTATTTGTTTAAAAAATAACTGAAAACAAATTAGATAATTAAATTATTATAAAGCGAAAGGTAATTCAAATTTTAAATGCTAGGCTAATAAAATAAAATATCAAAATCTATTTATTTATTTTATATACTATGGAATGGATGCAGCCTGTTTTATGATAATCCTTAAAATGTTATTTTAAGATATTTCTGCTTATTGTGTTATTCAGGAAACAAATTTATTGTGTCAATTATTTGAACTATTAATGTGATTGAAGTGTAACTGTTACAATATTAACATTTTAAAATATCTGAAAATAATTGATTAAAATATCTCAAAATAATTGATATAAAATATCTCAAAATAATTGTTAAGATAATAACAATTTAAAATATCTGAAAATAATTTATTTATTTTATATACTATGGAATGGATGCAACCAGTTTTATGATAATCCTTAAAATGCTATTTTAAGATATTTCTGCTAATTGTGTTATTCAGGTATTCAAGAAACTAATTTATTGAGTCAATTATTTGAACTATTAATCTGATTAAAGTGCAACTGTTTAGATATTAACAATTTAAAATATCTGAAAATAATTGATTAAAATATCTCAAAATAATTGATGTAAAATATCTCAAAATAATTGTTAAGATATTAACAATTTGAATTGATTTAAAACTCAAAACAATTGTTAAGATATTAACAATTTAAAATATCTCAAAATAATTTATTTATTTTATATACCTTGGAATGGATCCAACCAATTTTAAGATAATTCTTAAAATGCTATTTTAAGATATTTCTGCTAATTGCGTTATTCAGGAAGTCACGAAACAAATTTACTGTGTCAATTATTTGAATGATTAATATGACTGAAGTTTAAGATATTAACAATTTAAAATATCTCAAAATAACTGAAAGTGCTTTTCTTTCTCTTTTTGTAAATACAGACACATACACATATATGCTATTATGGCTGCAACTTTGACATCTTTAAAATTTCATACTTACTTTCACGCTGACACTGTTTCTGCTATGCTGCTCAGCTTTTTGCTTAGCAAATTTTGTAATTCATTTATTCGAATATCAAATATTTATTTAGGGTATTAAAGGTTTAACCCTTTAACGCGTGGTTGGATATATATCGTCCCACCTTATTGTAGCATGATCGCTGTCAATATCGGTCGCAGATTTATAAACATTAGTTAACTTTCATATTTCCGATTCACATTTATTATGTCTGATTTTTACAAAATACTACAGCGTCTAAAAGGATGTTTGAATCCTTTAGCTTCTATAATAGAAATTTAACAATTTTTCATAGAATGAATCTCGGGGAAAATATTTTTCGATACATTTATCTGCAAAAACGGAATACGAAGTAAACGGTTGTTCACACTCTCAGAAAGATTCGTATTTATACACTACTTTACAAATAGCGTTTTAAATTTGCAGAAAGTCCCTTAAAATCACGAAAAAAAGAAATCGCAATATCTCCCGAAATTATCTTAGAAAATTAGTGAAAATTTTTAGTTAGGGTAATTTGAAGGGGGTTTTTTCAGTTAGGGTAATTTCTTTCGTTTAATAAAGTCAAAATAGAGCGTTGCCATTGAGAAAACGAAGTTGCTGCAGAATTTAATATGAAGACGGCCCCTTATGCAAATTAAATTTTTTATTTTGCTTAAGGGGCCGCAAAATAAAGTATACGTTATTTGCTAACGAATGGTATGTATAACTTTACTGTGCGAGGAACAACGGCCAAATGAAGAGCAAGTGGGCGGTTTTTTTTTTCCGCGCTGAAGTCTAAAGCATAGCATATTAAAAGAATACATTTGAATCACCACTACTCACAAACAATATCAATGTAGCGGTCTTAGGAACTGCTTTGACAGGAGCCGCTATCTATGGAGAAATACGTCGTCAGTCATCTTACCCTACTTTCCCCTTACATACTTTTAACAAAATAGTTATACTGTTAATTTTTTTGCCTGATGAATTTTCTCTACTGAATGTCTACATAACAGCTGATGCAACAAAAATTCTCTTATCAGCGAGGTGTTAGAAGGCTTTCATCGACTGCACGTTCACCGGATTTGTCTCCCATAGAACATGCACTGGTTACCTTGGAAAGTAACATTTTTAGTCTCTACTGCCCGCAATGGCCGTTTCAAATTTACACAACCAGATTGAGGATGCTTGGAAATATACATCAAAGGTATATTTGTCCCTTCCATGATAAACTGCACAACAGAACTGAAGAGTGTGTAGCTTTCAACCAGCCTAATTTAATCCCGTATTGATCATGATACACTGCATTTTGCCATACATTTTTGAGTATTTACTCTACTATATTCGATCATTTTCGATACATATATAAATAAAATTAGACTTTTGTCTGTATAGTACTTGGCATTCAAAAATTTTGGGATTTCCATCCGTTTCTATCACCTGAGAACCCAGTACGATAGCAAAAAAAAAAAAAAAAACAAAGTTTGTCTGTCATTCTTTCATTTTGTCGTTCTGTCCGTGATGCTATTTTTCTTTCGCGCATCAAGTAAAAATGACCGAAGCGAATGAAATAAAATTTAATGACATGATAGGCGGTCACTCAACTTAAACTATAATTGTTGAATTTTTAAAAAAATTTCATCAGATTTTGAGATTTTGCGAAAATTATTTCAAATTAAGTAGATTTTTGTTCACGTATCACGTAATAATGATTAAAGCGAATGAAATAAAACTTGAATGATGTGAAATGATAGGCGAACACTCAACCTAAACTATAAGAATCAAATTTTTAAAAAATTGATTCGATTTTGAGAATTTGCGAAAATTACTTCAAAAAGAGTAACTATTTATTCGCGTATCTTGTAATAAGCTGGAGCGAATGAAATGAAATTGGTGTCATGTATATTCACTCAACTTAAGGTGTCTAAATTTTTAGTACAAACGTAAACAATGACCCAGACAGCACATCAAACTTGCAGCAAGCTTGATTTATCAAGTCAATAAACTTTAATTAAGCTTGAAAATTTCAAGCGTGTAGGCTTAATGCAAGCTTGAATCAAGTGTTCAAGTTTACACTTGCCCAGCTTGCATTAAGCTTGACATAGCAAGCTTAATTTCAAGATTAAAAAAATATCCTAAAAAAAATTTCTTAAATACACGATATATATGTCAAGCACGATATACACGATACACGATAAAATATGTGGGGCGAGTTCGCCCGTCAGCGAACTCGCCCCAAAAATTTTATTTTTCCCTCTATGCTGAAATTTCAAGTTATTTTAATCTGTTTCCATCAAGCGTCCGCGGCTGGGATCGACCTCGGGAGATAAGGGTTGGGAAGCCAACGTCCTATCTATTCCGCCAATCTGCCTCGCGCTGGTATGACTAAAGTTTGAAGGGACTGTTATGGTTGTCACGCCGTTTCCTTGCGAGATCGATCAGTGCTCGATGCCGATATGTTTCTTTTATTTTTCCATGGGATGAATCAAAATTAAAATAATGTTGTGTGTGATTTATAGACTCTACTAATAGGGAAATAAGCATAGTATAAACTTAAAAGCAGCACACGTTTTAAAACTTTCAATATCGCGACACTCATGTTGGGCAATACTGGCCAAAATCGCGACAAAAGACTGATTTTGAAATCAATTTCGTAGTATAATTGTATTTTATTTTGAAGAATTTCCATATTTGGAAATATAGAATCTTTTTTTTTTAATTCTATGGTCAAGTACATTTATGACTGGTGATAAATTTTTGTTATGTGGATGTGGCTTTCCAAATCAAGAAGTCATCAAGTTGTATTCAAGCTTGACAGTTCAAATGACTTCTACAAGCTTGCTGCAAGCTTAAAATGAATTGAACTGTCAAGCTTGTATTAATACGTCAAATTCAAAGAAATGTCAAGCTTGAATTAAGCTTATGTGCTGTCTGGGAAAGCACCGGAAACTCGATGCTTGGAGATTGAGAGTCGAGTCTTACCTCGAATACTTACTTTTATTTTGAATTTAATATGATTTTTTCAAGAATCATATTGGCTCTTTCAGATTCTGCGTCCACAATTGAACTCGCAAAAATTACTTGTACTATCGTAGAGGATGGTTATCCTAATTTGTGTACATAAAGAAAAAATAACTTTCTTCGAACATTTAAAAATCAGGATTTTTAATTTCATTTTTTCTATTATAAATTTAATCTCTGTTATCAAAAAAAAAATATTTAATTCAAAGAGAAATAATTTAATGAGGTCGGAAAGGGTTAAGAATAGATAAACTTAAAGTCTACAAAAAATCAATATCTTTATGACATTTTTATAATGTTATGATGGAAAACTAACTTTACAATTTTGTTTATTTGTGATACGTTAATTTCTGAACTGCAGTACTTGGTCCCTGGCCTTAAGGACCGGCATGTAAATCCTCAACGAAGAAAGTGCAAGCAGTGTTTACTAGCATACAGAAGGTAAATAACATCCATGAGTAATTTCTTTTTTCTGCGTGCTGGTAAACGCTAGTGATACTAAATATATTCTGTGTGCTTATAGGTAGGTTTCAAAAAATTGAAATACAAATGCATACACTTTCTACCAAATCGAGAAATAAGGATTGATTTTGACTCTCTTGCCTCTATATATATATATATATATATATATATATATATATATATATATATATATATATATATATATATATATACAGAGAGAGAGAGAGAGAGAGAGAGAAAGATAGAGAAAATTTTGTGTACCAGTTTCTGATTTTTAGTTGAATATACACTAAACATGCTTGCACAAAGCACTGTTACTAGTCCTTGAGAAAGTAGGGAGGGGTTAATTTTCCCGTAGTTCCGCAAAACCCAGTAAATTGCTCTGGGGTAAAAGGCAAAGTTCTTTGAAAAACCGCTGTTTTCAGAGACTTGGAGGTGTGTCTTCAAAGCCCATCATGAGATCTGCCCTTCAATTAAGAATTAAAAAAAAAAAAAATAGAACACTTTGGATTTTTCGTGGCAAAAACATCACGATTTTCAAAAACATATTTCTCATTTATCACTAGAGCCTAACGATGCGGTTTTTATTTTAGAGGAACCTTTAATACTCTACCAACACAACAAACAGAGGGGTCAAGTGCCACTTGCAGCATCTGCTTCCGCCTTGGCAAGGGGTACCTTATTAAATCCGCAGATCACAGGGGCTCGCATATTACGCCCCAGGAAATGACTTTCGAAAATTAATCAGTTATTTTATAAAATAGAACTGCCTGGCAAAAACTCGCGATCTCAAATGCCTCCGCCAGTAGCCACACACTCTCATTACTATAATCATTGCATAAGTGTAACAACAAAAGCATTTATTAGCTTTCAGAAGATACTTTTTCAAGGACATCGGAGACTCTGGAATTTTAAACCACAGAAACCACAAGCAGGTGAGCCCTTTCACTATCGGTGTTTGTTTGTGGCGGTTTCGAGAAGGCAATCGGTGGACCAAACAAATGCAGATGTGGCGTTGAAGAAGAAAAGTGTGACTATGGTGGTAGCCATTTGTATCTCGTAAAGGTGTACAGTGATGGCTGTCACGCTCTGGCTGTTGAGGATAGTTAAGTTTCGTGATTTTTATATTTTCAGCTTTGTTTATGCGAACATCTGGCATTTAGAAGGAAAGGTCTTGAACTCTATTGTTACTGATTGTAGGGTCTCATCCATGATTTTCATTTCAGCCACTTGGCAGAGCAATTGGTTGAGTCATACGTCGGTTGTTACCTCTCATTTTCGATTCTGATTCTTTGTATCAATGAAATTGGAGTGGTGCGGCAGGTAAAAATAAATGAAAGTCATTATTTATTAACCGAAAGGGAATGAATGATACTTGATTATTACCTTTCCTTGAGGTAAAAAGGCCCACCCACGATAACTTAACACTTAGCTTGGACGGGATTGTTTTTTTCCTTTTTGAGATGATCCACTCGATTTGCGTAGGACAAACCTGAGCGCAGGTTAATCATAACAAAAATGAAACGTTAGTGTAACAATCACTGTTTTAAAATTTTTTGACTAGTACTAATAATTTTCGTTAGTGAGTCTGTCCTGTTAGAAGTATAGTAAATATTAATCGATTAATACGAAATTTTTAATTGCTATTTACCTTATTAAAGTCGTGTGTAAAAAAAATCTCTGAATTAATAATTCTTTTACAGCAACACAAGATAGCTCCAAAGCAGTCTACAGACAGTCATTGCTTGAATTTTGTTTTAAAACATGTATTTTAAACAAAATGAAACCACTATGTGTCGGTGAAGCATCCTCTCCATCGAAAAAGGTGGATGTAGCTGTTTTACAGAAAATGTACAGTTCTTTTACGGGAAAAGCAATGTAAATCTCATGGATGAAGCTCTAACGCTAATAATTGTACATACTTGTTTATTTAATGACTTATTTTCATGAACCTGTTCTTTCTTTTCATTACAAATACGCTGGGAGATAGTAGATCACTTAAAGATCATTGTAGGAAAACAAGGATAGATGGAGAACAGGAATATTTGCAAAGATAGGAACAAAAAAAAAAATATTGTTATGCCGTGTTCGAAATCGTTTCTGAAACGTATTACTACATGTTCAATATGGCGTCCACCATTGTCCGAAAGCAAGTTGAATCGTACTACGGCATTCTCAACAGCAAGTCTTCATATCAGGAGGAATGTTACGGGCATGTCGGTATATCGCACCTTTCAATTTCGCCAAATTGTTTAAATTATCACCATAAACAGGTTGACTCATGTTTATAAATCTGCGATATTGACAGTGAACATGCTAAAATAAGGTAGGATGATGCATTTGAGATAACACCACCAGGGCCGCAACTAAAGTTTATGACACCCGGGGCAAACTTGAATTGTGGCGCCCCCCCCCCCCCCCCCGAAAAAAAAAGCGATAGAGAAGTTTGAAAATTTTTTGAAACGGAAAGATATTCAATAAATGCCGTTAGAAATAAATAAAATCAGGACCTAGCACTTTGACAAATGAAACATCAGGAAGATGTCATTTTATTACCAATTCGAAAGTCGATGAAACTTTAAATATATTTAATTTCAGTTCGAATTAACTTTACATACAATTGTGTTTTTAAATTAAGGATGTAATTTACAATTTAAAATTAAAACTTGAAAAAAAAATCTATTAGTATTTATGCAGAAAAGTAGAAGCATCGAAATCCTTTCTTTTGTTTTATTTGACATAAAGAAAGGGCTTCTTTTTCCGAAAATTTGGCTTTTCAGCTTTCTTTACAGAGAAAGTTCTAATAATGTGATCGGAAGAAATCAATGACGCTTTTTTTATGTTAGATTGAGATAATACTCAAATTGGAAAGTCTATTTTGCTACATAGAGCTTCTTAATTTTTTATAATTTTCAGCTTGTTGCTGGAAGAATTAATAATTTTAAGCTGTGGTCAAATTTGGATAGCCTTCTTCCAGGTTATGCTTATGAATGAGACTCAAAAGGATTGATGCAGGTGCTGTTTCCATAGCGTCGTCAATCAAAAGAGAGTGATTTTTAAAACTTTCTCCTAAAAACTCTTTATATTTAGGTCATTTTCTATATAGAAGTGCTTACTTTTGATCTTCGGATTTCAGTTCTATATTCATCTGGTGGATTTTATCCCATTCAGGATTAGTGAAGTGGAAATGAATAGTGAAGTTATCACTAATCATTTCGAGAGCCGGAAAACGAGATTTTAGCTCACTCATTATTTCGTAGGTAATTTGTAATAGAGGAATTCTAAATTTTTATATCTTTGAAAATTTCGAGCTTTAATCTTCACAAGATTCAACACACATCATTTTTTCTTCAATTTTTGTTTTTCATTAAAATCAGGAAGTAAATTATTATTAGCTATTATTTTTGCTTCTCTGTTATTGAAGCAAATATAGCTTTGCCTCTGGTTGATTCCAGAAGATTTAAAAGAACTCTAGTACGCCTTACTGTTTGATCTACGTTTATATCATTTCTTTGAAGAAATTGGTTCACGCGGTCTTTTTTTAATGTTAAACCTAAAACATGTGAAAATAGTAAATTTCTCTCCGTGTCTGATGTAGACAGAGGAATGGATGTTAATTGTTCTAGAACTTTGTTAATGCCATCAAAATATTTATAAACTACTTCAACAGCTTTCATTCTTGCTGACCATCTAGTTTTACTGTTTTCTTTTAAAGAAAGTGGAGCATATAAAAGTAAACTATTTGAAGGCAATTTGGCTAAAGTGTCACAGTTAAAACCATAATCACGCCTTTTTCTACAAATGTAAAAATGTTTTTTTTTTTTTTTTTTTTTTTTTTTTTTTTTTTAAATCGTGAGCGAAATCTGACGCCACTTTCCTTGAAACAGAGGCGCAGGTTGCCACCTGAGTCCAGTGGCGTAGCTAGAGAAGGGTTAGAGGGAGCATCAGTCTCCGGACACAGCACACAGGGGGGGGGGGGGGGATTATAATTTCGAACTGTCATTGTTGTCCTTTCTAGCAAACAGAAAGAGATGCGGAAACTTCACTTGTTCCCGGAAGCTGAAAACTCTAGCTATGCTTCTGACTATGCCTTAAATCGGACCTGCTCGACTCATCGACTAAAACAGACCGGTCATCGCCAGCCGATGGGTCTCCAGGGGCTCTTTCCTTTGCTTTGTGACAAAACGTTTCCACAATGTCCCATTCGAAAAACCGTGTGTGTCTAAAGAGGTGTAACAATACCAGCTTTTTCAGACAGGACGCTTGGGCACAAAGTCACAAAACTGGAAAACAAATATCTTCATGGAACTATAACTGATTTTGGCGCCCCCCTTATCACGGCGCCCGGGGCACTTGCCCCGTTTGCCCTCCCCTAGTTGCGGCCCTGAACACCACACCCAGTTTCAATTTAGAAACGAATACAAAAATTTTCAACCGACGTTTTCATGTCTTATTTCGTTTGCCAATATTGCATACAGCGCCATTTTCCCAGGGATGGCGAGTTTTTTAACTTTTCTTTTCTTTTCTTTTTTTCGCTGATAATAAATTCCCATGACCTCCTTTACACGATTACCATGTAAACCAATTACCATGATAACATTTGGTCCCGTAGTTTTCCTTTTTTGGCCGTTTCAAAGTGGGCTTCAATTATAACCACTTTATATTTTCGCAGGAGCGTAAATAAAGGGTAGACCACATGAGTCTGGAAATAGGACATTTAAGTTTAGGATTTCCAGAAATCAGCCTTTTTGCTCAGTGGATGTCATAATTTTTTTTAATATTAATCTAATAATCCATAACTCCTATTAATATTTTATTAATATTAAAATTATATTAATAGTAAATTATGTTTGGGTCATTTACTTCTAATAGTACGAATAAAAATCTCTTATTACAAAAATTATATGAGGTATGAATTAAGATATGAAAAAATATTTTAACATGGGTGAGGGGGATTTTGGAAGCTCCTAAATCACTGATTTCCAGTTCAAATTTATTGAAAATTGGTATCCGGGGTTAAAATGAGCTAAATTTTTGAAATTTTGAAGTGAAATTTAGGGTTTGCTATTGGAGAAAAAAAGTTGGTGCGAATTTTAATATGGAGATGACCCCTTATTCAATTTTTATGTATAGCAAATTAAAGTGTACGTCAATCGTAAACGATTGATATATGTAACTTTGCTGTACGACGAACGACGGACGAACTAATGTACAGCTGGGCGGTTCCTTTTTACGCAGCTGTACAACTCGTAATGTTAAAACCATATGCCTTAGTTTGCTTACGATAAGCGTGGATACTGTTAAACTACTGTAAATTCAAAGTGGCAGTAGGCGAGGAGTTCTTCGGTGGCTAGCAAAAAAAAAAAAGAAAAAAGAAACTACGAAGAACGAATCAAATACAAATCTTGGACACATGATCACAGATTCGGCTGGGATCGTAATGAAGGAAAAGACAGCCTGAAAGTGGGATTTTTGTTTAAGAACTTTATCAGCTGTGGTTTTTCTTTATTTTCGTATCTAATTAAGTTTTTTTGTCATTATGGATGGTATACCATTATTTATTTTTAGTGTAGCTCTGTCACTTTAACTTGCTATGTGAAATTGTTTCGCTGCCTTTTTGAAAATAAACCTTCATACTTTTATCTTTTCGTTGTGTTACCCCACCGAAGTAACCCACGGGCCAGTGGCGGATTAATGCAAGTTTCTGGGGGGGGGGGACGGTTAGTTAGAAGATTGAGATAAACGTCCATTTTATGGAAGTAAAATAGGATATTTTACATTAATTTCTTTTATCTTAGGGGGGGGGGAGGACAAAACCCCCAACCTTTAATAAGCCCTTGCCACGGGCTAAGAGAATCAAAACAGTTTTGGGCACTATTCAGTCAATTTCTAAAAGGGAATGAAATTGTTTTAATTTTCCTTTTTATGAAACATGAAGTTTTAAAGAAGTTTTTCTGTAAACTTCAAGTTTTTAAATCACTTAGTGAATTTAGGAAAAATACTTGAAGCTTAAGTTCGTAATCTTCCACTTTCAACCATACGTTAAAACTGATTAGTAATATCAATAACTATTTAGTCTCTGAGACAGTTAATACGATAAAGATGAGTTAATTATTTATAGTTGGAATGATAAATTATATTCAAGAAACGCTTGTAGGTTTAGCTTGAAATAAATACATAAATAAATAATTTTTTTAATGAAATGGACTGTAGTTATTCAACGTGTGTAGTTTATTGCCTCCGAAAACTTGAAGAGTGTTTAATTACAAATATACCACCCCCCCCATAGAAAACAAGAATTTTATACATAAAATTCTTTTTTTTTTTTTTTTAAAGAAAGAAGTGAAAAAAAGGAGAAAGTGGCCGTTTAAGTGTTCACGAGTGTTGTATTTTAGAGCAAGCATTTTATGGCTATCTCATTTCTTTGAGAAATGTATGTGAAAAGAATATTTTGACCCTTCCCTCTCCTCATAGGTTAGGAATTTTGGAAAATGTAGTCTAATTAGCAAATTAAAAAACTCATACACATGCCAAATTTCGTAATTTAGATTCAGCAGTTTTGGACTAGACAAAATAATACAGGTGAAAAAACATTGCTTTTAGATCCTCCCCTAATACTACAGGAGACATTATATCCCAGCATTTAATAGATAATTCATTATTTTAGATCGGAAGTCACAATGGAATTATGTGAAATAAACGTCATTTTCTATTCACATTTCTTGTTTCAAGTGACGGCTTCTGAAAAGTCGAAATTAATATAATTATTCCTTTCGCAAGAGAAACAGCTGCTAGTGAGTTGACGAAAAACCACTAACCTGTAGTTAGTAGTTCGCGGTTTTTCCTAACCAAAAATTACGCATTCAGCTGTTGACGTTTGTTAGGACAGTCACCGGATCGCGGTTTTAGAAGGAGTCCATCTGCAATCGTTAGGGTGGAGTTCGGATCAGCGCACTGACTGGTGTAAGATCTTGTTTATATGTGCTATCTTGCACCATTTTTCAGTGTATTGCATACGAAAATTTATATGATGGTGGGAGTTGCGTGTCACAGTGTCACACGTATGTGGGTGTACTATATAAGTCACTCTCCAAATAAATAATTATGAAAGCAATAACAATAAAATAAATAAATAAAAATAAAATCAGAAATACTTTTAGATTTTTAATTTGCCCAACAATGCTATATATTAAAATTGTATCATAATCCATGAGGGGACCACATTTATTTTTCTTGCTTCATTACGTTGAAATACATTTCCATAATGCATGCGTCGATTCTATTTGTTTTTCTAGCTTATGTTGGAAAATGCATCACAATCCACGAGCCGGCTTCATTTTTTTTTCTCGTGCTGTGTTGTGTGTTGAGGCAAAGCTACTCGAGGGCTATCTTCCTAATGAAGACCGCCTTGGTCGGAGGTTTTTTTCAAGGTGGTTCTGACGGGTATTCATGTCACATCTGGTGAAAACCGCCCAAAACTCCAGACCGTTAGATTACTTTATAAACTTTGATGTAAAATGATAAAGCTTAGTGACAAGGATTAAAATAAATGTACTGTCGGGGTTGAACAAAAGCAACTGAATAGACATGTTTTTATTAGTTAATAATTATTTTAAAATGTATTTATTTTAATGTATCACATTAATGATGATTTTTATTTCCCTATTATATGTATAAACACTGAAATGTTTATTGTAATTTGAATTATAGGAAAAAAAAAACACATCTTCGCATAGTGGACATTTTTGGTCTTTAACCAAACAAAAAGTAAATTGTGCTGTTTACATTGTGAAAAGTGTACGAGTTTCAGTAAATTTTGACTAATAAAATAGTTTTACGGCCAATAATAATTGTAACTTTTAGAAAAACAATAGTTTGAACGCATGTTGAAACAATTGTTAATTATTGAATTAATGATGGATTGAATTAATGATTGGATTAATGATGAAAGTGGAAAGATGATTTAATTATGAAATAAATTTTGGTTCTATTTAGTCCAGTAGATTTTAAAATAAGATGGCAATCAGTTTAAGGGCTTACTTTTAAAGACCTCATGTTAGATTCAGCTGTTTTGAGAATTTTTACGTTCAGTCTTCTAGTATGGAGCTAAATATTGGTACAATTCATATTTGAAAACTAACTCCATTTTTATCACAACTATAAAGTTTCATATCCTGACAGTTAAGGATCATGAAAATGATTGAACTGACAATTAGTCATGGTATACAATTTTCATTTCAAAGTTAAGTAGAAAATAAATATGTTGATGACGCCCCAGAATGTAATAAAGTTAAAAAATAGAAAACGTTAAACGATAAATGCAGTTACAAGCGGTCACTTAAAATATGGCACGGGTTCGAAATTTTTGAAAATTTTATGAACATAGACAATTTTTTGTTTCAAAATTTTATAGTTTTTAATACTTTAACATTCCTAAATGAGAAACCATAAAGAAAAGTATTACCATGGTGGTATTTATATATATTTTTTCACATAACCCATAAGACAATTGCGTATTATTAGATTCGTGAAAGTCTCAGACGGTACATTACAAAAATTTTAAATACTTGTTAATATCGGTGCAGTGGCGGACTCTTCCAAGTACCTAGGAAGGGATGATATATCATATTAATTCTTAATAAAAATAATGAATAGATTAATCATTTTATAATAACTTGTTTAACAAATGCAATTAACGGAGCAACAACTGAATAATTAATAAAGTAATAATTAACAGTATCATAGGCGCACCCATGGGGGGGCTATGGGGAATAAAGCCCCCCCCCAAAGCGACCGGAAGATTTAGATCTGACCCCCTTTCCCCGAAGATTTAGATCTGAAAAGCTTCGAACATTGTTACAAAAGAATTAAAATATTTTTTTTAATAATTGTCTTTAAATGTTTTAAAATTTGTCTTAAAATACTTTTAAAAAGGACGTTGGTTTTACAATATTTGCTGTTAGTGTGACACATGTACTACAGTAATTTTTTACAGTAGTGTTTAATACAGTAATTTTTTGGTTACAGTGTCAAAGAAAATATCAGATAATTGTTTATGACTTTATAACATGGTACGTTGATAGTGGGCTTGTGTTCTACGGGAAATTGATACAGAAAATTTCGACGTTATAAGGTATAAGGTTAATTAAGTATTTGTAGCTCTAGCCCCCCTTAAACCAAAATCCTGGGTGCGTCACTGAATAGTATTAATAATTAATAAACATTAGTATGACAGAGTTTAAATAGCAATATATTTTTAAATGATGCTTTTTTATCATTTTAAGTGGTTTTTAGTATTAGTCGTAACCCCCCCCCCCCCCCATGAAAAATTTCTGGCTACGCCCGTGGTATGTAGATATAGAGATAGTTTCACAAGAATGACGTTACTTTCTTCAAAAGATGCGAGAATGCGACTACATCTGATTTTAAATCCTATTAATATTAGAAATGCGAAAGTTTGTTTGCACGTTTCACCCTGAAACGACCGGACAGATTTTGATGAATATTATACCTTGTGATAGCTTATACCCTAAATTAACCAACAGGCTACTTTTTTATCGAAAGAAAAAAACACTGTTTCCATGATTTTTATAATCTTAAATTTGTTGGCACATTCCAAAGTATGGAGTAAAGCCGAAAATCAGGCTGGTGGAGACATTATTAAATAAAACAGAAATACATAAATATAATGTGATCCAATAATTAGTGAAAAGTTAAAATTGAAATGCTTAAGTGAACAAAGCTTAGTTACTAATAGATAGAGCTCATAGATATTAAAAATACGTGTATTTATGTAAAACAAAACAGATCAGTGTATCGATGATTGATTGACATGAGTTGAAAATTTTTTATGGAAACTATGCATAAAACATTTTCATCTCTAATACCAAATTTTCAGCCCTAATACCAAATGCACCCGCGCAATGCTCGGCTACCTAGCTAGTATTATATTGAAAGTAGTACAGTGAAACCACGATCTATCGTTCCCATAATCACCGTTTTATTTCTATGGTCCCTGCGCAAATTGTATTTGAATAAAGAAACCCGCATGTATCGTTCGCCAAAAAGTGACTTTCCCGAATTCATCGTTGTAAAATTTTTCTCCTGACCAAAATGAAATTGAACTTTAAGCGGATCCATATGGCAACTATAATTGGTTCTTGGTATGATTTCTTGGATTATTTATGAACAGATGAACGCTGGTTGCGTGTTGAAGAGGATGTGCATAGTGTGAAATTTAATTATCATAATTCCATTCATCAAGACAATGAGGCGTACGGTATCCTAAACATGGACGAAACGTATGATGATGCAAAAAATGAAAATAATGACAAAGCAGAGGATAATGTTCATGCCCATGAGGCTAAGGTATTTGAAACTATATGAACTTTATTATAGAAACAAAAAACCACATAAAAGGCCCAGAAAAATATTGAAAATTTACTTTTTAATTTAAAAAAATGTTGAAAATCCCCACATAAAATTACGATTTTTTAAAATACATATCACTTAAATTTTCATCTTTGATTTATTTGTTTTGATTTTTGTTACAAATTAGTATTTTTTAGTATGCAGTCATTACGTGTATGAATAAAGATTGCTTCCTTCGTATTTTGACTTGAACCCGCATTTGCCGTTTTCTCGCATTCATCGTTTTCGCACGCACCCATGAAAAACGATGAATCGAGGTTCTACTGTAGTGTTATCATGAGCTAGTATTATATTATAAGGTAATTTGTATATAAGTAGAAAACATGTTTGTTTGTTTGCAGATCGTATGTAGATAGTGTCAAATTTAATGATCATTTATTCCAATATTTTCATCGTAGGAGTTTTCAGAATTTTTCAGAATTTGGGGTGAGACAGAAAAAAAAGAAAGAAAAAAACGTCTGTTACTGTTTTAAAAATGTAAAAATCCTCGTGTTCTTCAAATTTTTGGCGATTTTTGTAGTTTTCAATTCCAGAAAAAATTTCGACAGAATAAGAAGTCAGAAATTTGATAGTTCTTTTAGTCTTTGCCATCCCCTCATTTTTTCATCAATATGTTAATTTACGAGTTAAAAATTGATTAGCTTTCCATCGAAAAAAGTATTTCAAACGATAGATCTGCGATATTTATGAAGCATTCAAGAAAAAATTTCCATACCGCATTATTTTTCAATACAGTTTCCTAAACACCTAAACGAATGTCGCTTCAGCCAATTTCGTAATACAGTTTTCTATTTTACAGATTTTTTTTAATAAAAGTTAGAAAGGATGATACAGTGTTATTGTGTTAAAAGATATTCTGAATATTTTTGGTTTATCTCACATAAACGAAATCTTTTTGGTAATCCATGTGACAGGTAAATATTTTGGAAAAGTGTCAATCCTTGGGATATCTTTCTTTAAAAGTCAGTGAAGAATTAGAGACTTCTGCTGTAATTCATTATTATTGTTTTTCCAACTGTTATTTACTCACTTGTGTAAGTAAGACCAGAGATTCAATAAAATATAAAGCTTGAAATTCTGCAATAACTTTTCTCTCTGAGAATTCGGCAAAAGAGTATACCTGCTATCAATTTTACAGATGCGGATGCAGTGAAATCGTGATTATTTTGCTTTGTCCAGCTGGAAGAGAGAGTTAATTTGCGCGCACGTGAAGTCGCCATTGTTCCCTTTGTGTTACTTTTGCAATAGACGCCATTTTGTGGTTTTGGCTTCACGGTCGGGACCATCTGCGTTCGAGGTGATGGCGATTTCGTTTTCGTATTTTCGTGAATATAATTAGTGACTGGCTGTATACTCAAGTAAATTCACGATAGCTTGATGAATCGTGTTGCCAAGTCTAATTTATAAACCCAGATTTTGATCAGTAATTATGAAACACTTGTACAGGTGCGGTTTTTAGGAGTACAGTCGATACTTACTCTTACTGTTTAAAAATTATATATATTTGCAGTTTTGAAAGGACTTCTAAAATTTGCAAGTTATTTATCATGCGAAGATAGATAAGATTCAAAGACGAGAATTAAAAAAATTGCTTTCATTGTGTATGCTTCACTTTGCTTTACTTTAGGGGCACGGTCTTTGCTACCTATTGGATCATTTGAGCAGCTGTCCAGGGGGGGGGGGGGGGAGGGTCAGACATAAAGAAGTAGGGAATTTTTATATTGCTGTTACTTTATATCACTCTTTCAGAGTCTTGCAGTGGAATATTCGAGGGTACATATGGGCAGCAACGCTTTTCTTTTCATCGTCGTTTAGTTTAATTTAAAACAGTTACCGCATATTTGTCTTCTTTTCTTTTTCTTTCTAGTGGCCGAGTCTACTGCCGACTACAGGCTTGACCACTGTAAGGGACTGGTATGTTGGCCATTTCATTATGGGGTCCCTTAGTACGCAAACCAACATTGCCCTCTATGAGTGGTCTCCTAATTTGGAGCAAATTCCAGATGAGAGACCTAGCACCTGAATAGGCTAACCCCTAATTTATTGTTTGAACATGGAAGACAGATTGGATTCACGAACAGATTGGCGTATACGGTCTCACAGTAATGAAGCTGAGAGAGGTTGTCACCCTCTCAAACGCTGACCAATGTCGGCGATAAATCACTTCCGGTGTTCTTATAGGAACCGAGATTTGTGACTATACGCTTAAAAAAAAGGAACTAAATTTCACTCCTGAGGAGCGAGGATGACTCCGAAGGATTGAAAACCGGGGCAAAATTTTCTCGATTTTCAGTCCTTATGAGCGAATTTTTGTTCATTTTTTTTGAGCGTGATAGGCCACTGCGAGACTTGCATAACAGTGGCGTAGCCAAGGGGTGGGGGAAGATAGGGGGTCACAATCCCCCCATGAGAAATTTTTTGCCACACAAAATGTATATTCTTCAATCCCTTATCACACACACGTATGCATTTACGTGAGTTGCTATAATTATGAGGGTAGTAAACTTTAGGTTTTCTTTTCTTTCTTGGCTGACCCAATGGGTCTGGCCGGGGACTGCAGAATAGCTGAATTGTATGGAAGTGGAACAAAAATTAGAGACTGGCATTAACAGCTGAAAAGCCTCTGATAGGACTGTCAGCCCTCTATGAACCTGAACTTGGGTTTCAGAAACTGGGAATACCACTGCGTCCATAAAATGATGGAAATTAACACTTCAACATGACGAACATGCTTATATCAAGAAATTCTTGCAACCCAAAACTGTGACGTCCATGTGTGCGCCATTCTTCTATTTAGTACATTCACCGTAATTGTTGATTTAGTTATTACACTATGATTGAAAAGCCTGGCTTGGTAATGCGAGCTGTATCGTACGTCAATGTGGTGAGTGAAAAGGGTTAAAGCATAGTACGTTCAATATAATCCATATTTATAAAACTTTAAAGTACGTAGAACCAAAAACAAGCAAGAAAAACAGTCAGAGATATAATCAAGCACCTTCAGTTCCATAAAATAAATCTTCCAGTAACATAGCCAGGAAAAGATTTCAGGGGGTGACAAGAACGTAAAGGGGAAATTTCTCCCTTAAAAGCTTGATTCTAAACATTTTGTTAACAAAAATCTTTGGGTGAAGGGATATCACTGACCCTAGCGACATCTCAAGACATTACGTATTACATAAACATATTCTTTTATGATGCACCTTTTCAAGAAATATTCACAAAAATCTTTTCAATACACATTTACTCCTTAAAACCCGAAAGATTTCCTCTTGCTTTCGATGGCGCTCCGAAAAATATCTGAACCCGGCACTCGAAATATGTTTTCTGGGGATCCGTCCAATTTATATCCAATATGCGAGTATTGCTTATGCAATTAATGGTGGAGTTTTGTTAACCCTTTATCTACTGACGGTACTTATATGTACTGTTAAATAAAAATTGTAAAACAAAAAAAGAAAAATCTATTAATTGTAACTATTTCTTTGAAAAATCACTGCCAAATACTTCATTTAATCATCTTACATCACGGTTGCATGTTCTATTAGAGTAGATTGTTTTAAATACACAACTTTCCGCTCACTTTCTAATCATGTCGTGCCTCTTCCTCCCCAAAAAAGATCATTAGTGAATTTTCAGACGTCTGTTTTATGATTAAAGGATTAGATTTTCTAAAAGTGGGTCAATCAAAGTATTACTTGACTTCTTCAGATTTGTTCGTTCTATACTCTTTTGAAAAAGACTCGTTAATTGTTTATAAAACCAGTCATCAAACGTATAGCTTATGCTTATTGATTTTTTTGTAATTTTCTTTTTTATTAAGTGCATTAATCAGTATTTATCATTCATCGCCCAGCTACAACAAGAGAAATAGATTCAGTGCTATACTCTTGGAAATTCTTAATTCAGTAAATAAAGGGCTAAATACCATTGCACTGCTGATATAAGTAATTCAACGTTTCATCATACCATGGAGCAAATTAACTGCATCCTTGGAGAAACATTTAACCACGATTTAGTTCCATTGATCAGTTTAAGCACCAAATCACGGTTCAACGTTTCTCTGTAAAGAGGTTGCAGCTAATTCAGAACCATTTTATGGTAAAATGTTAACTACTTTTATTAACAGTGCGGAATCTGCAGAATTTAGAAGAAATGGATGCAGTTGACTTTCAAAGGGTTAACTACATTCGAGTTTTACATAAATGATTTTCTAATAATCTAGGAACACAGACATAATCGTATTAATTCTATGCTACAATATACATTTTACGTTAGTTTTTAAAAATTATTTTTTATTAACAATGACCTTAACATTTAACCTGTGTTTGTGATGGTGGAAGATTACAAGAACTGTTCTCCAAAATATAAACCGCATCATTAGGTGTTCAAAGATAAATGTGGAAATTATCTCTTGGAGATATTTTATATTTTTACCACGATAAAAGACCTAGTGACCCAAATGCGTATATGATTAGAGGGTGGTTCCGTAAGAAATTTCGAAGGGGTGTAGGGTGGTGGGTAGGGGACATGCCCTCCTGTTTCCTGAAATTGCGGCATGATAGGGGGATATTATATGTTCGTTCCGCAGCGTCATTTATAAATGCCTTTGGGGGATATTTTTGGAAACAACACCACCCACAGAGATTTGTAATAAATAGTTACGAAAGTCCCTGAGTGGAATAAAAAAGCTTAACATGAAATAGCACGCACGCAAGCGTAAATTATTTTGTGAGGTTGAATGTTTCTTTAAAGTCTGTTCATTTAGGAAATCCTGCAACTTTTAAAAACCTTTAAAAAAGAACTGAATTGCAATAGAAACTCGAAAAATTTTAGAATGTCTTTACAAGCTGTACTTTTACAAACATTTAACCTATAGAGTTACGAAACATTCCAGAAAAAATTCTAAACATAAGGAATTTTACATTATTTCCCTAAACGGGTAAAACTCCTCGGTCCGTTTTTGAAGGCGATTTTTGTGCTTATGATTTCTTTTCTAAAAGTTGCATGAGACATACAGCTTAGTATTAATCCATGGTGCATTGGGTGAGGAAGGAAGCATTATTAATTTTTTCGAGTGTTTCAAATCATGGGTTTGTTTTTAAAGTTGCTCAAAAGTCCTGTAAAGTCGATCGCTCTTCAGATGAAACAAACTTAAAGCGGAAATAGTACGCTCTCAAAGAATGTTTCAGTTTCCTTTTCAGCTTATATAAAACTAGCTGAAACCCGTCGAATTCGACGGACACTTTATTATATATAGAGAAAAATTATATAGAAAAATTAAAGAATAAATAGAAAAAATTAAAGAAAAGAGTAAAAAAATCTGAAACACTTTCAGATTTTAACTACTCCCTAAAGTGCCACATATTAAAAGCGTATCATAATCCATGCATCCTCTATATTTTCTTTGATCATTCCTGTAGTTGGAAAGTGTATCCTTATTCATGAGTGTGCCGTATTTTTCTCCCTTGTTCCATAAACACATCTTTGCATTCGAAATTGCCTACTAAGACTGTTTTACAATTTTCGCCAAGCATCTTCCAACTTTGCCCTTTAAATACTATTTGGAATGTGCATCATAATCTATGAGTATGCCATGTTCGTTTTTCTTGGGTTCATTTTTACTTTAACGCTCCGACTCTCACCAAAATGGCGATAATGAAACATTATGCAGTTACCACGACTATTTTTTGTACGTGGCAACCGTAATTTTAGTATTAACATAGTGATTTGGAACAACTGTAAGTACAGCATTCCATTACATATTTATTTATTTTGGGTTGCCAATTAAAGTAGTTTTAATAATTAAGTGTCTTTAAATTCTTATTTAGGTTGGAGAAAGTGGGAGCGTTAAAATAGGAATCAAATCTTTCTTGTTCCATAAAATACATCTTTGTAATCGAAATGTAACTTAAAATCGCCTATTAAAGCTGTTTTACAATCTTCGCCGAGCATATTCCAACTATACTTCACCATTTTAAATACTGTTCGGAATGGGCATCATCATCCATGAGTGTGCCGTATTTGTCTTTCTCGTTGCATTAAACACATCTTTGGAATTAAAATCTATATTAAAATTGCCTACTAAAACTATTTCACAACCACTGCCAGGCATGGTTCGGTTTATAATTTTTTTTTTTTTCTATCAGAAAACTTGGCGATCAATTATCAAAAATCGCAAACCTTGTTAGACTTATTCTCCCCCCCTCCGTTTCGCGTTATGTGGCAAACACGTTTAAAAAGATTTTCACCATAGCAGTTCATCTCTAGAAAACCTGTCCACAAATCATGTCGACAGAGTAGACAAAGTCTGGGCGTGAACGAAATAGCACCCTAGTGCAAAGCGCCAAGATAAAGAAGGCTTTTTATGACTGCAAAATGTATTTAATACACCGCAGTGTTATTTCTATGGCGAAAAATTGCACATTTGAAGTTCCGCCGCGTCTGATCTCTTTGACTTAAAATTTTTATCTTTAGATGACACATCTACGGACCAAAACCTTTTTTTAAAGCCCTCAACCAAATTTTTACACATAGCTGTTCTTTCAATTTTATTTGATACCGGAAAAATATGTTTCAAATTAATATGCAGAAATACTTAACCCATTTGTGCCTGGATATTTTTGCGACTTTCTTCGATTTTTACTGATATCAGAAATAATAGATAAATTTCTGATGTCAACTTCTTGAACAAGGAATGATTTCTTTTAAAACCATTATGCACAAAAATCGAAATATCAACATCCTACTTGGTCATGTTAAAATATTTTGTAGAGTTGAGGCTCAATACTCATGAATAAAGACTAGGAAATATAAATAACGTTTTCGACTAATAGCGAAAATGCCGTCCCAAAAAAGGGACACTAGGCATAAATGGGTTAATCACTACACACTGTTGCCACATCTGCCACACAAGATTTACAAACGGATGCAATTTTTAACAAATATTTTTCCAAATAAATCAAATTTTACAGAGCTTACGCATATCAGTCGTTTACGTAAGATCGTTTATTAACCCTTAAATGCATGAATTTTTTTCTCGTCCGCACGATAGCCACGAGTATAAGTTAAATTTCTTATATCAGTTTTATGAATAACTAATTCATTTCTGCAAGGAAAAACAGTTTGAAAGAATTATGTGAAACTTTTATTAATCACGATATGAATCATATAAATCATTCCATATGAATGAATCCATATGAATCATTTATTATTAAAAAAAACGATATTTTATATATGAAACTGACGTAAGAAATTTGGCTTCTACTCTAATCCGGCACTGAAAAATACGATGCATATATGCATCGCTATGCATTTAAGGGTTAGAACAACACATTTATTATCACTACACACTGTTGCCACAAAACATTTACAAACGGATGCAATTTCTAACAAATATTTTTCCAAATAAATCAAACCTTGCGGAGCTAAGGCAATCGTCTGCGTTAATAAACCACAATGTTATTTCTATGGCGAAAATTTGCACCTTTGCCGTTCCCCCACGCCTAAACCGTTAGACTTTTTCTGATTTTCTCTTTTGATGGCACATCTACGGGCCGAGACCTTTCTTTAGACACCTCAACCGAGTTTTTACACCCAGCCGTTCTCTCAATTCGATTGTCGAAAGAAAAACATGTTTCAAAATAATATATAGATAGATAAAATAAAAAATTGTTTTTCTAATTCCTTTTAGCAATAGAGCTCTTTTGTTTTCAATCTTTAGCTTCGTCTGGAACACTTTTAATACATAATAATGGTTTGCTTGCCAGGAGAGGGCAGCTCGCGTCACAGAATGTGTCGCTCAGAGCTACGTAGGTCCTTCCCGGAGTTTCCTGTCACAATTTGGATCCTCACCAGAAGTTTCGGGGGGGGGGGGGGACTTCTGAATATTGGCACAACTCGGAAACTGCTAGCGACTGCCGAGAGGACTTTCGGAACTACGGATTTAGCGTGCACATACCCCACATGTACACGGCGGTCTTCAGTGGTCCAACGCCAGAGTCCAACGCCTTAACCACCTACGATACACATAATAATGGTTAAACACAATTAAAGTCTTTGCAAAATAAGATGCACAAAAAGGTGTTTATCGGCAATATAATCATTTTGGATGTGACAAAAGGTCTCTTCTTATTCAGTTGTACAAAACTTTCACCATGCAGATGAGCAGAAAGGATATTATATCCTTTCGGTGTCTCCCGATTTTGAGCCAATTCCAGAGAGACCTGCGCCCCAAAACGTATCATTTTAACATGAAGACGATCAAATGCGCTTATTTTACATGAGCCAATTCTCTTAAGCGTATTAGGTCTGACATTAGCCCAGCCAAGAAAAGTTGTCACCCTTAGAAGCTCTGACTAGATCCAACGGTGCTTGACTTCGATGTTCTATTGGAAATCGACCTTCCGCCGACTGTGCTGCCACAAAACATGTTTCTCAACATTAAAAAAAAATTAAGTTAAAATAAACATTCGATTATTTTTACGTATTTTTTGGCAAGTAATAAGTATAATAAATGTCCTATAAACTTTAAATAAATAGAAGTGTTCAGGCATTTAACTAAGAAATCGCTGTTCACTTGGTTGCCTTAAAAAAAAGAAACATATTTGTTCGTGGAAAAAAAAAATATTGCACAAATTTTAATTTCATTGTACATCTTGTTACTACATTTTATCAATGTACATCAATGTTTAAAAATGCATCAATAATATTTTTGGAGAATGACCCAAATACTCTTTCAAAAGTCAAATATTTTGTTTCAACTGAATTTCCTTCAAAATTATACCGAAAATGAAATAAGATAAAAGTTCATGAAAAATATTACAATTGAAAATTATTTCTTTTCCTAAAACATATTTTAAGCTTGTTTCTTAAAATGTGTTTTAGAATGATTACTAGATTAGATTTATTTTTACAAATGAATTGCTTTAAAGGCAGTGCAATAAAAATTAAAACCTCGCAGAAAAATGTCTTTGCATTCAACAAAAAAATGTTTGACGCTCTTTCATAATTTTGTTAAATCAGCAAACCTTTCGTTTTTTCAACAAAATATTGATTATCAAAAAAATTTTTATTTATTGAAGTAAATTACTTGATTTAAATAAGGTCAAGCAAATTTACAGCATAATTGTATTTTACTATACGTATGACCCCATGTAGATGAAATTGTCGAAAATAACAAAAGCACTGCATAATAATAACGAAACCTTAATATTCCTATTTTTTTAAAATTTTTAATTTTGTAAGTATTGTACTTAAATGTCCTAGAATGTAAAATAATTAGAAAGTCTGTTTTTAGTCTTCGAATATACACAATTTTAGGTAATATACTAGGACATGTCTACATAAATTTTTAAAGACAGAAATTTTGAAAATGTATTACAATACTTGGCACTTATGTTTGGAATCGGATTAATAGCAGGATGGCACCCGCCATATCTGAAAGGACAAGACTATGGCTGCGGTAGATGGCTGAAATGTGAAGGTCCAGGTTTCTAGCCTTCCGCGCTGTTGTCGATATAATGGTCTCAAGCTTTGGGCGGTTTTCTCCAGATATAACGTGAATACGCGTCCCTTAAAAGTCATCCGTCCAGGGCATTCCTCCACCGTAGGATGATACCTTTCGTGCAGGTTCGCTTTAAACACAATAATAAGGGTGGCTTGTCCCATTCCCGTCTTAACCCTTTAACGCGCAGTGTTCCCGCTCTAGGAACACCAAACTGATGTTTTGACTGTTGCCAGTCACAAAGAATAGATTTGATTTCTATAAAAATAGTCGCGGGTGACATAGCTCCACGAGAATCCTTTACTTTTTAGTACGTCATTTCCCGTAAAAAAAAGTGGTCACGATTATTTTAAATAGCACTGACATCTGCTGAAAAATGGAAAAATGCGAGAACAGCTGGTTAGATTGCCCAATGCTGAAAAAAAGGGCAGCCGTTGCCATCGCTCGACTTAACTACCAGCAAGATGGCGGACGATCGAAACGTTCATTGCGTGCCACAGATCTAGAGACCCTTTTTTTGATGCAGCTGGCTGTGCCCGCGCACAGCCTTGGAAGTGATTCCGAAAGTTCACTTGATGGTCGCTGTAGTTCCCGCAGAGATCAATATTTGGAAGTCCCCAGCACTCTGATGAGGATCTAAATCGTGGTCGATAACCTACATCTGGACTGCCGGCCGTAGGCGGAAGTACTATGGGACAGGTATACTACTATTTTGTAGTTATTCTGCGATGAAGAATATTCCCTCAGATAAAATTTGACAGAAAGCGATATCCCAAGGGAATATTTGACAAACCGATGGAGCATAGAATAAAACAGGTATGTTTGATATCGACAAAAATCAAAAACTTTTCAATCAAACCGGTTCTATTATCTGGTGAAGAAAATTCAGCTCAAAATGATATTAGAGTGGGTCTATTCTCTGGTAAAGAAAATTCGACAAAAGACGATATTAGAGTGGTTCTATTCTCTGGTGAAGAAAATTTGGCACAAAACGAAATTCCACAAAAATATTCATTAAACATGCGGAACATAGAATAAAACAGGTATGCACGTCATAATTGTCTACAAAAAACAAAATTTAATCAACCAGATTGATTCTGTTTTGTGGTGAAGAATACTTTCTCAGGTAGAGAAAATTCAACAGAAAACGATATTTCAAGGGGCTTAGAATATCGAAAGTGAAGCAGCGCCGGCTTGGTCAATAGTTGAGAGGGTAAACTCCTCTCTCGACCGAGTGTGCTAAAGGGCCGTATGTGCTAAAGGAAGCTGGTGCACGTAAAATCTGTCGTGCCTCCAATGTCCTCCGTGTTTAAACAGTAGGCCCTCGTAGTGGTCAAGTCTACAAGTAGGCCGCTGACCCTGGGAACCGCTGACTTTCAGGGGGGGTGTTCGATTACAAAGACATGAAACAAGTCCGTTCATCAGAATATTTGATAAAAAACTGCTCAACCAGAATATTGTTTTATTCTCCGGAAGGTATAGAATTCATCGCTTTCCAAGAACCTCCTGGTCCACCTTCTGCATTAAGTAGCACGGCACTAAGTTCGAAGAGGCAGTTTGGAACACCTATGTATTTATTCCATCCCAGAGAAATACAGTCCGTTTCCGTATACTCCACCTCTGACAGTCTTTTAAAAATCAATTTTCGTCCCTGCCCCCTGCCACGCAATACGTCCTTCGCACCCAGCTGTCAACCCCGAAACGGGGCCCCACCTCTCAGCTCACGGGCCGCCCGAAAAATACATAAAGAAAAAAAAAAGGGCCTGCTACGTAGGGCCTCTCTCCATCCGTCGACCCACATTCATGGTAGGACGTAAGGTCCCCCTTAGCAATTTTTTTTTAGCCCCCACTGTGGGGTGCTGCTTACCCTAGGTCTGTTTTGTATTAGCTGCCGGGTTTTTTTTTTATATCCCCCCCCCCCTCTTCTCGTTCCAGGGCCCATCTGCGCTTCCTCCAGGGGTGAGTCCGTTAGATTAGAGAAATTCGGATTTCGAATTCGATGTGCAGTGTTTTATATGTATATTTCGCAGAACGTAGCAGATGGAAGCGGATAGCTTTTGTGATCTGGTGCGAGGGTGGATTTTTACGGAAAACCGTGTGGTTGTTCATCGAGTGGGTCCATCCCGGAATGATTTTTTTTTTCCCTCACTCTTAATTTCTGGTTTTCGGTTTCGCTCTGCTGTTTTTTTTTTTTTTTTTTTCCCGCGACCTTGGGAATAATAAGAACGCCTGTATTCGTTTTGTTCGAGCATGCTTAATAGGTTTTTCATGGACTTGTTAGTTTTGTTACATTTTATGCGTGAATGCATTATGAACTGTAAACTTCCAAATCGATCAGAGAGCAGTTCGAAAATGTCCATGGTATTTATGAAAAATATAACAAAGCATGTCCATGACCCGCATGTTCTTTTCAGTTGAAACCCATAAATCGTCTGAATTTATTTAAATAGGTACAGCTTTGATGTGTCCCTACTTTCCTTGAATATATTTTAAAGCTTTTCTAATAAATAAGTCTTTTTTGTGTTCTAAGTAGGATAAATTGCGTACGAAAAAAATCATCAGTCTAAAGCCTTTCAAAAGAGTTCTGTCCGTAATTAGAGACTGATCAAGACATACAGGGATCTAAGCATGAGTTTTCATAGTACTTCGCTTTTGTAGCCAAATGAAGACCCAGGAGTTAAATACTTATGTCTCACACTTCTTCCACTGTTAAGTTGATAGAGAAAATAATATTTCAAAGTCGAAATGCCTGTGTGCTGCATAAATTTTACCCCTTGTTGCACCTACAAAAAAGAAATAGATGATATCTTTTAGATACAGTGAATAGATAGGTGAAAATTTAGAGTTTAATGAGTGGACCAAATTCTTTTTTTCTTTCTAATAGCCCGGTCAGCAGTCTGCTGGAAGATTGACCGCAAGGAGGGCAGCAGATGTTTACAATTTCATTATGGCGGCTCCTATTAGTCAGAATAACATTGCCTTCTGTGAGTGGTCTCCTAATTTTGAACCAATGCCAGATGAGAGACCTAGCACCTAAAATCGGCACCCCCTAGAGGTACTGATTGAACATGGAGGACATTAGAGCCACGAACAGATTTTGCGTGCACCAGCTCCCATTAGTGTACACACTGTACATGGTCTAACAGCCATCTAGTTTCTAGCCAAGGGAGACGTCTTCCCTTCCAAGCACTTTCCAAGCCAGTGCTGCTTCACTGTCTGCGTTCTTACAGGAACAGATGAGTGGACCAAACTTGAAATGATATTTTTTCCTCAGTTTTCCTTTTGTACTTCTGGTTTTAACTATTCGATTGAACTTTATGAGCAAACTTTATGTATTGCCTATGAACTCTCCTAATTTTAGTCTGATTAAATGCATCACAAGGATATGAATAACTCACGAGATATTTAATATTCTAATGTCTGGAGTTTTGGTAGGTTTTCTCCAGATGTAAGGTGAATACGCGTTAGAACCCCTTAGAAAGGCCTCCTGCCAAGGCACCCACCTTGGCAGATCGCCCTAGTGTAGCGTTGCCATAGTCACACACATTAATATTCTAATGTCTGTTTGCTAGAAGAGATCAGCTCCCATCACAGACGTGTCGTGTTTAGGTAATTCCTTACGGTCTAGAATAATTTAGACTGTTAGGGAAAAAGGAAAGAATTTTTTGAAGGTGACTTCTTCAGAAAGTTTTAACGACTGCTGACAAACTTTAAGAACTACAGATTTAGCACGAATGAGAGTTTTCAATGATGGTTCGAGAACTGAACTTGCTGAACTGAAATCGCGATGAACGTTTCGATAGTCCGCCATCTTTCTGGTAGTTAAGTCGAGCGATGGCAACGGCTGCCCTTTTTTCAACATTGGAAAAGGGTTGCGCCTCAAAGGGTTAATCCCTCAGTGTCGCAGAGGAAAAGTCGACATATGTTCTTGTAGCCGGAATAATAGTTTTCGTATTACTGTTATCGTTAATATTAATTAATGCATATTATTACTATTATAACTACTAATTATCAACAGTTTAGAGCCTTATCCAAAAAACTGGCTTACCTTTTTAGAAATCGCCTATTTTGTTGGTTTCATCCTTAACAACATTCTCATCCGCTTTCTCCGACTAGATACCTCATTTGACTTCTAAAAACGATGCGAAGCAGAAAAACAAGCATAAATGGATTAGTAGAGATGGTGTTAAATGAATGAGACTTCTTGAAAACAGAATTATGGAACTATTCAGGTCACAATCAGAATATCTTCTAAAGTAATGATTTAACATGCCATAGCGACTCACACATTAGGATATTTAATATTCTAGTGTCTGCCACGAGAGAGCAGCTCACATCGCAGAATTGTAGTGCTTAGATATTCTTTTGCTCTTCTTGGAGGGTATTTCCCGATTTTAGAATCCCAAGTTTTACATCCGCCCTGTTACTAAATTCCGATTAACTCCTCAAGGACATATTAATTTTAAATAAAACTTTCTTTAAAATCTCAAATTTTTACTCCAAAAAGTGAACATTTTAAATATTCAATAGTATGCGATTATGTAATATTTCATTCAAACTTTTGGGGCAAAATTAGGTTGTTTTTGAAATGCATGTAAGAAACAACAGCATTCAGTTATTTAACATCTAAATTTAACGTTTTCTCAGTAAACAAATTTAAATTGTTATTTATTTATTCTTTTAGAAATATTAACAATTTACTATACATAAAAGTCTCATTTTACTAATTTTTTGGGAGGGGGGGGAGGTAGATTCCACTCGAAACATGGAATACTACCATCACAATCAAAAGTTTTATTAAAAAAGTAACAGTAAACGTCATTCATAACACATCCGATTTGAACTATTCTGCTATCTTACAGTCTTGATATCAGAACATATAAAGGTCAGGAAATATTCTTTGTGCTATTTTGCATAGAATATTGTTGGACCAACCCGTGTGTAATACAGAAGGGGAGATAAACAGGAAAGAGAAAGCAGTTCGTAAGACAAACAGGCTTTCTCCTTAAGAGTTTAAACAGAAACAAAAATCCGATCAGTGACTAGGGCAAATCAATTGTGCTTCAAGCAGACTTATACGTCCATAAACAGAAACATTCCAAACAATACTAGAAAACTCGTTATTTAATTAAGGAAGTAAAACAATATAGAAATGCATCGTTTATTTAAGTAAAGAAGATACAGAAAGTGTATTGATTAATTAATCAAGAAAGAAAATTCAGAAAATGCATTGTTTGATTAATTAAGTAAAAAGTAAGCGCAATGCATGATTCAATTAATTAAGTGCAGAAAATATACTTGAATTATTTAATTAAGTCAGGAAAATTCAGTAAACGCATTGCTTAATTGATTAAGAAAAGAAACTATCGTTCATGTTTTTCTGAAGAGAGACCGTTCTTGTAAAACTTAAAAATACAAATTAGTTTCGTATTGTTTGAAACAAAATAATGTGTTTAAAATGCCGTTGAAACAATAACTGCCCGTATTAATTGGTTAAAATTGTTTTATATATTTATGTAAAATAATAATTTAAGACAATTTTCAGAAGAGACGATGTATGGAGTAGGTTCAGGTAGTTAAGGCACCAGGATAGTCGAGACTAACACGACTTTTTAAATGTCTTTGTGCGTATTGTGTTAAGAAAAACCTATATGAGAGGTATCTGCCTAGGAAGAGGAGTATCTTGGAGGGGAAGGAGGAATTTTTTAAAAGGTTTCTAACACTTATTCGAGTTACATCTGCAGAAAACCTCCAGACCGTCAGATCGATAGCCACACGGTAGACCAGAACCTAGGACTTGCACACTTCAGCTATCTACCATAGTCAGAGTCTGGTCCATTCGGCAGTGGGGGGTAAAAAATCTTTGAACGATATTTTCACAAAAATGTTTGACATGGATTCAAAATGTTATTGAACCACTGGCACCGAAGAACGAACTGGCATGCCACCTTGTGTTTTTATTCATGGTTAAAATACTTCAAAGAATTTCCAATTAAAACAGGTAAAAGATATATTTTGGCAACACAATCCATGGCCAGCTTAAACTATACTGGTCACAAGATGGTCATTCCTTTGAAGAGGAGGGCGTTCCAGACGTCATCTAGAGTCATCTACTAGTCACAGCGTCTTCATTTCGAAAATGTGACCGGTAAAGCTGAAGACGCCACGGATTGTGTGCCAAAATAGATCTTTTAATGGTTTCGATGGTTAAGTATTTTAACTATAGTTTTAAAGACCGCACTTTTAATTGATTTAATTTATATTTTATTCATTCCATTTCCTTATTTCATCAATTCTTACTTTAACAACCCTAGTAGCAATGACTGCTTGTTTTCTGCTCGGTCGTTCATCGACTCATCGTTAACTCATCGACTCGTCGACTTCAGTCATCGGCAAGTGCACTTTTGTTTATCTGCAATAGATGAATTTTTATTCATGGATAGAAGTGATCTAGACGAGCAGTTTTGCCGATGGGAAACAGAAAAACAATATCTTATCCGAAACTGCAGCTCTATAGTCAACGGGCCTTGCAGGTGCCCCAGTGGTTTACACTTTACCCAAATTCCTATAAATATTTGCGTAATTTAGATGTGCCTTTGCATAATCTAAGGGAAATTTTGAACAATTCTTGAATTAATCGCATAATTTACTTCAAATTTCTTGTATTGGGTTTGGGAGGGGGCAGGGGGGTGGTATCCCCCCCCTTGCCCCCTCCCACAAAATTTAAATTTGAAAAAAAATATTTACAAAAAAATGTAATTATTTATTATATAAAAATCGTTTGTAATATTTAAATAATTAAAAAAAATGTGTTTAAAAAAAAGAAAAGAAAATCTATTTGAGCGTCAGCTGCATTATAAGAAAAACGGAAACTTCATTACAATGAGCAACTCTTTTGAAACCTCTTTAATGTAAACAGCAAGAAGAGAAATCAGTTAATTTTTAAAAGTTATCCAAGAAATATGAAAGTTAAAATCACACTAAAATTCCTATACAATTGGCAATATTGTTTTTTAATTATTAATTATGAATGTTGTTGCTACTTACATACATCGGTAAAAAGTGAAATTAATTTCTTACCAAGCGAATAATTTGACTAAATTTCACCCAAAGTCCCAATCTGAGACTAAAATAACCGGTACTTCACACTTTGCCTTACACATGATAAGATTCGATGGTCTAGGGGTAGCGCGCTTATCTCGTAATCAGTACGCTCAAGTTTTCGGCCCGGGGGAGGAAGACGGAAGATTTTTTTTTTTCCAGAAAAACGGAAATTTAGCATACAAAAAACGAAAACATAATAAACTGAACGGACATTTTTTGAAAATTTTGCTGCCAGTCGTTTATTTTTTATTAACAAATATATTTTAAACAGTTTATCGGTTTCTTTTCATTATTTCATCGGAGTCGTCGGGAAATGATGATCGGCTTTATGGTCCCCCGAGCGGACATTTTGTACCAGTTGCCGATGAAATTTCCCCTTTTTTGGATGAAAAGCCGTGATCGGCCATTGCTCCTTCTCCTCGGTTTTAACTCACCCGCCTCTCATCGACCGATGGGTTACTAGGGAATGGAATAGAAAGCAACGCAATAATAGTATTGTACGTCTCAAAATCAGACATTGTTGACAACAATATTAAGTTGTGAAACTTCAACAAATGATTTCAGTCTATATTAGACCTTGTTTGAAGCATGGCGTTTCTGCTGTTCTTCGGTGTTTTTTGTATTATGTACTTCTTTCTAAGGAAGTTTTCTTGCGTTTACGTTTGTTTGGTCCCCCTCTGGTGGGCCAGTGATGATAGGGGAGGAGTCGAGAGTAAGTACACCTCATAAAAACACTACTGACACAACATCCACATCATCTTACACATCAGCCAATAGCACAACATACCAAACAATAGACCAAGTCACACTTTCCCCAGTTTCTTCGGAATGCTTAACAGTCACACCACCATCACCAACTATATCATCAACAATTTCACCTACACTTTCATCCTCACCCGTCGTACAGTCACCTCCTCCTACACCACTTCTACCATCAATACCTTCTTCTCCACTCGTATCATCAATAGCCACCCCAACCAATTCTTACTCTCCCTGCCTTACACCTCTTCCGTCGTCCCCAGTCTTTCCCAATATTAGAACCCGTAAAAATAAATTTAGACGCGTACGTAAATTTTTCTCCCGCCTCTCCTGCCTCCGACCAGTCCCACAATCACCCACACCACCCAGACCCCTCCAAGTTAAACATATAAAACACGTACATTTTAATATTTAATAGTCACAATTCACACACAGTACCACCTAACAACATCCTACACAACATATTGAAAACTTTACTCGCTAGACTTCCTCCTCAATAGTCACATAGTTCAGAACCAAATTACAATAGCAGCTGTTTTTAATAGTATATTTTCTCAATCAAAACTGAGAGACTTTAAGAACCACCGAACTCCAACCAAGCTTTGACAGTCTTCAAATTTCACTATTTTTATCCAGCAGACCTAAAGAAAGATTTCTGATTCCATTAATACCATCGAAAATCAGCTTTGTCTATAAAAATATCTCTGATCATTCTGTTTCAATGCTAGAAGGATTTTACAAACATCTAAACTGATGCCAAGCTCTCTAAATTTCCGAGAATAACGTTTTTCGAATCACTGAGACAACTTGCTAATTGTAAAGATCAAGAAGCTGTAACAAGCCACTGAATGTTTTTTCACGAACAAACCAAGATCATCTGAAATAATAGCCTCCATCTTCCATCGCACCGTTTTCTAATCGAATGAAACAATATATTCGAATTCCAGCCTCTGTATTGAGCAAGCTTCAAGAGACGATTTCTACTTTATAAATTGCCCTGGAGTAATTGAACTCGAACATCATGTAAGCAATCGTATGATCGTCCCGTTTTGGTAAGAGAATGTTCATCGAAAAATATACGTTTAGAATGCTGTCAAGATCTCTCACTGAAATCACCGTTTTTCTATAAGTGAGACAAACTGGAACAACTCAACAGAAATTGTCTTTTGAAACATCCGTTTCATTGAAGGAACAGCAACCTCCTCGCAACATTCCTACTCAAGGAGTGAACGAGAATTATTTACATCATCTTTAAAAACTCGTTCAAACTCTACTAGTGGTTCATGGTAGTCGAGATGAGAGCAACACTCAGTTGAAAACAGCGGAATTCTCTTTAAAACATTACGCATTTACTTAACAGAACACTACTGAACAGAAATCTGTGTAAAGACACAATCAAAATTGCCATGCATAGTCCAGCTATTCTTCTAACTGATTCTGAACTCTCTCAATATCGGCAAAATTGGTAATTTCAGACGAAGAAGTCGCACCATCTGTATTTCTCAACTTGAAATGATTCTCAACACATCATGAACTGTCGAGTCCTTGTAAACTTCCTTTCTACTCCAGAGTACCTTATGAATAACCTGCAATGACAGAACGTGGCCAGACTCCATTTTTCAATACCACAAAAATCAGATGTTGATTCTTAATGTTGTACAACAGCTGTTCATTGACAATAGAAAGCAATAAACCTCATTATTTAAACCATTTATTTTGCTCAAGTTTGTTTCTTTTTCTGCTTCTCTCTCTATATTCCAGTTGCTTTTTTTAAAGACTTTCTACCAAAGTCTGTAAAGTGTTTATGATTTTTTGTTTGTCTCTCTCTCCGTCTGTATATTAATACACCCGAACTGCGGTAAATAGTACATGTAAATATGTAGTATTGATTACCGGGGAATTTATGAATGAAATTTAAATGAACTGCATCAACTGCATCATATACCCTCTTAAAAATTGGCATAAGTAGCATTTCCAGTTCCTTTTTAGAGGAATCCGAAAACAATTATTAGGGGGATTGGAAAGTAATGTCAATTTTTCGCACGTCTTAATTTCGCCAGCCAAAACTACTGAAACTAATATTCGGCATGTATGTGAGTTTTTTAGTATAGGTGCTAGATCAGAGAGTATTTTTAAAAAAATATTACAAATGGAAGATGGGAGTCTGTAAGACAGATAGAAGATAGAATTTTTCTGGTCCCCCTTTGATTTACCTATGTAATTACCAGTTTTTTTATACCATCTCTTGCATTCATGATACATAATTATTGATTATTGATAATTGTAAAGATTACAAACAAAAAATTGTGATGATTGTTAGGTTTAAAGTTTAAATAAATTTTAAAAACAACTGTTATTATACAAATGAAGTGTCTTGTTAATTGCTAAGCACACTTTTATCAGGTAATGGGGATGTAATGGGGAAAATGGCTTCCTTTATTGCATTTATTTTGTTTAAATGCATTAAATCTTTCATGGAATTTTTAGATGAAACAAATTTTTTAGAACGCTATGTCATTAAAAAAAATTGAAACAACGATTGAGTGGGTACCAGAAATAAAGAGGCGGTGCTTGTGTAAATGTTATGTCTTCACAGGGGGTTTTATGCCGTGAAGTTTCGAAAAGATCGTTATCTTTGTTAAGCTTTCGTTTCACAAATCTTTGCTAAATATTAAGCCGATCAATCGAACGGTGCAAATTTTGTATTTACATAGAAGATAGACAGAGACAAACTTTCATATGTATACATTAGATAATACTAATTTAGCAGGAGAATATAGATATTTAAAGCACTATATCAATGATTTATCTAAGAATGTGTGCTACAGTTATTTAAGGTAAGGCGGTTATTTGGAGTCCAATGATAAAAAGAATAAGCACTAGGAAAAATCACAATGCTCAAATTTTTGATGACTTCAATCTAGAAGTAAATTTTTCTGCCAATATTCTGTACGATGTTGCAGAACTTTTTTTATGCTCTGCTGTTTCCTTAAAAAACTAAAATCGAAAATTCAAATCTGCAAGTATTTCATTTTTTTTTAAATGCTTCATTGTGGTGGCTCCCTCTTCAGATGCCCCCACCCCGCACTGCACGAGTTGCGGGGACTTGCGGTACGCCCCTGGGTCTCACTGGTATTTTTAACATATTCCGCATGATCTGAAAAAAAAAAAGGGATATCCGTAATTTCTCATTTAAACTGCGATGAACCGTAATGTGTAGGAATGTTTTAATATTCCTGTACAAGACCAATAAGTGATAACGACACTATTTTTGATGGAGATATTCATTTTGTAATTCTTAACAAAATAATCACTTTTGATTCGTTTAAAATAACTGAATATCTCTATAATACGCTTTAACGAATATTTGCCCATAGCGTAATGCATGGAAAATCTTTTGGGTGACCCTGTAGATAAACTATCCAGTCGATTAGAACCAAAAAGAGAGGTGCGCAACTAGATGTTTCAACAATCCTGAATATGAAATTTCAACATTCTACGCCTAATAGTTTTTGCGGGTTACATACACACATACATACGTACAGGACAAAACTCGTCAAAATGGATTGTACATTTGTACATGCATTTGTATATGCATGTATTGTGCATTTATATGAACACACATACATGCGTACGATGATATATCTCGCAAAAACTCTTTAAAGTAAATTTAGAAGCAGTGAAAATCGATTTTTTCGTCAAAATCTGGATACCCAAATTTTTCGCGATCACATTACTTCCTCCAACTTCGTACAAGGAAGTAAAAATTGTGAAAAATTGAACGGTTGACTAACGATCCTAAAGAATGAACTTGACTGAATCCTTTAACGTTTTTACTTGCGGTAAGTAAGACTTACCCTTTTATACAAGCTACATGTCTTTAGATGGACATTAATACGTTTTTGGATACCTGCTTAATGGGACAAATGAATTTTTTAATCTCGGGTGCAATTAGTTTATTTTGTTTACCAAGGAGATGAGAGACTTCTTCGAAATATACCCTTAAAGCTTTCTGAAAATGCTCATGGCTTTATGTTAATTTTATACATAATTTTTTATATTTTCTAATGTTATTAAAAAAAATCTCATAAAATTCTAAAAATGTACCTGAAATAATTAGCTTATTAGTCTTTAAGATGCGCAGATTTAAGAAAATAGCACAGCCGCATTTTGAAAAGTGTCTGTAATAAAAAAAATACAAAGATAAAATAAAACAAAATGACTATTGGATAATTTTTGTAACTTATCAGTTATCTACTTTTTCACATTTAAAATATTTGTAAAGCGTGTTACTCATTGGCAAAGAAAGGTCCTGTCAGACTGCATTTTAATCAACATTTTCCGCATATTTTTGCTCTCGGTGTCATTATGTTACGTTTTGAATTCAAAATATAATTGTTTATTTTTAGTTTGCACCAATTATTTCTGCTTAAACAAGAATTGTAAGTTATCAGTAATCAGAAAAGGAAAACAAAATGGTCTCCCCTCTAATGGCCAATACTACCCCATTTTTGTTTTTTTATTCGATTCTCTGGTTTCGTTTGTTTGTGGATTAAGGCCGATTGACTGCACTAGGGTCCTAGGCCTATAGGAGGAATGTCTGCGGGACTTTCTAAGGATTTCCCAGCCCGTATTTACCTGTGGTTTTGGAGAATCCCAGAATGAGATAACGAAATAGAAATTAAACTTAATGAGTGCGATATCCTCCTTTAAATTATTAAGTGTACTGGAGAGTAATGTCATTTTTTCGTATGTCAATATTTTGCCTAGCCAAATCATTATTTTCACATATCCTGCGTGTTCTCTAAGAAGAAAGAGATATCCATAAAATTCTTGCTGTAAAATGCAATACTCACGAACACCTAAAAACCTATTTCAGAACGTTTCGAATATAATGCTCCAATCACGGTAGATGGGAAAAAAAGGGATGTTGCCATTTATCTTGAAAGGAAAAAAATAAAATAAAATTCTTGATTTTAAATTCAACGAATATGAGTCTTATGGTGTTTTCTTGAATTTCATGTTAAAAAGGGACATTAGTACACCTAATATAAGTAAAGAAATCTAAGGAAATAAAATTTTAAGGTTAAGAGTCGACGTTAATCTGATTTTTTGAAAACAGTTACCGTCTTTACTCGAGTAATAGTCCCACATTTTTTGCCAATTTTTCATGGTGGAAGTCTATGTCCGACTATTATGTGGAGAAAATCTGCTACAGAATATTGTAAATGTAAAGTTATTTTTTCTGCTTCAAAACGGGGGTGCGTCTATTATGCGAGGGCGACTGCGAGTAAACACGGTATTCCCCAATGATAAAAAAAAAAAAAAAAATTCTCGAAATTTAAAAATGTACAACATGAACCCCACCAAACTCTATTGTATATATCAATAATAATTTATTAGTAATCGACACATACTTACAGCAGAAAAAAAAATATTTACCCAGAAAATTGTTAAATATATGAAAGTGTCTGTATTGAAGTTTCACTTTATTTTAATTTGAATAGTTAGAAAACGGACCGGCGATTGGGCAGATAGACAAACCCAAATCATTAACGATTCCCACCTGGTTTTGTCGACCCACTATGGCCGAGTGTATAAGATATATAACATGGTAAATAGCTGAAGTGTTAAAGTCCAGGACCCCAGCCTACCGCGCAGCTGTCGATCTAATGGTCTGGAGTTTGAGGCTGTTTTCACCAGATGTCACGTGAATACGCGTTAGAACTCCTTGAAAAGTCCTGCACCTAATGCACCTACCCTAAGACACTAGCCCTTGCATAGCTTAGTCATAACACAAGATTTTCCATCTTTTTGAGGGAAGTATTAAAATATTAGAGCGTGAGTCTGTAAATCGTGCAACGATCATTCGTATACAATAAGTAGAACCGAGTAAGATGTCAGATTAGAGGGCTCCCAATTAAATGTACCAGGTGTTGTTTTTAAAGTCATTGTTTTTGTTCGTTATGGCTGCGCAATAATTATCTAACACTGCTCTGAAGAAAATAATTTTTAATTAATTCTAGAGAGGGCGTTGACTACCCTCGAGCATTCGCACTTTCTTACCTGGCCCATTAACCTCTCTTACAGCATATTTATGAGGGATAACATCACGAAGTTTAATAATTAGTCGTAAGCTTATTCTTAAAGCTTCACGCTGTGTAAAACTGTAGGAATAAATTGAATGTTTTTTTTTTTTTTTTTTTTTAGACTGAAGTATAGAAATATGAAAGAACTTCTATGATTCTTATTAAACTATTTTAATTCTTGATTTCAAAATAAGGTTTGCTTCAATGGCTTTTATAAAATAGAAACAATAAAATTTTATCTCATTGATTTATTGTCATTTATCGATTCATATTAATAAGAAATCGTAAAACTATTTGCGAATTAAGTGTATATATATAATGAAAGTGTCTATATTGAGAGGTTTCAATTTATTTTAATTTGAATAATTGTAATTTAAAATATATTTTACACGAAACAGTGTTTTGTGGTTTGAACAAAAATTTCGTTGGTCTAATTAGATCAAAGAATTTTGTTCATTGAACAAAACTTAAGATTGAGTTAATGATAAATTTTGTTCATTCAGCAGGAATATTAGGTTAAATAACTTCAGAAAAGATATTGTTGAATCCAATGTAACATTTTTTGCCATGCGTTAAAATCTAACTAAAATGGCGAATATTTTATGAAAAATTATAATCAAATAATCTAATCTTTCGTGAGGTATGACAATGTTATCTTCAATGCTTATCAAAGAACAAGGAGGGATATTAAAGTATGATATTATTTGCTAAATTTTGTAATATTTACACCGTCATAATTGCTATTCAATAAATTTTTCGTTTACACCAAAAATTTAGTTAACGAAGCCAAAAGGTTTTAAAATATAAATATATTTAATTTTTTTATATGAATGACCCACAATTCTTATGGAATAATTTTTAATGAAAAAAAGGCTTTACTGATAATTTAATTTTAATATAAAAATAGTTGCTGTTAAAATTTACTTAGATTATAAATGTTACGGGTAAGGAATGCAATCCCGCGCTGTTTTTCGTTTCGCGGAATTTCGGGATTGAGATTTATTGATCCCGCGGTATCCCGTAATCCCGCGGATTGATATTTCATTCAGCTAAGAATTCATTTCAACAGATAAAAGCAGGAAAAAGTAAGATTTGAAGTTTTATTTTAATAGTAATAACTAATTTATTTGATAATTAGTACAATGACTTACAGAAATATATGAAAATTATAGTCATGATATTGGGAATAATATACTATTTCTTCGTTGCTAATAAAGAAGAATGTAAAAAAGAGGTCGTTACGTGTCATTCGTTTTTATATGCTTGATCTAATTTTGATAGAGAATATAAAAGCATTAACAAAAAGGCTTTTTTGGTAATAAGCCCCGAGAGAGAGAGAGAGAGAGAGAGAGAGAGAGAGAGTCATACATTTTTGCATGGTTAACTGAAGTTCACCTTTTAAAGGCATCACTGACATGGGCGCCTATATGATTATTTTTTCGGGGGAGGGGGAGGAACAAGTCAAGGTTTCTGCCCCAGTAAGATACAATATTTAGTGTTGCAGAACTGCGTTATACCAGTACTTAAATCGTAACAATATGGGAGCTAGCGAGGGGGGGGGGATTATGGCCCCAGCCTGCCCGTAAGTACGAACTTCCATGATCACTGGTTCTTATTCTTCATCACCTTTCCTTCGTTTTCATCAGCTTTTTCCCGGGCGTTGATGATTTGAGAATGCAATAACTCACTGTTTTAGGTTTCGTGAGATTTTGGGATTGAGATATAGTGATCCGGATGGAGTGCTGGATCCCACGAGAACATTATTTGACAAGTTACAGATGAGTATTTCCCTCTAGTTTAGAATTAATTCAACAACTGATTACAAAGAAAATAAGAAAGGGCTTTTTTTGCATGAAAAAGAGATTTTAATAAGACGTTTCAGTGCTAAGTTTAATTTTATGCAAAGAAAATAATTTACAGAAATATAAAATTTATAGGTACATTCACATACTTAACCGTTATTTCCTTAGTTGTTGAAAAAAGAACGTAAAAAATCGAAAAGTCCTGAATTGTTTCTTAGTCTTGATTTAATTTTAGTAAAATAATTAAAAGCGTGACTTTAAAAAATTAAAACTTTTTATGATTGATTCTTGATTGCTCTCTATGAGATAAATTAGTATGAAGTATTTCAGTTCATTTGAAGATTGGGAAGTCATCGAAAAATTTAGATTCAAATGTTTGATCCAGACTCCCATTGGAAGAAACAAAAAAACGTTGAATTAAAATTTGTAATTATTGATTCATATATTGTTAGTTATGAAGAGATAAACTTCTTACGTTGGTCTGGTACATTAAAATTATTTATCATATAATATGAATAAATAGGAAATTCTGCTTATACTCGAATACCTTTTGAGAAAGTGTACCTAAATATACAAACATTTTTGGTTAATTGATGATTGGGAAGGCAACGTGAAATTGTAATAAAAATAATTTATTTTTCAGTTTCAATCTTGCGGGATTCATGTCCCAATCCCGCGAGGCTAGTCCAGCAAACATTTGAACGGGATCCAAAAGAATCCCGTTCCCGTGGTATCGGGATTTTATTCCCTAGTTACGGCAGAAAGGTTTTTGTTTATTCAACAAATGTTCGGAAAACTTTCGTTCGTTTAACAAAGCTATTTGTATAAAATTGTACTATTTAAATTTTTGTTAATTGAACCAAATTTTAGTTGATTCAACCGAACATTTTTTAATGATTCATATCCGATGCACAAAAAGAAGGTAGTTTTGATGAGAGACAACCGACGAAAAATGTGCCTCTGAGACAGTCAAAAGTTGTCGTTGTAAAAATAATAACTTTTTTAGTTTCTAATTATGAAATAAAATCAACGTTTGTCTCTCAGTATGTCATTTAGACGGTTTATTAGCTCAAATCCAATGAGAAGAGAATAATTCTCATCAATAAAAGTCATGTTTAGAGCTTGAGAGATGCCTTTCCCAAATATATTTTAGAACTATTAAACACATGTTTTGAGTATCCCAGCATTTCTGTAACTAATTTTGTTGCTGAATAGAATATTTGACACACCATCCACGACCAGGGCCTGATTTTCGGCAGGGCATTCGGGGCAAGTGCCCGGGCCCCAAATTGTTCTTTAAGTTTAAAAATTTGTAAATTTTGAATATAATTTCAAATAAGAGACAGCAAAACTAATTTTATGGAAAATAATAGTAATAATAGTTTCCCTAACATTATATCCTCAGCACTTTTTAGCTGAACGGCATAGTCTCAGGTAATTATTTAGCACAAACTTATCATTTAGGCGTGGCCTATGTAGTGATGTATACTGATCGCGAGGAAACTATAGAGATGAATTTCAATCGGAACTGGTATAAAAAAGTTTCACAGATTCTTCCTCAGTTTCACTCATTTCTTCATCTTCTGTAACCTCACAAATTTCATCCTCTGTAAGCGCTTCACATGGCAATACAGTCGTTTTCAGCCCTAAACATTGATTTTTACAAGTACAAAAAAAAAAGAAAGACAGGAAAGAAAAAGAAAGAAAAGAAAAGAAAAATAAATAAATAACCGAAAGGCACATGTAAACACGCTCTGAAAATAAATTTAAACGTGAAAAAAACTTTTTAAGCTGGACGAAACTTTTTCAGCGGGTTATTTTAACATTTTAAGAATAGGGAAAAAACTGTGAACCGAAAATATCAACTTTCGTAACAGGGAACTTAAACGAGTTTCACTGTATTAAAATCAAGTGTCGAAAATTATTTACAAGGCATTGCTAAAGGAAAATATAGAAAGAGAGAGAGAGAGAAACAAACTTTTTGCCAACCCGATATATTATATATATATAAGTGGATATTTCTGTAAAAGCCCTAGCTAAACGTCAACGTAATTTAGCAGGAACATATTGAATGTCCAAGGCAAAGAATATGCAAAGACCGTGATTCAGTCACGGTAATATTTTCTATCAGTTTATAAATTAAACGGAATCACTGACTTCTGTTCTGAATAAAGGTTCTTTTAAGAAACCATTCAACTTTTGAAAAGTTATTGAACGAATCCATATTTATAAGCACGATTGCTAACACTGAAAAATACTTTTAAAATGTTCGCACAAAAAATGATTTTAAGTGTCGAGCATCACTATATATGAGTACCTTTAATCCCAATCTCTCAAAGAGTACCTCTTTTATACTATAGTCGCCTGCAAGCACTTGGGAAGAATATTTTCTTTATCTTGTATTGAAAATTGATACAAAAAGATGCAGTAAAATCATTTGACTGAATTTTTAACAGCGTATTTCTAAGTAAATCAGAAAACCTTATAAAAGCATATAAAATGGAGGATGGAATTTTTCCAATATTTGCGTAGGCGAATGTAGTACTTAAATAGTACCAACACATATTTAGCGTGCTGGAATTTCACTGGTCACATACTAGAAACCACAGAGTTTATATTCGAAAGAATTTAGCTAAGATATAAAATATTAGGATATCAAGAAATATATATCTAGGGATGGCTGTGAGGCCAGGCAGAGATTTGCAGGCTTTTTTGCTCCAGGAGACAGGCGTTATTAACATTACAATGTAGAGATTTCGCGAAGTGAGACCAAGCTTTCAGCTGTTTCGCGGAACCAAGGCCTGCGCTGCCCAATCGCGCGTTCGCGGCTATGGGCTCTGGGGTGCGTATGCATATGCCTCGTCCAGGTGGTTAGCCTGATGCGAAGCCCCCAGTGTTTGACTCCAAGCAAACCTGGCCCTCATATTATTGACCCATTCAAGGGATGAAAGGCTGAGTCGACCTTGCCCAGCCCGGGATTCGAACACCGGAACTGTGGGACGGCAGCGCGGTGCGCTAGCCATTACACCACTGGGTTTATTCACTTTAATCGACCAAGATTTGTATGAGGGTTTTTGAAAAAAGCACACAAGTCCAGAAATACACGTTCCTAACACAACAACAACCACAACAAAACGCAAACAATTGGAAAACCTTAGTTTTGTTTTGGGCCCGGGCCTCACCATGGCACAGTGGTTATGTCACTCGAAATAGCAAAGGTTCCGGGTTCGGGTCCCATCGCGCGTCCGTCGACCTAACCGTTCGGAGTTTTCCGTGGTTTTCTCTGAAACTCAGCGTAAATACGGGTTAGGACCCCTTAGAAAGACCCCCACGGAGGGCCCCCCCCTTGTGTTGTCCGTCTGACGTGGATTTATAAGCGGGCTTCGAGCCAAGCAAATAAATCTGATTTACATGTTCACAATAAGAATAATATTTGGGTTCGACTACCGGCTTTAGGCGTGGACGTTTGTGTCTGTCCTTTTGATGCAAATTGTTCTTTGAAATAAAGATTAACTTTTACTTTGGAACAACTGAGATGAAGGCTACTAAAGAGCCATAAATCTCGATAAACTCTCTTCCAATTGTCTTCAGTTTTGTGGAATTTATTATTTTTTTCTTTTTGCATGTTACTGAATAATTTTTTCTATCACTGTCAGAACAGTTAGATTGTAATATTGAAATTAAATTTGGTTCTTCTAAAGAAACATCAAAACCTCAAAAATTAGTCATTGCAACTCTATTACAATTGCAGAAAAAACACTCAAAATACTGGTGTTAAACGTTAAAATAAATAAAATCTTTGTGAAAAAAGCACACATAAAATGTTACTTATAAGAAAAGATATAAATAACATTTTATATGTATTTTTTCACAAAGATTTTATTTATTTTAACTATTAGAGTTGGTTTCTGTTCAAGATTTCGTATTTTTTTTCATTGTTATAAAAGAAAAAGAGCAACTTTGACAGCTTCTACTTGATCGCGAGGTCATCTTTATTTATTGGCATCTCCCTGAATTCAATTACTTCTGGCCTCTGGGGCGCATCCGCCTCGCTGCAATGCTTGTGCATAAAAATTACGTGAGTGTTACACTAGTGACACAGGAAATGTCAAACATACATCGGATTTGACTTTTGATCTATGCCATTAGTAATCCCAATGTATGGTAATGCCGCTCACTGGAAGGGAGGACGTTTAGTAATTGATGTCTTTTCTTTTTTTAAATGTAATTTGAAGGATGTCTGACTTTACTTCTCTCCCTCTCACAAAAATATCCGCAAAATGATAGTCTTAATATTGCGTTATAAAAAAGCTGAGGCCGACTAATGGCCGACTGGATATGACATTGAATATCTGTAGATGGCTGAAGTGTGCAGGTCCACGGCTCTGGCCTACCATGAAGCTGTAGATCTAACGGTGCGTTAGAGTTTTGTGCGTTTTCCTACAGATGTAGCGTTAGTACACGTTACAGACCCTTAATATGTCCATTCTTTTGGTAGGTAGCCGTAGTGTGACTTGCCAGTTCTTCAGCTGAAACTACAGCATGATTAGAGGTAAAGAATTTTCGGAAATAAAAAGCAGAAATTTCGCAGGGAAAAAAATGAAATTTCTCTAAAATGCGTATAAATTACTTATAAAAGATTTTTATTCTCTTAAAATTTATAATTAATTAAAAGGTACATTGTTGTGTCAAGGAAGCATTTAAAGGGGGGGGGGGGTCAGAAGGTCCGAATCCTCCTCGAAATTGTAATTTTTGTTAACAAAATGATGAGGATGAAATTTTCTTTTAATTCTGATTTTTTCACTTCTTGGGCTCCCTTCGAAATTTTTTTCTGTATGCGTCCTTGATTGTCGTAATTTCAACATTTGACTGCTCTAGAGTCGTTCTTCTGACCGTAACGACTGCATCCCAGACAGCACAGCAAATTTGTATCAAACTTGCAGCAAGCTTGATTTATTAAGTCAATAAACTTGAATTAAGCTTGAAAATTTCAAACGTGTAATCAATTTTAAGTTTAATGCAAGTTTGAATCAAGTGTTCAAGTTTTCCCTTGCCCAACTTGCATTAAGCTTGACATAGCAAGCTTAATTCAAACTTAAAAAAAATTCCTAAAAAATAAATTTCCTTAATACATGGGGCGCCGGTCGGCGAACTCGTCCCATATATTTTATTTTTCCACGCATTTTCCCCTCTACGCTGAAACCTCAAGTTATTTTAATCTGTTTCTGTCTAACGTCCGCGAATGATCTCGGGACCTAATGCGTGGGAAGCTACAGTCCTAACCACCATGCCAACCTAACTCGAGGTGCTATGACTAAAGTTTGGAGTGTTATGGTTGTCACGCCGTTTTTTGGCGAGATTGATCAGTATTGACCGATGCCGATCTGTTTCTTTTATTTTTCCATGGGATGAATCAAAATTAAAATAATGTTATGTGTGATTTATAGACTCTACTAATAGGGAAATAAGCATAATATAAACTTAAAAGCAGCGCACGTTTTAAAACTTTCAATATCGCGACACTCATGTTGGGCAATATTTGCCAAAATCGAGACAAACGACTGATTTTTAAATCAATTTTGTTTATTTTATATTTTGTTAGTATATTTGTATTTTATTTTGAAGAATTTCAATATTTGGAAATATAGAATCTTTTTTTTTAAATTCTATGGTCCAGTACATTTATGACTGATGATAAATTATTTGTTATGTGGATGTGGCTTTCCAAATCAAGCAGTAATCAAGTTTTATTCAAGCTTGACAGTTCAAATGACTTAAATTCGGCGGGAAAATATTTGCTGACTCATTTTTTTGTAATCTCCAAGCTTGCTGCAAACTTAAAATGAATTGAACTGTCAAGCTTGTATTAATACGACAAATTCAAAGAAATGGCAAGCTTGTTTTAAACTTATGTGCTGTCTGGGATTATAGTAACTAAAGAAACGATCTGCGTCTCTACGCTGTCAGTTAGGTTCCAAATGCTTTGTAAAGCTGCTTCAAGAAAGGTAGGAAAAGAGCATTTATTAGCTCACAGCATACCCTTAAAAATGAGATTTTCATTCCTGTTTACTGATTGGCATTAGCCGATGAAAGTGTAACTTACCCATCTGTTAGCTCATGTTGAGGAAGTGCTCTAAAGAAAGGAATTTTTGTAAAACTTTCGAGCAATATAACTTAAAGTAGTCATATTTGTTACCACAGACTGGTAGAATAACTCACTAATGCGAAAGTAGGCTTCATTTGTTGTATTTAATTTCATGTGCAAAGAAAGTTTATTCAAAGATTTTCAGATGCGGTTTTTATTATACATGTTTAGATCCAGATCCTCCTGACTTTACTGTTTATTTACTGTAGAAAAACACTAACAGTTGTTTTCAAGCCTTCTAATTTGTTCCACAAATGCTGAGCAAATAGGTTATTTGAATATTCTAATTCGCTAGTTCATTTCATTAATTTCGGCAGAGATAAGAAGTAGGGAATGCAATCCCGCACTGTTTTTCATCCTGCGGGATTTCGGGATTGAGATTCATTGATCTCGCGGGATCCCGCAATCCCGCGGGATTGACATTTCATTTAGTTAGGACTTCATTTAAACACAGAAAAGTAGAAAAAAGTAAGATTTTAAGCACTATGAAGTTTAACTTTAATAATAATAATAATTAATCTTATGAGATAATTAATACTAACTTAGAAATATGAAAATTATAATCATGAGATTCAGAATAATATACTAAGTTATCTCTGATATTGGTTGCTAAAAATGAGCAATATACATTTTATAGATATATTAACATACCAGAGGCGTAGCCAAGGGGGGGTTAGGGGGGTCATAACCCCCCATGAGAAATTTTTTGCCATACAAAATGTATATACTTCACTACATTATCACACATATGTATACATATATATGAGTTGCAGTAGTCGTAACCCCCCCCATGAAAAATTTCTGGCTACGCCCCTGTAACATATTTATGTTATTTTCTTAGTTGCTGATAAAAAAAAAAACGTACAAAATCGAACAAATCCAATGAATCATTTCCTAGTCTAGATTTAATTTTAGTAAAATAATTAAAAGTGCGAATTAAAAATATTAAAAATGAAAACTTTTTATAATTAATTCGTGACTTTCATTAAGAGATAAATAGCATGAAATATTTCAGTTCATTTGGACACTGAGAACTTTACGAAAAATTTATATTACATAGATTTAGATGTTCGATCCAAACTCCCATTGGAAGATAATTTAAAAAAATAAAAGTAATTTAATAAACTAATTAAATAAACTAAATAGTAAACTAAATAACAAATAACTAAATAAATTAAAATGTGTAATTATTGATTTGTTTATTGTTAGGCATAAATATGCAAAATTTTTTGGTGTATTGATTGGGAAAGCAGAGTGAAATTGTAATAAAAAATAATTTATTTCTCAGCGTCAATCCCGCGGGATTAGGATCGTAATCCCGCGGGACTAGTCCCGCAAACATTTGTGCGGGATCCCGCATGATCCCGTTCCCGCGGGATCGGGATTGCATTCCCTAATAAGAAGCTTCTTTGAATCTCTACTTACGCCGGAAATATTCTTTAATTTTCTTTTTAAAAAAAACTATTTACAAAATAAGAAATTTTCGGATTTCGAGTCTATTCATAAATTGCTTATATTGCGCGTCTATCCGCAGTTACAAGAAAATTTCGCATAAATTCCTATCTATATCGTAAAAACGAAAAATTCCTACCTTTAAGCACGATTTATTAAAATGGGATTATTCATTCGTTTATTTAGTTTTTATGTGCCTGTTTAAAAATAATAAATATGACAATTAAAAAAAATTAAAGTACACGAAATATTCACTAACTCAGTATATTGCGCTTTAATTTATGTTGATGTAATAATAAGCCGCTTCTGTTTTTAAAATGCATAATCTTATGTTGCCATTACATAACTTAAAAAATTTTACGAATTTTACGTTAAAAAAAAACTTTTTTTAACATTTATTTTCAAATAAGTTTTACTGGTTTATTTTGTTTTTGTGAATGTTTGCCAAGATATTTGATTATTGTGTGAGAGGCTTTTCGTCAATGTTGTTCCTCGCGTATAGGTGCATTTTTATTCCAAAGACAGCCATTAACAATTAAATAACAAAATGCAAAGAGCTAGTGATAATGCGTGTTTAAAAAAATCATCTAATTTATTCTTATTTGTTTCTTTTGTAGAAAAGGATACTCACAGTTGATTGCTGAGGAGTAAAAAACTGTATGTATTCTGAATGCTGAGGAATGTGAAGGGGTGGGAAGCACCTCCATAAGTTAACCTTTGTCGGGGGTACAATTTTAAAAGGTTAGGAACTGACTTACATCATTCCCCGTATTCTTTAAATTTTAAGCCCCCTACATACCATGCGAAACCCTGGAGGTTCGCGAACCACCGGCAGGGAGTCGATGATCTAGTGTGAAGGAATTTTTCGAGCTTATACAGCGAACTTTCATTTATACTCGTTCTGAGGGACCGATTTAAAATCGCATATAACTGAAAGGGTCTTATTTTCTAACTCTTCATCTATATTGTGAGAGACAAAACATTTGAAAAAAAATATGCTTAGTGATATTTATTCCGTTAAAAAGAGCAATATTATATTTTAAAATGTATAACTGTGTACAATTTAGTTTAACTTCTAATTCATAAATAGAATGAGCGTATTGTTGAAAATGCATTATCATTATAACTATTGATTTTTATTGGGATGGCAACGTTGTTCAAAAAAATATTCTTATGAAGTCGCATTTTGCCAATGGCAACCAGTTGTAAAATTCTATAATCTCTGATGAGTTTGGGAAGACTTCCGTTAGGAAATAAGAGTTGAATTAAATTGTTTTAAGAGTTATAACTTTTTTTTTTTTTACTGTGAATCGTTAGATTCTAACTAATATTTATTTTGAAATTCGAATTATTGCTGCCGTGGTGGTATTTGATGAGTATATAAATGCCAAACGCGTTTCTGATAAAAGACTAAGTGCAATCATTAATATTGGCGTCCGCTTATTAGAAAGCTGGGATGGTATTTTGACTAACTCTTGATACGTTTTAACCTGTATAATTTCATTTTATATAGGAGAAACTTTAATTGTTCTAACATTCTTTAAGAAAATGTCATCAGTACTGCAGCTTATTTTTGTTTAGTCCACGTTTGTAATACAGTCTCTTCTAACTCATTAAAAACATGTTATTGTATTGGCAATTATGTCATAATTTTACACATAACGTCTAAATTTTTCTAGGGCTCCTAAAGCAGTAGCATAAGATTGGACAGAATGATCAGTTGCATCAACAAAATCTTATTTATCATCATCTTCAAACGTAACTCATCAAAAACCTTTTCGATGTCTCAGTATATTTGATATTATATTTTTATCAAAATTCTCAAAATTTGCGTTTTTTAACCCTTTAACGCGCAGTGTTCCCGCTCTGGGAACACCAAACTCTGACGTTTTGACTGTTGCCAGTCACGAAGAATAGATTTGATTTCTATAAAAATAGTTACGGGTGACATAGCGCCACGAGAATCCTTTTCTTTTTAGTACGTCATTTCCCGTAAAAAAATGGTTACGATTATTTTTAACAGCACTGACATCTGTTGAAAAATGGAAGAATGCGAGAACAGCTGGATAGATTGCCCAATGCTGAAAAAAGGGCAGCCGTTGATATCGCTCGACTTAACTACCAGCAAGATGGCGGACGATCGAAACGTTCATCGCGTGCCACAGATCTAGAGACCCTTTCGTCAAAAAAGGGGTTTCTAGATCTGTGGCACGCGATGAGCGTTTCGATCATCCGCCATCTTGCTGGTAGTTAAATCGAGCGATGGCAACGGCTGCCCTTTTTTCAGCATTGGGAAAGGGTTGCGCCTCAAAGGGTTAAATATCGTATCTACGAGGACGGCGGAGAAAAGTAGATCTGTGTGACAGGATTTGTGAATCGCGCTGTTAATTTTCGTGCATAACTGAGAGATGCAGTTTCAAGTGTCGCTTATTAGTGAGAGGACTGTATCATTATTTTCCTATTCCTCGTGAAGAGACCTTCCAAAATTCGCGTATAAAAGATAGACGCTCATAACTGACAGGCGCATAAGTGAGAGGTCACTGCACATGTTTGTTTTCATAAAGGTTTTTACTTGCTAATTTCTGCTGATATCCGGTATCATTATTGTTTTTGAGAAGTGCCAACATTGTGTCGTTGTGTGTCGTTTTAACCCTTTGAGGCGCAACCCTTTCCCAATGCTGAAAAAAGGGCAGTCGTTGCCATCGCTCGACTTAACTACCAGCAAGATGGCGGACGATCGAAACGCCCATCGCGTGCCACAGATCTAGAGACCCTTTTTTTATGAAAGGGTCTCTAGATCTGTGGCACGAGATAAACGTTCCGATCGTCCGCCATCTTGCTGGTAATTAAGTCGAGCGATGGCAACTTCTGCCCTTTTTTCATCAATGGGCAATCTATCCAGCTGTCCTCGCATTCTTCCTTTTTTCAGCAGATGTCAGTGCTGTTAAAAATAATCGTGATCATTTTTTTACGGGAAATGGCGTGCTAAAAAGTAAAGGATTCTCGTGGAGCTATGTCACCCGCAACTACTTTAATAGAAATCAAATCTATACTTCGTGACTGGCAACAGTCAAAACGTCAGAGTTTCGTGTTCTCAGAGCGGGAACACTGCGCGTTAAAGGGTTAAGTGTGAAAATGGCCACCAAATGGAAAGCCACCAAATGGCAGTTGATCGAGATTCAAATCAGTGAATGGCATCATAATACAGAGCTCCAGTAACATGCAAAAATATATATTGTGAGCATATCTCTAATGAAGGCTGAAATTGCATCAAATGGCGTCACCCGGTGCATTACCAAATACTAAGGTTATTTTCCATAAGATTTTCGTTGAATGTAAATGCGACCTTTACACAAAAAATAAGATGTACCTACATAATATTTTTACTTAAGTCAAAGTATAGCCATGGCAAAAATTTTTGGTAGGCAGATTTTGAAGAAAAAATCCATTTTGACTGTCTCTAAATTTACTTTGAAGAGTTTTTAGGAGACGCCTCTACGTATGAATGTATGTATATTCGTATATATGCATGTACAATCCATTTTGACCAATGACAAGTCTATTTTGATCAGTTTTTTCTTGACGTTCTGTACATACGCATTTATGTAACTCGCATATCTAAAAAACTATTAGTCGTCGAATGTTGAAATTTTATATTTAGGATTGTTCTAACGCCTAGAAAAATCCTAAATATTGTCTCCTTTTTTTGGTTTCATTTTACTCAATAGTTCACTTACAGGGCCACCTAAAAGAATTTCCATACATTACGCTCTTTGGACATCTTCATTATATTAAATCTGTAGTCAGTCATTGTTTGAACCATGCTCAAAATCTCGCCAGCTGTTTTCGACCATGGCGATTTTTTCGAAATAACGACAAATACTAAGATTTTGTATTTAGAATTAGTGTAACATATATAATTATGCAGCTCTCTTTTTTTATTGCAATCGACTGGGTAGATTATATTTACAGGGTCTCCCAAAAGACTTCCAATAAGGTCTAAGAATATCTTTAATTCATCAAAAGTCTGTAGTGAATCTATATCGGATATGTCCGAAATCTCGCAAACTATCTCAAGGTTGGTGACTTTTGGCGAAATATCGCCAAATTAAGTGCCAAATATGAATCTTTCAAATTGAACTGAGCTTGACGATTTCTCAAATGCTTGGCCAGAAATCACTAAACCTTAGTATTATTGCAATAGTGTATCTCTTTCAAAGGAAGTAAGTTTAGATAAAGGGGACCGAAAATATTTATGATTTAATAGACCTACAAGGACGTCATGTAGTATCCACATCAGATTTTTCAAAGATATAGATAGAATACTTTCATAAATAGAAAATACCTAAAACTACTCAAATCAGTAAAGGAAGACACCCCCCCCCCAAAAAAAAAGAAAGAAACTTAGTGTTTAAAAGATAAAGTAATTATAACTTTGTAAGATAACACATTTAAAAGGTACATATCAAGATAAACAGTGTTTCAATCGAAAAAATTGCGATCTTCTTCATTAGCAGTCAAGTCCGTAAACAGACTGAGATAGGGGACTTAAAAGAAACTTTATTTTCAGTCGAAACACGCGTTTAGCTTGATCAGTACCTTTTATGTGAGTATTTTACAAAGTTTGGAATTTATCACTCTAATAAGTATTTGAGTGGTCTTGGGGGATTTTATTAAAAAATTAACTTAAACTGGAAAATGAAAAATTAAGACTACTGTCCCTAGTAATCATGGCTACCAAACTGTACTGCAAAAGTTTAAAAAGTCAATAATAATTTTTCCCTACCCGCCAATCAAGAAACAGTGTTCATACCTTTTGGGTCCCCCCACCCCCCGCCTTCATTCGCCGTAGCTTAACTTCATAAACATTGACCGATAGAATTTCAGAGAAAACTCCTTTCAATACAAGACTTTCATAACATATAATGCAAGTTAATCATATGTTTTCCTAATATTTGTTCGACAGAGTATTACCTCAGATTTTTTTTCCTACAATGTCGATGGCTTAACTTTATGAGCGAAATAAATTAGGAAGTGCGAAATCAATACTGCGAAATTATTTATGGCTCAATCAATATGAAGAAACCATTCAAATGCCCGCTCAATCTCTCCCTTAAAAAAATAAAAAATAAAAAAAGAACCGGTTCATTCTGACTTATTTCAGGTCATTGTGTGAGTTATATGGATTGAAAATCGATATAGCAGATATCGATAAAAGTGGCAGACACGTTCTATGAAAAGTATTTGTTATAAAACCAGATGACAAATTGAAATTAGTTTCTAAGAGTTTTATACTTGTATAGTTTGGGATAAATGATGTCTTTTCTTTTCTTTCAGTCATATGGATTCTTTTATACTAAGAATATGATTCAGTGATAAATTTTTTTAATAGGGCATGGTGAAGTAGAATGTATGAAAAAATGAACAATATTGTGTTCGTGGGATTTTTTCTGTTACTTGTAATTGTAAACATTCACTGTCCAAAAAAAAAAGAAAGAAAGAAAAAATAAAAAATAAAATAAAATAAACTGTTTGATTTCGGTCAGTTTTCGATAACGAAAATTTCACGAGAATCTCCTCAAAATATGGGCAGACGGTGAAATTACATTACCCACATAATTTGTTGACCGTAATTTGATTGTGTCAGATATTCATAAGTTGTCGAGTATTGACTGTAATTTTAGGAATGTCTCGTATTATAGGTTGTCGAGGTTTGACAGTAATTTTATATATGTCTCATACAGTAGGTAGTTTAGGATTGATAGTATTTTATATACATTTTGGTCATAAAAAATACTCTAGCCGTAGCACATAGAAACCATTCAGTGGTATATGCAAAGGGGAGGGTTAGGGGGTCATAAAAATCAGTGTCAGAAAATTGTCAACGGTAAGTATAAATATTTTTTTATGACATAAAGATTATTTCCATACCCCCACCCTGAAGGAAGTCTGCGTACACCACGGATATCATTATATCAATAGACTAAACCCTAAAAACGAATTCGATTATAACTATTATCTATTCTGTTCAACCATAATATTACAACTGTATCTTATTTATCAGCTTGTGTTATTGGGACACATGTAGTGGGGTATAATATGGCCTGCTGGACATATGTTCCAATCAAATTTAAATTTTAACACGGCACAAGGGTGAAATTCTTTATAAACATGGGAATTAAAGATATAAACACACATATTTCACATTAAATATATAATCTGTTGAGTTATCTTCCAAATAAGGGAGATGATTTTATAAAAAAATGTCTAAAATTGCGAAATGCCAATACATTAAATAAAGATTTCTAAAATATGTAAAACTGAAATTTAGAAAACTAATTAAAAAAAAACAGATTTTTTTTTCAAATAGTTGTTTTCTAACCTGTTGTTTGCTAAAATCTAAATGTTATAAAACTATAATTTTTTTAATGTGACATTTTATGAAGTTTTTAATTTTTTATGAACCTAAAGAAAAATCCCGTAGATGGGAAACACTGGTTTAAACAAACAAACATATAAAGACGTAAGACTTTTTGAACTGGTCAACCTTTTTCTGGGCTTTTTTTAAAAAAAATTTTTAAGGGAAGGGGGGGGGGAAGCCACTGATATTCACGAAATATAGACCTTGACAATTTGGTCATTTATGTGATATAAACTATCCTGATAGAAAGATTCGAGTTGGCAAATCGGAAATATTCTACATTCCTAGTAGGATACACTGTAAAGAATATACATGCTTGAATCAAACATTTACATGCGAGAAGGAAAAAGGGAGAGAGAAAAATGCACCTGAATGTTAAATTTGGAGAATAATTAACCATTTTGTTCCTTTTTAAATGATGAGTAAAAGATACAAACTATGCTTATATTATGAAAACATATATATATATATATATATATATATATATACATATATTTTATCTGCCTTTTCAATATGCCATAAAGCAATGCAAGGCGATTTTTACAATAGTTTTAATCTCTGAGATATAATTTTTTAAGCATAAATTTACACCTTATTTTATTGTGACAAATTATGCAATACAACAAGGCTGCTTTAACTTTTCCTCTGAAAGAGCACCTAGTGTAAATCTGAATGCAGTTAATTAAAGCAAGTAGATTGTTTTTGCGGAGCACAACTAGAGATATCTTTGAATAGAGTATTTTATTTCAGTAAAAAATAATAACATTTACACAAATAACACTTTCTTTTTCCATGAACATGCTTTAATGAACATATATATAAACAGTACATATATATGTATTTTTAATGTTTTTTAACTGATTCAACTTCAGATGCACATAACGAAGATATGGACAAAACTTTCTGTAGTTAGCTTGACATATTTCCTGTAAAAGGAAAAAAAAAAGAGAGAGAGAGAGATTTTTAAACAAACATATTCAATAAACTTTGTCATTCAAATTTTAATAACAAACCTTAAAATGAAGACTGATAAATTACCTTACTGTACCATATTAATTGGTAATTTAAAGTATTTATACATGTTTCGTGTATACTATCACTATTATACAGGGTATCTTATACATACTGGTGCACACGTTTAAGAAGACTTAGAACACACCAAAAGAACTGAGAATCGTATAAAAACGTGTGCTCTTGAACGTCGTCTGCACGTATAATCACTTCAGAAAAGGATTTTGACTGTTCTGTTTACTTTCCTTATAATTACAATTGTAATCATTTTCCAAAAATCCCATATTTGGGAATGAAACATAATTTAAAATAATTGCTTTTAGTGGAGTACTTTTTTAGCAAATATCATTGAGACCGGAAAATAGTGTCGCTTTTACGTATGTCAATATTTCACCTAGCCAAAGCTACTGAAGCTAATAATACGCAATTTTTTTTAAATGCATATATCAATTTTTTAACATAGGTGCTAGATTGGATTGAATTTTCCAAAATTCGTAACCTGTAAGGGGGTAGGAGGCCAACTCATTCTTTTCGCATATCCCCCATGACGTCAAAAATTGATAAATCCATAAAATCCTCGCTGTTCAACACTCATGAATACTTAAAAAAACAGTTTCAAGACATTTTAAATATCGTCCTCTAAGGAAGGTAGACGGGAAAAAAGGAAGGGTATACATCTTTAAAAAAAAAAGAAAAAAGAAAAGAAAAGAAATATATAAAATTGTTGTTGCTAAAAAATGTAACAAATATAGATAGTATGATTAGGTATAGCTTGTCTGTAATTTAAAACGTTGTTGATAATTTATTTCTTTGAACTTTATGTTAAAAAAACGACATTACCATCCGGCCCCCCTGATAAAATTTCATAATCTTTTTTGTAAATCTAGCTTCAGCAAGGTATAGTAGGATATTTCTTTAACGTTTCAGCACTATTTTTAAGTGAATATTACCTGATGCATGGGGACACACTTTGGTGCAAAAATTCTGAATCCTTTTAATGTGCCATACTTTCCATTACAGTTTGAATTCGTGGTTCTGGGACACTCTGTATAATGAAACGAAATACAGAAGGCGCGGCAAAACAGAAAAAAGCAACATCATTCTACGCTGAAGTGCTAAAAACCTTAAGCAAAGTGATTGGTATTACACTATATTACTGTACATTTTGTTAATTGAAGTGGCTTATTCTGTTAAAATGAATTAAATTATTTGGTTGAATTTACAAAAAATTTTTTTATTAAGTGATGTGTTCATCGCTTATTTAACAAAATCATTTATTTTACTATGTTATATTTTTAACCATGAACCAGTCAAAAGATTTAGTGGTAAAACTAATCAATATATCTATTTAACAAAATTTACATTTTTGTTTTAGTGATTTTATATATCTAGAAGTTTGAATTTTATCAGAATTTTGTTTCATAAGACAAACTTAGTAAGACAAGTAAAATTAGTATTTCTTGTGAGAAGTCAAAACAGCTGTTGTCGTATAAATATAGGTATACACTCACAAATAACCACTTATTTTAAATGCACGTAACAGTTTTCATGCATACATAATGATTTTTTTCTTTCTTTTTTCCTTTTCTTTTTTTTTCTTTAAGAAACATTACTATTTTCTGTATGCAGTTATCTGGGATTCCCCAAATGAAGAAACGTGGCTCCCATTTCATGTTTCAAAGGATTTGATTAGCAGTTGTGCATTTCCGTGACATTTGCATAATCCAATATCGTTGTCGATCGCTCGTTATTGCAACCACGTATTTTGTTAACTTCAATTTGGAAGAATATTGTTTGTAAATGCCTATAAGCATGCACATTTCGATTACTATTCAGTTAAAACAAATTTAATAAAGTAAAAAAAATAAAATTTAATAGACGAAACTTAATTAGTAAACGAAAATAGAATTTCAATATTTCTATTAAAGTTTAACGTTTAAAAATATTTCATGACGAACGTGTATTTTAGATAGTAAAAAATCTGGAGTGACTCCACTCGACTTTCCTAACACTTGATCATTACCGAACTTTCAAAAAATTTTGAATCGATCAATAATTCTGCAAAAAACAATAATAAAAATCTGTTATAAGGGTGTTTCAAAAGAGTTCCGACAAACTTTAAGGGTAGGCCAGGCATATAATAGGGATCAAAAGAATTCTAATCGCGTGCCACAGATCTAGAGACCCTTGTTTGACGACAGCTGGCTGTGCGGCACAGCCAGCTGCGTCAAAAAGCGATCTCTAGATGTGTGGCACGCGATGAACGTTTCGATCGTCCGCCATCTTGCTGGTAGTTAAGTCGAGCGATGGCAACGGCTGTCCTTTTTTCAGCATTGGGAAAGGGTTGTGCCCCAAAGGGTTAAACAATCTTGTGTTTCTGTTAAATAGACAGACATGTTTCATAAATTCCGTGTTTCATAAATTCCCAGATAAAGTGGAATTGCCGAATTTCTCACTTGCGTAATACCGGAAGGAAGAACGCCCCGTCCTTATCGTCTTTGGAACGGGAGGGCCCTTTTCCAGGGGGCGACCTTGGTAGACAGGAATCCGACAGGTTGTAGCAGCAGTAGAAACCAGCTGACGGAAAAAGAATTCGCTTCCTTTCGTACAGTCCCGTTTCCTTCTTTTAGCTTTGACGGTTTTTTACTTTTTTTTAAATATCGAGCAGGAAGAAGAAATGAAGGTGAAACGTTGTCCCAGTGACTTATGGATGTACTGAGCGAAGTACTCGGTTTGTGTAGATCGGGAAGCGATGCCAGAAATTCAAGAGTGCACTAGGAAAACAGTAAGCAGCAGGTAAGCAGTTATTCATGAACTCTGTTGTTATTTTTTAAAATTTTCCTTCTTGTACACGGTCGTATATACGTTCGTATATTTATATACGGTTGTAATTTATATACGTTCATAGGCACACACACGGAGGGGCTAAGGGGGCTGAAGACCCCCTAAAGAATGTTAGAAGTGAAAAGCTTTAAAAAATGAAAATTGCAGCTAATGAATTAATTTTTTTTCTTTCTTTCTTTTTTAATTACCTTCAAATTATTTCTAACAAAAAAAAAAAAAAAAAAAAAAAAAACAAGACTTACTTGCAACAGTTTTTAAATAAATGCTTACAGTTAGTTTTTGAAACACTGCTAAACCTGGTTACAACGTCACTGAAAAGATCAGATAGTTATTTATGACTCTATAACGAGTTACATTGCTTGTGGGCTTGTGTTTTATGAGATACAGGAGTGGTTCCGAATATTTTGACGTTACAAGAGAGTCGTAACTAATCGAGATCACTATAACCGAGTTCGGCAGTATTTGTATGTAGCCCAGCCCCCCCACCCCGCCTAAACTAAAATTCTGGGTGCGCCACCACTGTATACCTTATTCCCATTAACTGTACCATGTACCCTAATGAAAATGGTGTAAATAGCATTCATGGTTCTTTTACAGGAGCCAAAAGAAAAATTTCAATACATTACGCTCTACGGGTAATCATTCTTTAAAGCGTATATTAAAGATATTAGGCTATTTCAAACAAAACAAAAATTAATATATGTCATTAAGGATCACAAAATAATGCTCGCCATAGAAAATCTTGTCTGTAGTATTTCGTGTGTGTTGTTTGTAGTACACAAATAAAAAATTAAATAAATAAATAAAAACTAATTGCTCGGGTGATTCAAAAATAACTCAGGATGGTTCACCGTAAGCTATATTACGCATCGTAATAAATGAAAAAACGGGGCCTTTTATGAATCTCTCTGCAACAGTGTCGTAGCCAAGGAGGGGGGTTGGGTAGGAGGGTTACAACTTCTTCCCCCCTATGAGGAATTTTTTGATATACAAAATGCATATTCTAAACTCCATTATCACAAACACGTATACATATATGTGAGTTTCAGTAGTCGTAATCTCCCCCCACCCCCCATGAAAAATTTCTGGCTACGCCACTGCATAAAATATTGAACATGGAACTTCGCAGTAAAAATTTTCAGAGTAACACATCCTGTCAAATTTTCGATTAAATTTTTTTCTTTCTGAATGTTTCGTTAATGATGAAAGTTTATTATTCATCACTGTATCTAATAAAAGTTGTAACGAGAAATTCTAAAAATGCTGAATTGCTTGACATAATTAGTTCTTTTTGTATTTATGCTCCAAAATAACATGCTTTCTTTTTCGAAATACACCGCTTAGTGTAATAAATTTTCTAGAAAATGCCTCTTATTGTAATAAATTTTCAATCCGCTAAACCATGATAATTAATGTGATCCTGAATAATAATTAACCCGTTGTTCCGTTAAACGGGTTCTACTGTAGATTCGGAAAAACTAATTTGGTTCCAAGGAAAAACCAAGTTGTTTCCACCGGATAATTAAAATTTCAATTCACTTAATTTCAGTTTTATTTGACATGCGTGGTCTTTTTATTTTAATTATGTTTAAAATATATAAACTTATATGTTTAACACGTGTGTGACTACCGTTTCTTTTCCGTCTCTGTGGAAACTCAAATTTAAGAATTTTGTTCTGCCAGTCGCGGAAACTTTGAAACTTTATTCAATTTTTCTAACCTTAATTCACTAGCATTAACCTTTCTAGGCGCAACGCTTTCCCTTTCCCAATGCTGAAAAAAGGGCAGCCGTTGCCATCGCTCGACTTAACTACCAGCAAGATGGCGGACGATCGAAACGTTCATCGCGTGCCACAGATATAGAGACCCTTTTTTGACGACAGCTGGCTGTGCCCCTTGCTGGTAGTTAAGTCGAGCGATGGCAACGGCTGCCCTTTTTTCAACATTGGGCAATCTATCCGGCTGTCCTCGCATTCTTCCAGTTTTCAGCAGATGTCAGTGCTGTTAAAAAGAATCGTGACAATTTTTTTACGGGAAGTGATGCGCTAAAAAGTAAAGGATTCTCGTGGAGCTATGTCGCCCGCAACTATTTTTATAGAAATCAAATCTATTTTTCGTGACTCGCAACAGTCAAAACGTCAGAGTTTGGTGTTCCCAGAGCGGGAACACTGCGCGTTAAAGGTTTAAATCTCAATTCCCCAAAATACATTAACAGAGCCAAATAGGATGTAACATCTTCACTTAAACATTTAAAAAGACAAAGAAGTTATTACTTGATTATGCAAATTACGACAGAATTTACCTATAATTATCAGCATCCGCAAAGGGCCCAGACGGTTTAATATACTTTTACACATTTTTATATTAAAGACATAACATCCATTTTTGTTTCATATTTTGGTTTTAAAGTAGAAGTGATGGTTTCTAGCTTTTTTTTTTTTTTTCTTGAAATTATTTAAAACATCGAGTATTTTTAAGATTGTCAAAACTTTATAAACCTTTTACATAGTGCAAACAACTTTACATCCTTTACCTTTTAAAAGAAAACGAAAAACATTCGTTGGGTTAAGCTTTAAAAATATGTAATAAAATGCAAAAATGAAAAAAGAAAAGAATGTACTTATAAACAGCAGAGAATAAATAATTCGTTAAAATTTTATTCATCTCATTTTTTCCCTTGCAGTTTAACATCCGTGGTTATAGTTTTTTTAAACTAATTAATTAATTTTATATGCCAAAATTGTAAAGATAGTGGTTTTCCTTCGAAAATGCTTTCTAATCCAAATGTAATTCATAGTGAATTTTAATTTAGCCGAACATTTTGCTGGTTCAGAAATAAAATACATAAAAATAATTTTCTTATATTTGAATAATCATTCTGTGTGGAACTTTTGTAACGTGATCATCTAGGAAGTAAGAGAAAAATAATAATTTCTAGTCCGCACTATCTGAAAGAAAAAATGTGATGCTAACACATGAATAATTTTTCATTAAAAATCTTTGATAATACATAATTTTATAAGAAAATAATTTAATTAATTTCTTTTGGCGTATATTGATTAACAAAAATGAAAGTATATTGAAAATTAATTTTTTAAGGTATCCCATAAATATGCTATATATTTACAATATTATGAAAAATTTAGTAAAGTGCATAGTTTAAGTATGTTAAACATCTGTGCTCAATACAGTAAAGAAATTTAGTTATCATCTCTAAAAAGTACTGCACACAAAATAACCTATTAATGAACGAAGTATAATCGGAATTTCACCTCTAAACTGCTTTTTCAGCTAGTCAAATCTTGGAAAAACCATTGATACATAATTTTCATGTCATTTATTGCAAATAATGATCATATGATTTAAATAGACTAAAAAAAAATGTACAAATAACGTTACAGTTATTTAAATTTATTTTTTATTGTTATACATGCAAATCAATTTTTTTCTTGCATTTTTTAAAATTAACTCTGAAAATTACTTATTGTTCTTTTATCTATCAATTGTTGTTGCATGAGAAGTAAGCAATGAACTATGATCGTTCTAAAGAAAAATGAAAATAAAAAAATATTAAAGGCTAGAAAATCTCCAAAAATACCAGTCTCAAAAAATAAATAAATAAATAAAAAGTCTTATAACTGAAATCAGACTTTGTAAAAAGGAAGCTTTTTTTGCATCAAAGTGAACAGAAATGTATCTGATCCTCTCTAAAACAAGGTATAAATGAGTATGGACAAGCACTGTTTTGCTGTTTGTATAGTTAAAGAGAAATTGAAGTATTTGTGATGATTAATGGATAAAAGTACTTCCAAGTTGCTTATTAAAGCGCTTTTTATTTTATTTATTTATTTATTGACTTTTGAGAGTCAATATTGATTGTAATCTTGATAAACTGACAAGAATATTCGCTTTTGCAATTGCTGAACTTAGTAAAATTAAATATGCTAATTATTAAATAGATCAAAATATTGCGTAATCTCATATACATAAATTACAGGTAAATTTTAAGAATGTATAAAAATTAATTTCAAATCATTTCATTATTTTATATAAAAAATTACCAAAATGGTTTTTCATTTAAACCTTTTTTTCCCTCTCAATATCCATTTTTTTTTTACCTTATTATTGTTAAACATTTTGTTTTTGATGTTTGAACTAATCATTTAATTCGCAGTAGGATTTCAAAATCCCTACAAAACTAGAAAGTTTGATGTTCCAATATTTTTTTGTTTGTTTTCCTTTAAAAACTTCTTATAATATTTACTTCGTATGTATGAAAAATAATAAAATATAAATAATAAATATATAAATATAGATTGTGATTGTAACTACTTCGTATATATAAAAAATTAGAACATTTATATAAACATGAAAACCTTAAAAAAAATTAAAGGCCTTCTCCAGTCTACACGATTTGCGTATTTATTTCTTTATCACGGTTTAGAATTCTTTATTAATTTATTTTGTCTTTTGAGTGATTATCTATAGTAATAGAAACCATACCTTTCACAATTTATCTAAAAATTTAAATTAGATTTATAGGATATCTTTAAAGATTTATATTAAATTTATTTACTATGGTACTTTAGCTATGTTATGGCACTTAATAAAACTTAAAAATTTTCAATCATATGTTACTGATAGTAAGAAATTTTCTGAAAAGCTCAAATGCTAAATTAGCACACGTTTTGTGTAATTAGAGAAGTAGGGGTAAGTTTTACAAATTTACAACAGTTTTAACAATTTGACTTGCTTTATTTCTTCCAGTTAGCATTACGATATTATTAATTGAAAATTTAAACATTTTTAACTGAAAAAAATGGCTGAGAAACTAAAAACTGATATATATATATATATATATATTCCTTTGGGTGGCTCGGCTCGAGATTGGAAAGGGGCGCCTTACTAATCAATTTAGAGGGAATGGAATATTAGAATATGTGATATTAGGGAATTTAGCCTTACGTACCTAAAAACATCATTTAACTAGTTTAGAGCTTTTGGGGCCCCTGACTCTTCGGGGGTCCCCCTCGAGCCGCGCGGTTCCTGGGGTCCTCCGTTGTGCCACTGCATAAGATTACTGGGAAATAAATAATCTAATTACTCTGATAAATATATCAAATTACTGTAACGATAAAGTAGTATATCCATTTTGGGGGCTCTCCGGGGACCCCTTGAGCCGGTGGCCCTCGGCGATCGCCGACCAGCCGACCTGGCCAATCCGGGCCTGATCACACCTTACTTCAACCGACAAAATCAATATTTTGGTTTGTAAAGATGACAAATTTTCATTCTGTTGCCAGAAATTAAAATTATCAAATTAAATTAAAATAAATATTTCAGTGATTATACGTATTATCTGAAGGTGACACGTATGATGAATGCCCTAAATATTTAAACATAAATTTATGTAAACTGTTAACTAACGAGAGCACATATCCACTCTATGGAAACTTTATAAAATAACATAATAATATAAGTAACATAACATAAAAAGTAGTTGTCGAAAGGTATTTGACCGAAAAAATTTCAACCTTCTTTAGCAGAAGTCCGCACACAATGTCTTAGTGAAGACTAAGTCACCACTTTTCCAACTGCCAAAACGTACGTACAAGTTGATAAGTACATTTTATGTATGTTATTATGTTATTTTACAAGGTTCTGATTGTCTGATCTTTTAAACGCTAGTTTCTTTTTGAGCGTTTTTTTTTTTTTTTTTTTTTTTTTTGTCATGTCCTCTCTGTATTCCAAGCAGAAAATTTTTGATGGAAAAAAAATGAAAGCCATCCTCATACATATAGTAATTTGTTGTAGTCCTTGTTACTAAATTTTTGTCAATGCACACAAATACTAATCAATGTATCGGTGAAAAAAAAAACTGAACTTTACTAAATGCAAGAAACATGATTTGCTTTTCAACAATTTCGAAAATTACCCATGTTTCAGAAATCAATTGTTTCCCCCATTATATCTTATCTATTAGATTTGCTTAGACATTTTACTAATGAAGGTATTCATGTTAGTAAGAAAAAAAAAAAAGCCGTCAACATTTAAATAAAAATTCTCGTGAATGCAGAATGAAAAGAGTGTTTGTCAAAAAAAAAAAAAAGTTAACAACAGTCAATAAAAGAATTAAACTTTTAATCAACTATGGAATTCGGAAAAATACTTCATTACCCTGCTTATAGTAAAAAAAAGGCACTGTGTTAATAAAAGTCTTAAGATTCTTTTGAAAAGGTAATTTCCCAATTTGCATATAAAACAAAATATTCTTTTCTTATGTTTAACTATAGAATGCAAGTAGAGAGAAAAAAGTTTTAAAACGTCCTTTACGAAAAAAAAAGATTGATTGATGTAAGAGTGTAGCAGTCATTGAGCAATTAATTAAACAAATCTGATTTTATTTATGAAAATTCTAAACACCCTATTCTTCTCCAGGATTCATCGTGATAGACAGTATTATAATCTTTAAGAAAAGATCCATATTTTAGATATCTTTAATATTTTACATGTATATTTTTAATTTCTAACGCGTGATGATGATTTTCAGGATTTTATTCAAAAACCTCTATCGTTAGTAATGTAAATGGTATTCCATAATACCTTCCTCTTCTCTATAAATTTTTCGAAATTTATGTAATTTTTTTTAATTGCATAACATTTTGAGCGATGAATGCAAAATGTTTATATTCAGCTGAAATTACGTTTGTGCGCAGACAAAATGGGGTGGGGAAAACCCCATTTTCCCTCCTTTTATACGTCTATTTATACGTCCTTTTATACGTCTATACGTATAAATATTTGAGTAGACAATAAAAGTTCCTGCATGCTCTCCAGGCCTTGCACTGCTCCATTTTTCTTATAAGGTACAGAAAAAGATGAGCTTTACCGTCGAAAACCATGTAACCTGGACACTAGGGTGGTCACAAGAAATCAATTTTTGGGGGGCGGCACCCCCCAAAAGAGTTGCCAATAGGCTCAAAAATGAGATTGGAAAAGTTTCAGCTCACTTGCATAATATTAACCCGTGCCGCATTGAGGTTAAAGTTTAGAAAAATCGCAGTTTTTCGCAAAAAAGCAGTCTTTCCATCATAAAATGGATAAAATTGTGTCTAGAATCATGTCGTTGTTCTCGTTTCAGAAGAAAACTTCTCGCCTTGATGAGTCACACATCACTTTTATGTAAAAACTTACAGATTTAACCGTCCAAGCGGTTGTTATGTCAAATCCCGTCCACTTAATTCCAATTATAGATGTATTGCAGTAACAATTTTCACTGCAATATATCTATAATAATAATCATTTGTAACACTGGGATATCATAAAATATGTTTGATATTAAAGCTTGCATGTAATTTGGAAGCCTTTTTTTAAATAATTGCAAATCTTCCTGTTAAAAGTTTTATTTTTTTTATAATTTAAAAATTGCATGAAGATTTAGATTTTTTAGATTAGAAAATTTATTTTTCCATTTCCAAACCCTCAGAGGGTAACATTCGGATCATATCTAGTCCTAAAAAAAGCATATATCTATGCTTTTTTTCAGGACTAGATACGATCCGAATCCTAAAAGTCGGCTTTTTTATGAAAGTTCAAAAAATTATACTTCGTCTTTCCTCCTTTTGTTTTTCTTCATTTTTCTTTTTTTGTGTAAAAAATAAAGGTTGTAATTTTAAAAAATCTGAAAAAAAAAGAAATTTAAGTAAAAGAATTAACAGAAAATAAGGTCAAAGAAGGCATAAAATTGAGAACGACTAACGTTTAGATATATTTGATTATTAAAGTTATGTATAAGAGGAAGCACATTATAAAGAAAATAAATTATTATTGTTTACAATTTTTTGTTAAAGTGGCAAGGCTTAGATAATGTTTCTTTCGAAGAATCTGGAAAAGTTTTTCTACATTCGGATACTACCTACAGTAAAAACTGCTTTTGTTCTTCATCCTCAGTTAAACAGTTGAATCCTGGGATCAATTGAGTTGAATCCCTCAGTTGAATCCTGGGATTAATTTTACTCTCCTTTCATCTGAGTCATTAAAAACCTTAAAAGCTTCCAGGTTTTTTTTCTTTCAAATAATACTGATTTTCACACCAAACATCGGGATCAGTGTTCAAAAATTGTATATTAAAATTAAATCTCTTAATAAAATTACTGTTCGAGATGAAATAAAAAAATTAACTTCTTGGTTCAAAATATGATCCACTTCGTTGAAATATTATTGCTCTTACATCTTCATTATCATCATTTTTTTAATGCAATTAATTTTACAGCCATGCTTATTTTGACTTTTTTTGCCCAAGTGTCATCAAAAACTGAAATGCAACTTGCTCCAAGTTAAGATACCAAAGATGGCTTATCATTTTATAGATCTTCGTTTGCAGCCTCTTTATCAAATTTTCAGTATTGCAATAATTTTAAGTCTTGATTGGGGCTGAAGTCTGGTGGGAGTGTTGAACAATGCCTTTACATAAATATTTATTATAAATAAACAAATGTCTGTAATACCACTTTTTTCTAAATCTGTTAATGCAACCTGATTTCTAAAAAGAAGTATTTTGAGACAATAAATTGCCTTAGGCATCCACCTGGCATAAAGAACAGTACCAGGTACTCTTAAAGAAATGTCTATTTGGGGAGACTCCTATAAAAATTAAACAATGTTGGGTTAATTCTTTATAGTTATCCCTAAGCTGTTGATTTCTTAAATGTTCTGCAAGAAAATTTAAAATTTCTTCCAAATTTTGCGTTCTTTATGTAATATAGTTTCATCTTCAATAGCAGTTTTGTTCTTCGTCTAGCCCAGCTTAGACCACCCAATCTGAAATTGTTTAAAAATATCTGGATGAAGAGCAGTAACTTCGCCCACTTTGCAATCAACACACATTTTAGGAGGATTTCTAAAATATGATGGCGACAAGGTAAATATAGAAGATTTCGATCCAATAATTGCTGCAGCAAAAAAAGACACATTCCCCAATGCAAGAAGTGGTATCTAAACACATTGCCTGAATTTTATCAACTGCCTCCCATTCTTCAACTGCTGTAAATACAGCTTTTGCCTAAGAGCTATTCTCATATTATTTTCAAGCTGAGGAACTCCTATTAACTGTTCTTCATTGCCACAGCTAATTGAAATCGCTATTCTATTTACATTTTCTTTATTCAAAATATGAGGAAGCATTTTTCCATCCCAGTGAACAACAGCACCCTCTTAATCAAAACTTTATAATCAGCTTTTGATGAGATCAAGTCTATGTTTTCGAAAATCTTGTCTTCGGACTCTTATTGCACGCCAAGGGTCCTGCACCGGAAAGATATAATTGTTAATGTTGAACCACTTTTACGTTATACCAGTACGTAAATCATAACGATAATATGGGAGCTAGGGGAGGCATAGTCCTTCCTTACCCATTCGTATGGGCACCCATGTCCATTCTAAAAGTAAATAATAACAGACAACATATATAGCATTGTAATTAAGAAAATTTGAGAGGTTTGTCTTAGATGTGCTTCAATTGAAATACAAATCAAAATCTTTCTTCTGAAGCACAGAAATGCATATCAAATAAATAAAAATATTTCACGATTTGTAGTTTAAGTTTTGAAAATTTTTGATTTTTTTTATGCAAATAATACAAAAGACGGTCAAAATTACTTAAAATTCTTAATTTGTCTCTTTTTCACTAATTTTACAAAAATGCAGATTTTGCTGGTACGATTCACAAACTGACGTAAAAAACACTGAATGTCATTAAATATTGGTTTTGTTGAGAGTAAAAGTTCAAAGCAACAACATTTTTTATGAAACTAGGGGCCAAGGCCCCCAGACTCGCTACACTAGCTTTTCGTATGAGGCATTCGTCCCCTAATAAGGCTTATTCGTAAAAAAAGACATAATTTCAACAGACAAAACCCTAAGATTCGATCAGATAGAATGTTACTGAGCTACACATTGCTTGGTTCTTGCATGTTCATTGGTACATAAAAATTTAAACTTCACACTACAGTAGACCCCCTCCCCCTCATAACACGGAAGATATTTTGTTATGGGAATCCGTGTTGTACGGGTCCTGAGCTATACTCCACCTGGAGTGCGGACTCCGCTTATAATGGTTGGATAAATTATTTGCACTCCTCAGAAACACAATGATATTTAATTTTGCCATTGAAAAATTATATTAATTAGGATCGAAAGCGTAATAAAATCAGAACATCTGTTTCAGCTGTATTTTTAATAATGTAAAATCTATTGGACACCTTGCGAATTTGCCACCCATGGCGATTATTTACTATTTGGCGACTTGCGTACATATAAAGTTAATAAAAGCTACGGAACAGATAGGATAGCTTGCCATCAATGGCGACTTTTCATTATTTGGCGATTTACACATGCTCACAACCTATAATTACTGTTCATTTAAGGTTACCGGAAAACCGTTATCCATATTTTCATTTACATACTCGTTTGCAGATTGGCGTACTTAGCATCACGAATTATACCATCTCGTCGCGCTAGCAAATATCCAAAGTGTACTATAACTGCTATAATGACATAGTTAACGCCGCCAAATATTTCTACTGGTAGCCAATAATCCAGCTGGACCGAACCGGCTTTAAAATAATCTGCATTTTAATTATTTTTCATTTTCAAGATATTAGTTATTCTGTTTTGGAAAAACGAATAATCGCTAATTCTAAACTCCTGTTGTCTAAGCGAACTTACTATTTGAAAATTGTCAACTTTGTGTAACACATTTTGAGTTGCTTATTTCATATAGTTTTTATTTTGGCGTAAAATGGGCGTCATTCTAACTCATGTTTGTAAATTTAACGCGATTCTAGATACTTGGAAACGCTTTGTTGCAAAGGAATGAATGATTTTATGCCAAATCTGGCAACCATTCTGTTTATTTTTTTCAGTTTTTTATTAATATCTTCTAAAATAATTCGATTTTCGAAATTCAAGTCAGCTTAGTAGGTTCCTCGGAATTTTTCGAATCTGAGGGCACCTTAGTCGAAACTCAAATCTCCACGGTTTAGGGGGAGATAGGTCAACAAGCTCTGGCAGCGCCAGCGCCAGCGGCCTTCATTTTTTTTTTTTAGAATAGAGAGATTAAACAAAAACCAGGTCTGTAGAGCAAATGGTTTATACTAAAAGAAGGAAAAACTAGATATTTTTGGAAAAAATCGTAATTTTTCAAGATTTCAACCTCGATGCGGCACGGGTTAATATTATGCAATTGAGTAAAAACTTTGCCAATCTCATTTTCTAGTCAATAGGCCACTTTTAGGGAGATGCCCCAAAAAATAACATTTAAAAAAATTTCCCCATATAACTTGTGACCAATAAGATGCAAGCGGTATGCGCAGAAAAAATATAGGATACTTTAGAGCGATATGCAAAATCAGTCGTGACTGGTAATCAAAAATGTGTCGATGGGGAAGACTACATTTATATTAATTTTTGAACATATAATTTAACTCCCATTTTAAACAATCGGTTTGTGCAGAAAGTACATTTATTTCAGTAACTTAGACATAGTTTTTTTTTCAAGAGTGGCTGAAAATTAAAAAAATTGGAATGCAATATAACTTATGAAATTCATGCCAATTATATCTTTTTGGGGAGGAGGTGAGGATTATATTTTATAATAATAATAATATTTATTTATTTTGCTTTCAAGTGTTTGCATACAAAAAGGATTTCAAAAAGGAATTTATAGAGATTAAAATCATTACAGTTGGGAATTAAATAGAAAAAAGAAAGGTTCTATTTAAGTCCAGGCCTTTAGATAAACCTCTAATTTCTCAGGGGGGACTTTTTAAAGAGTCTTACAGCCAGCTATAACCGCTTTTACATAAACAACGCATCCCCCTCTCCCCTGAAAATTTCCCAAAACATTACTTCCTGTTCCTCCCCAAGATGTCAAGTAATCAAAACTGTGTAGAACCCTGAACTATATTCTCTTTTCTCCTTCGATATCTAGACAGAGAGACTTATTTTATGTGTGTCACCGCCTATAGAGTGTAAAAAAACTGTACTTGATGAGCTGATATTGCTGTTAGTTGCATTCAATAGCTAAGATTTTATCTTAAAAGAGACAAAAAAATGTATTTATCTGTGCATTAAAACTGCAAATACGTAAATTTCTTCTTATCTCCTGTCTACTCATTTCGGGGTGGCTGCAGACCCATCATCTACCTCCAAGCTATGGCCCTGACTTATTTTTCAAATTGGACTACAAACTTACTTTTCTCAGAAATTTACCTTTGTAGGTTGGAAAATAAAATTTTGATGACCCTTGAAACAGTGTATACATATTTTTGATGCATCGTGTATAACAGAATGCTTCCGTAAAATTAAGGAAAGCTGGAAGAAGGGGTGGGATAATCAAAGGTGATGGTTTGTGACAGGGATGTAGGGAGGGACCGCTGCCAGGTAACTCTCCTGTTGTAATACATTTTCAAATCCTTGCGCTTCTTGTTGCAGCAATGGTCGAAGCATTTCCACTGTTATAGCAGGACTAACTACTGCAAATAGTTAATATACACTGAAAAAAAAAATACTTTACTGATTCAACAAAATTTTGGTTGCCTCTATTATAAAGAAATGTTTTTGTTGAATATTGAAAATTTTTGTTGATTCAACAAAATAAATTGTTAAAGAAACGAAAAATTTTGTTAAAAGCCAATAAAATCATTCGGATGAAATAGCGCGAACCAAATTTTGTCGATTCAACAAAATTTTGTTGAATTCAACAAAACATTTTTTTACGTGTAGATATTATACGAGAACAGACATGAATCCAAAATTACAGGATAATTCCGGTCGCCGCAGCATTCGAATAATCAAAGCAGATTCACAAAGATAAAACACTGTTGTTGGCCTGAAACACCATAACTATACCAGAGATGGTTTTCCACGTAGTAGTTTCAGGAAAGGAGTCTTCTATTATAAAAACGTTTTATGAGTTAAAATTGAGCAAGGCTATTACAAAAATGATAATTAAGTTTTTGCTCTAAGAAGATAGAGGGGTGGGGTTGGGGGATCAGGTCTTGCAACAAAAAGTGACAGGGAGAAGCGGGAGACAAATTTTACTGAAAAAGAGTTACGTAATTTACAGGGTGTCGACCGGCGACTGAAAAGGTGAGTTTTGCTACTAATTTAAAGATAAGGTGACTTGGGCTACTATTTTGAAAAAAAAATAAAAAACGTCCTTTTCATACTATTTTCAAGTTTTTGGCTACTTGTACTTTCCTTCAGGTGACTCATTTAAAAATCAGATTTCGGTTTTTGTTAACTCCCTTTTCTTTTCAAAGTTGCGATAGGTCGTTCATAAAAGATTCTGATGTGTATTTTTAATCGTCCTGTAAAAATAAATGTACTGCATGCTCTGTTAATACAAAAACATGACGTTCTTAAATTGATCATTTTATTCATTCTTCCTTAATTGAAGCTAAATGACGTATGCTCATTTCTTAACTACAAAATCGTGCAAAAATACTACTACTTTGGCAACTAAAATCAAGAAAATGGCTATTAAACTGGCGGCTATTTTATTTTGGTGAGGCTAATAATGATACTATTTTTGCCCCCTGACATTGGTGGATACCCTGAATTTATGAAATCTCCCACATAAGAAAAAGTTACAATAGTTATGTGCAAAATGTAAACAATATACAGGGTGTATCTAAATTGATTCAACAAAATATTATGGGAGATAGAGCACATAGTAGGGAATCAGAATCACATAGCAATGTGGAGTAGAAAACGTTGTCTTCGTGTAGCTGTTAATAATCACTTTGGAACGGGTGCTGAAACAACAGTGAACTTTCCAACCATTGTTTGTCAAAAACTAACGTATTTTTTCACAAATAACATATATGACTAAATTTCGTAATTTAAAAATGCTACTTTATTTATTGGATGAGATTTTTGAAGCCAAGCCCATTGTATACGAAACTTGCTTAAGAAATTTGACAAACATTTCAACACTTTCCATAAAGTGATTATTAACAGCTACACGAAGACAACGTTTCTCACCCCACATTGCTATGTGATTCCTATTCCTTTATGTGCGCTATTTCCCATAATGTTTTCTTGAAACAATTTAGAAATACCCTGTACATTAAAAAGAGTTAATAGTCAATTCAAAACTGAAATTTTAAATTTTAAACACTTCAAAAAGATTAAATTAAAATATCCAATGTTATAGAGAATGCAGATGTTTTATGGATGGAGGAAAAAGGGTAATTTTTTAATAATGTATTAAAATTTTCAATTAAAAAATTCGATATTACAGAATACATTAGTTTGAATGGGGTAACAATAAAGGAAAGAAAAACCTACGATTTTAGCGCTCAATAAAAATCTGTTTCATCCAATTCAGAAATTTTGATTAAGAATATCCAGTGTTACAGAATTACACGGATATTTAATATGTAGAAATTGAGGACAAAAAGGACGACTTTAACATGTAATACAGTTCTCTTTTTTCACCATTTGAACAATTCTAACAAAAACACGAAAGAATCCGGGGCCCCAAGACCTTGAAAATAACACACGACTTTCGTCCTCTACTGCACGGGGGAATTGTAAAGTAGCGCGTGCGCAAGGGGTGAAAAAAAGGGTTAAAAAAGAGAATCGCTTCTTTTGTGAAGCTCTTTGAATTCTTATAAATCTTTACTGATTGTGCGGATTCGTACTAGTGGCACATTTATTTTTATTCATGAAAAAAAAAGAATTGTTTAATCTTTATGGATTTCAGCCACTCTAAAACGAAAAGAATGACAGAAATCACTCGAAAAACTTGACTCTTTTAAACAAAAAAATTTTGGGAATAGTAAATAGACGCTCTATTCATTTTAAAGTATAAAAATTACAAAACAAATTCAAAAATAAATTTGTATTTCTAATTTATGAAAAATTTTATAAGGTGTTATAAACATTGATTTTATCTATAGATTTTAATCAAAAACATGTTTTTCATCATCATCCATTTTCTAAGAAATTTTACGCTCATATAATATGTTATTCAAACATGTCTTGAATTGCTATTAAAAAAAATTGATTGCTTTAAATATCATTTTATGTGTGTGTGTGTGTGTGTCGTTCTTTTCCCTAAAAATTAATTTTTAAGCAAACGAAAAAAAACTCTTTTTTATTATTACTCAGTTTAACAAATTACACTGTATAATCGTCATGCATAGACATGCTGATCAATAGGCCGTCATCCAATGAAAAGGAGCCAGAACTGTTTATTTTTAGCTTCCCTAATTAAATTCAGCTTTATGCACAAAAACAGGTTAAAAAAAGAAAAAAAAAAAAGCTTAATCTTTTTCTGCGCATACGAGCTCAAATACGCATCACCATTGCGCCTTGATGATGGCTTCACCACTGCCTTCTTTAACCGGGAAAAAAATTTTGTCAACTTTGAAAAAGAAAGAATTACTTTTTTAACGTTTTTCTCTTACTTCACTTCTTTTTTGATAAAAAAATTTTCAAAAAAGAAAAAAAAAACACACATAACGCTCGCCTCGAATGTTTGTTTCTCCTTCATACATCCCTGCACTCGTCAAAGATGTAGCTGGGACGAAAATCGATATCCAGTGCTGCCTTTTAAACGATTATATGCGCGTTTAGAGGAATTTTTCGCACTAACCCTTTCCTCTCTCGCTGGAAAAAACACATGGATTTCTTGCTATTCTGCGGCAGGGGTTGGAAAAGAAGGGAGTGCTCGGGGAAACAGATATGCAGGCCCCATCTTGTTTTTGCGCCAATTTTGGCGGCAAGTGACATTTGTGTTTTAAAATTTTGTATCACCGACATTGTAGATCTGCAACACACAAATTAAAGTTTTATTAATTAATCACTGTATTTAAAAATATTTGGATTACTTTCTTTTCTAGAATAAAAGCATAAAGTAATTTTTTTTAAAGTTTGTGATATTTAATTAACATTGCAACTCGAAACTATATTTTGTTCTTCAGCAATCGCACTATTGGTTATTGCAGCACTTACAGAAAACTTTTTTTTTTTCCGTAAGTCTACCTTTCAAGAATGTTGATGATTTTTTTTAAAAGTTCTCATTTTACACTGCTCACAAACACTTGAGCAACACTTTGGCATACTGCAGATATAGTTTCAAGTAATATAAAAATAAAAATAACCGTTCTATTGAACACTAATACAAACAGTACTTTGGTCAGTAAATTTTGAATGAATTACGTAACTGAAAAGTAAAAACTGTCAGTATGTTTATTATCTGTTTTTGCACACTGTAGTAAAAAAAAAAAATTAAAAAAAATAAGTTTTTGAGCTATAACCCTTTGAGGCGCAACCCTTTCCCAATGCTGAAAAAAGGGCAGCCGATGCCATCGCTCGACTTAACTACCAGCAAAATGGCGGACCATCGAAACGTTCATTACGTGCAACAGATCTAGAGACCCTTTGACGCGCTGTGCCGGAAGGAGGAGAAGCTAGGATCTCAGCTCACCGAAGTCGTGTCCCCTTTTTTGACGACAGTTCGCTGTGCGCACAGCCAGCTGTCGTCAAAAACAGGTCTCTAGATCTGTGGCACGCGATGAACGTTTCGGTCGTCCGCCATCTTGGTGGTAGTTAAGTCGAGCGATGGCAACGGCTGCCCTTTTTCAGCATTGGGCAATCTATCCAGCTGTTCTCGCATTCTTCCATTTTTCAGCAGATGTCAGTGCTGTTAAAAATAATCGTGACAATTTTTTTACGGGAAATAACGTGCTAAAAAGTAAAGGATTCTCGTGGAGCTATGTCACCCGCAACTATTTTTTATAGAAATCAAATCTATTCTTCGTGTTTGGCAACAGTCAAAACGTCAGAGTTTGGTGTTCCCAGAGTGTGAACACCGCGCGTTAAGGGATAAAGGATTACATTTCTTTTCATGATCAAACATCTTATTGTAATTTATCCGTAATATCTGTTAAAGTAATAGCTATTTTCAGTAATACTTTAAGCGCTATTTATTGTTTATGTTATGGGTACGGAAAGTTATGTCGTTTTAGAGCATGCAAATATTTCGACTAGATGAAACTACTAAATCTAGTAAAACAAAATTTGGCATGCATGTAAGGTTTTTAGTGTAGGTGCAAGGTAAGAGAGGATTTTCCAAAACTCCCTTTAGTAGGCAAGGGAACCAAAACGACCTTTTCACAAATTTCTCTTTATCTCATAAAAAAAGAGATTTCTTTAGTACTCTCGTTGCAAAACATAGCACACACCAATATCTACAAATGAATATCAGTACATTTTGAAAACGAGGCCTACCTCCACCTTTTATCATATTTCTGTTGGGGGGAAGAAACAGTATCTGTAATTTTTTGCTGTAAAATGTAACAAATTGAAATCTGTTCTTAGGCAGAGCTTGTCTGTAACTAAAATAATATTAAAATGTTATTTCTTTGAAATTAATGGAAAGAAAAAGACTGCACTTTCTGATACACCAAATGTTTACAGCAATTTTTATTAAATGAAAGTTTAAATTTATATTACTAAGCTAATAAACTTTCTTTTCAATGCAGTATATTAAAAAATCGGTAAACGCCATTAAAAAAGTCAGAAACTAAGTTCATTGAATATTTCCGATGGATTTCGTGGTCATTAAAATTAAAATTGCATAATTATGTATAAATTTTAAAATTTAATCGTTTATTTCACATATTTAATGCAACTATTGTTTATGGCAGTCAAAATCGTCGGAAATCACGTTGGATCGCCAAAAAATCGCCAACGTTTTACCGATACAGCAGTTGCGCCGAGTGCTTCTTTTTATTATTATTATTAGATGCACTCAAGACATTCTCTTCTCTCTTCCTTGCACGGTACATTTAAGGCTCGTCGATAAATTTGTGTTATTCGAGTGTTCATCTCAATATGAAGCTCGAGGAATGTTTGTTGCTTTTATTGTTTTATTGGGTTTTATTTCTCTGTTTATTCGATTCAGTTGCTTCTTTATTTGCTTTTGCGCGGATTTCGCGCATTAACCCTTTGAAGCGCATGTACTTCCCAGTGTCGGAAAAGTGCAGCCGTTGCCATCGCACGATTTAACTACCATCAATATGGCGGTCGATCGAATCGCCCACTTCGTGCCACAGAGCTAAAGAGCATTTTTTGACACAGCCGGGCCCCGGCTGTGTCTTGCTGCTAGTTAAATCGGCTGCACTTTTTCGATATTGGACAGTCTATCTAGATGTTCTCCTTAAGTATTTCATTGAAATGAAATGTTTCCTCGTTAATAAAAACAACCAAAATGTCAGAGATGTGTCCTCACAGCGAGGACACCCCGCGTTAAAGGGTTAATATAGGCATGGAGTTTGAGATTTAGAATGAGATATAACATATAACGCATTTAAAAACGTTGCACGGCCAAATTCAATGCAATAGGATTACACATTTTTAAAATAATGATGCATCAACATTTCCTTTTTCCCGCAAGGTGTGTCTTTCCGGCAGCCTTTTCAGCGTGCTGATTTATAATTTCCCTTACATTCTACTGGGTGATTCAAATTAAAGTTGTAACTTCAAGTAAGAGTGGATTACTCAAAGACGAATCACACTCACATATAGCAATATTGGATCTCAAACATCGTGTTCATGCACCTGCTAATAATCCCTTTGGAAAAAAGTGTTGAAGGAATTGTAAATTTTCCGACCATTGTTCGTGAAGAAACATTTAACTTTTCACAGAAAGCATTTGACTAACATTCAAGGTTAAGAGGTTTATTTTAATTTTATGGATGAATTTGTTGAAGACATATTCACTATGTATTAAATAGAATTAAGAGTTTGGGCAAATGTCTTCCGAGGTGATTAGCAGGTCATGAAATCTACGTTTGCGACCCCAAATTACTATGCGATTCTGATTCTTCTTTGAGTAATCTACTCTATGAAGTCTGTCAGCATTAATTTGAATCATCCTGTATACTAGGCATATCTTACCGCATTTCTTAGCAATTTAACTATATCATTCCGAGTAATATACTTTTTAAACTTTTCCGTTTTACACGTTTTTCTATGGTTGGTTTAAGTTTAAAGCGCAAACCACCTATTTAAAAAGTACCTCAATCTATTTTTTAAAAATTATTTTTTCTATTTAATTTCATTTTAAAGTGCTCTCCAAAAGTCTTCCGATTATACAATAATATCAAACACAATGTAAAGTGCCTATATTAGGTATGGGCAACCTTTATAAAGTTGCGAGACAAACTTTATGTTGCAAGGGAAGTCGCGGGGATTTATATGGTATTCTGAATGGTTTACATGGGGTTTTGATTTGTTCCGCGGGCCGGATCAAAAGCCAGGGCGAGCCACATCCGGCCCGTGGGTGAGAGGTTGCTCATATGTGGTCTATATATATATCTCACACATATACAGGGTGTCCTTAATTAAAAATTTCCATTAGTTGTATGCAACAAAAAAATCATTACACAATTCTGAAATTTGTACATCAATTTAAAAAATGTATATTTTCAGCTCAAAAGAAAGTTAAAATTATTACTAGGGAGCATTTTATTAACTTTTTACAAGCTAATGTTCCCAATTGGGAACATCGAAATTGCTCTTCCATCATTATTGGGAAACTGAAAAAAAAAAAAAAAAAAAAAAAAAAACAATAATGAAAATAGACAATTTCATAAAATTTAACAGAGCTATTTTTATGTCCTACTCTTCAAACTTACTTCATATCTTTACTTAAATTTAAAAATAAATCTTTTTTTAATTCTTAATATTTCACATATTATTTAAACTACCCATCACTACATTCATTTTTTGAAACCAATGTAAATTATAGTCAGAAACCCTCCATGCTCCCAACTGGAAACACAGTGAAAATTGTGTAATTTTTTTTCCCCATTTAAATTACTAATATCCTTTAACTAACGCATTAGAAGACAAAATATGGAAAAACCTAATTTAAAATATGCCTGGATCTCAATGCGGTCTATGAAAGGTTAATGCATTACAGATTCAACCAAACTAACGCAAATAACTGAAGAAAATTTATCCAAGTTTCCAGACTGATAGCTTCTGTGTGCCATCAAAGAAAATTTGCATTTTTATTATAGGTTTCAAATTACTACGCCATCTGGTGCCGATATTTGGAACTCCTTTTTTCAACACTGAAACGAATTCCCGTGTTTTTCAGAACCAAGCTTCAGACCAAGTGCTTTCAGAACCAAGAAGTTTTAACAAAACCAACCCAAAATCTGCCTGAAATTTAAGCAAATCAGTAAACTGTAGCTCATTTTATTGCTTTGGCACGTTACATTTCGCTTTTTTGTGAAAATTAACAATATTCATTCTTCAGGGGCGTAGCCAGAAATTTTTCATGGGGGGGGGGTTACGACTTCTGAAACTCACATATATGCATATATGTGTGTGATAAGGGAGTGAAGAATATACATTTTGTATGGCAAAAAATTCCTCATGGGGGGGGTTATGACCCCCGTAACCCCCCCCCCTTGGCTACGCCCCTGGCAGTGAATATTCAAATTTTCTTATGCACACTTATGAAACATAGCAAATTTGTAAGAATTTTTTTTCCCGTATTTGCATACAGATTATGAATTACCAAAAACCAATTAATGTCGAAACCTATTGAAGCCAATGTTTACAGCATACTTAATTTCTCTGAAAAACTAAATTTTTACTACATACGATGGGGAAATTTACCATTTAGCTGATAGAATTACTACAAATGTAATTCTAATTAAAAAATAAGCCTATATTCCCTCCCCTGCGAAAAGAAAAATGGAAATGGAAAATGGTGGAATGTTGCCCCAAAACATGGTACAAGTATGGTTGTCTCCATAAGGTAATGGTGAAACCTTGTTACAACATTTGGAGCTCAAATATAAGCATACTTCGGTGAAGCACCAAATGTTGGAACACGGTTCCACCACCGCCATCTTTTTTAGTTCCATGTTTTGGCGAAATGTCTCACCAAATTTTTAAGAGTTTAAAGGCTTTTTTCAGTGTACTTCAAAGTGAAAAATCACTTTGAAGTACCCTGAAATTATGTTTTGTTGATGCACCAAAATTTTGGTTGGCTCTAATTCACAGAAATATTTTTGTTTAATCAACAAAAAATTTTTAATTCAACGAAATATTTTGCTAATTTAACAAAAATTGTGTTAAAATCAACAAAATTATTCCGTGAAATTTACGTCAATCAAATTTTTGTGGAATCAATAAAATTTTGTTTAGTTCAACAAAACATTTATTGCGTGTGCACTCACAATTACTAAGCTTTTCAATTCTCCTCTTGTTTACATTATTTGCTTTATTTTTAAAAAATAAAATGCAAAAAACTTGTATACTAGAGGGATGAGTAATGAGAATTCTTGCATGAGCCCAAACTCGAAGACCAATATAAATAATTAGTCCCTGTGTCTGTCTGTCTCTCTTACGTGTGTGTGTGTGACTTAAATCGCTGTCAGTTACGGAACTTTTAGCCTCTTTTGAAATGATAGAAATTAGATAATTGTGTGAGAAACCATGCCTCTTCTGCTTTGCATATGTACGCATTTTTCCACGGAAAGGTAATTTATAAACCTACGAAATAATATAAACTTTATTTTTCCTTATCAAACCTAAATAATAAGCTCAGTATGAAAGAAGTGACTGCATATCACATTTGAACTATACTTTATTTTTGATATCAGTATTCTAAACTGGTCTGAACTTCTAAAAAAGTGTAGGAGCCCTAATTTTGTATTGTAAATAACAACACCAACTATTTAATTAATTGTAAAATTAAATAAACGCTTAATTCCATTCAATGTAATAGAATTTATATCAGTAGAAACATTTATAAAAGATTTTTTAATTTTAAATTTAGTATAAAAAGTTACTAAAAAATAAAGTGAAAGAGTTGCACTCCGTTGGCCTTCCATGAAAATTAAGCCTTGATTCAACGTGAAGAAAATACCTGTATTAAAAAAAAATTTAGTGTTTTATATTTTTTTAAATCTTAGCGATGCACTGGGAATTCCATCCATTAATATATTATTAAAATTGTGCAGAACTTATGAAACATCAATAATAGATCAATGATTATTTTATTCAGACATTCTCAACTCTGATTCCTATATATTTTGGAAGCCAAAAGTGCGAAAATACTGTAAAAAAATTCGATTAAGTACAGGAAGGGTGACACAGTGGGACAACAGATAGTTCCCTTACTTTTCACATGCTCAAGAATTAGAAAAGTCTGAGTTAACTTTGTTAACCTGTATGGCAACACTGTGAAAAGTAGCTACTGTCAAATTTCATCTTGTAGGAAAGTTGGAGACATTTTTGCCCGTGCACAGCCAGCTGTCGTCAAAAAAGGGTCTCTAGATCTGTGGCACGCGATGAACATTTCGATCGTCCGCCATCTTGCTGGTAGTTAAGTCGAGCGATGGCAACGGCTGCCCTTTTTTCAGCATAGGGAAATGGTTGCGCCTCAAAGGGTTAAAATTTATTTCAAATATTTGCTTATTAAGAATTTTGTTTGTTTTACTTAAGATTCTGAAACAACGAAGTTGTAATATGAACAAGATATGCGAAAAGCTGACGAATTCCACATTTTTTTAAGTCTTAAAAATAAAAAAAATAATATATATTCAGTGTGACTTAAAACACAATACACAACTCTAACTCCCAACCGATTTCATTCTTATACAACATTTCTGACCTCTCCCACGAAAAGTTTATTGATCAAGAAACATTGTTACCCTGTCATATCTTCCTGCTAAGTAATACAATAAATATCGTTAAGGAGATTGTACAAGGATCTCCAGAGAAAATCCCTACACAGAAGGGGGGAATTATGAGAATTGTAATCGGAACAATTTGGGTGGGAGTAAAGGAGGGTAAAAGAAGAAGCAGAGAATTCCGGAATTGAAAATTAAATGTGCAAATAAAAGAGACATTGCTTTCGTTCCCCTAAGGTAAGAATAAAAGAGGTAAATTTTGAATTGTGTTGAAAAGTAGTAAGAACAGTGTATTTAAAAAATAGAAAGTCTGGAATATATTAAAACATTAAGATTGTATTTTTATTGAAAATTTTATCGCGTCAATATTGCTTGCTCTCCTTTTTCACTTAAAGTATTATTTGCTGCAGTGATATAGTTTTATCAATTATGTAACATAAAGAAAAATAAAGTTAACACGGTTTTTGTTAAATGCACGGGCATAGATATAACTTTCACGTAGGAGGGATTCGTGCTTGAGGGTGGGGGAGGGGGAAGGATCCCTTCTTGCTAAAAAAATTTGACTGACAGTAAAGTAGAGTTGCAATTTTACTATAAATATTCTATTAAATATAAATATTCTTCTATTAAATACAAACATTTTGTAAAAAATTGAATTATATTACAATTTTTTAATCTGCTTTCAAGTGCATTTTCGTTATTATTCATTTAAGTATATATTTTACAAAACCAATTTAAACTATTCAAATTAATAAACATTTTCAAAATTTACATGAAAATTGAAAATATATTTTTACTGTACACTATTTTGAGGCATGGGTACAAAAGGTGGATATGCAACCAAATTTAACGCTTTTGCGCAGATTAAAGAGGGTGCCCAGACTCCTTATATACGTCCATGGTTAAATAGAACATTTACTCAGCCCTTTTTCCAAGACATCAACAAACTTATTAAAAATTGAGATAAGTTTACTATATGTAGAGAAAAGATCACATAAAAAAATATAACTAACGTATTTTTGATTTAGTACTTTTCTAACCTAGAAAAGTCATTAAAGCATAATTACTTGAAGCAGTTTTAAAATAGGTTACAGAATTTTTAACCATTTAAGAAATTTTTTAACTTTTATACAATGAAAAACTGATTTATGGTTTCTAAAAATGTGCTTCTAAAAGAAATTTTTTAGTGTAAAATTTAATTTCGATGGCTTAGTTTCTGGAAGAAAAATATCCTTATTAAAACCATGATTGAAATGGAAATTATTGAATATTTTGCAACAAAAGAATGTGAATTTCTCAAGGTACTTTATTATGTTATTCTTTCATGATTGAAGTTTAGAGCCTAGTTATTTTTCTGTTAAATGAGATCTGAAGGTTATGGATTAAGAGAGATAAATACTTCATTTTGATGTAAAATCTCAGTCCCCCTCCCCTCCAACCACCACCACCAAAAAATATTGGGAAATTTTCCTTTTTTTTTAAATCATTCTTTACTATTTTGTTAGAAATTAGGGACAATTATGTGAGAAATTCTTTTAATCCTCTAAAATTGGTGCGCATTTCTCTAAACCTCCTCATTGGGGGTGCAGACCGTTTGCAGGAGGGAAGGGGGGGGGTGCGAGGAAAATTGGCTAAGAGCAAGCGATAATGAATGTTTTAAAATGTTACCTTATGTATTTTTATTCTAATTCCAAAACATATATATTTTCGCTTAAAAAGTTTATTCAAACTTTACCAATAACATTATTTTGCGGAGAGGCGACTCAATGACCATTGTTGAAAAATAAAAAACAGTATGTATGCTGAGGAATGTGAAGGGGGGGGGAGGCACCATCGTAAGTTACCCTTTATTGGGAGGAGAGGCACAGTGTTAAAAGGTTGGGAACCGCTTCTCTAAAGCATTTGTAGTTTCCATCTCCTGGTTTGCGAACCATCAGGGGATCACCACAACGTTTTTAGAGGGTTGCTGATTATCATACTTAATTCTCTCATAGCTTAATTTAAAAAATTAAAATTAAGTTTTAAAACTTAAAGATTAGAGTTAAATGTTTCTTCAAAAAATCTTTTAAAACTCTCACGAAACTATTTTATCTCTCCAGGTTTATATACTTTGAAATAGCCGTTGTTGTGTACTAACAGTGTGAATAATTTTGGCGGAGGGAGGGAAGGGGAGGCACTCAAAATGAATTTTGTATCGAGAACGGAATAACTACAATCAACCATGCAGGAGTAAGAAGTGCATTTCAATCAAAAACATATAATTACTTTAGATTATTTTACAGCGGAACGTAGTAATGAAAAGGTATTGATCTGAAAACCAAGACTGTTATTTCAAACAAGTTGCAAAAGCATTGAAGTCTGGATATGTGAGCGAGCTAAAATAGTTTCTCTCTATTCTAAAAAAAAGTAAAGGCCGCTGTCGCTGGCGCTGTCAATAGTTTGTTTCCCTATCTCCTCCTAAACCGTGGGGATTTGAGTTTCGACTAAGGTTCCCACAGATTCGAAAAATTCCGAGGAACCTGCTAAGCTGACTTAAATTTCGAAAATCGAATTATTTTAGAAGATATTAATAAAAAACTGAAAAAATAAACAGAATGGTTGCCAGATTTGGCATAAAATCATTCATTCCTTTGCAACAAAGCGTTTCCAAGTATCTAGAATCGCGTGAAATTTACAACATGTAAATCTTCCGTGTTATGAGGGGGAGGGAGTCTACTGTAGTGTGAAGTTTAAATTTTTATGTATCAATGAACATGCAAGAACCAAGCAATGTGTAGCTCAGTAACATTCTATCTGGTCCAATCTTCGGGTTTTGTCTGTTGAAATTATGTCTTTTTTACGAATAAGCCTTATTAGGGGCCGAATGCCTCATCCGAAAAGCGAGCGAAGCGAGTCTGGGGGCCTTGGCCCCTAGTGACTTTATAAACAAGTTGTCACAGTATAGACGAAGTTACTATAAAAAAGGGAATACATGCCTGTGCTGACATAAGTTTGGCTTGACAAAAAACTGAATCATAAGTTCATACGTTAAATAGATGCACTAATTAATAATTAATAAAAAATATCACAGTCCTTTTTTTATATTTTTTTACTTTTTGTGGTGTGTGTTATTAATCAAATATGATTGATAGCAAAGGGGGACTGTAAACAATTTTTAGAAATCTTAAAAGAGTTATCAATATAAAAATGTTAGGAACCACTGTTCTAGTGTATGGACTGGATGTGTCATGATCTGAATAGGTTCGAGTAGGGATACCACTCCGTGCCACGAGTTTCGAATTTACAGTTTTCAGGAAAGCATAAAAAATGAAAAAATAATAATGCATGCAGCTTGAATATTAGTTACCTGTATCCGAAGACCGGTATGAGTCCACAGATATCAGTGGTTCTGAGATCTTAAAAGAATAAACGTGTTAACCCTTTAACGCGCAGTGTTCCCGATCTGGGAACACCAAACTCTGACGTTTTGACCATTGCCATTTACGAAGAATAAATTTGATTTCTATAAAAAATAGTTGCGGATGACATAGCTCCACGAGAATACTTCACTTTTTAGCACGTCATTTCCCGTTAAAAAATTGTCACGATTATTTTTAACAGCACTGACATCTGCTGAAAAATGGAAGAATGCGAGAACAGCTGGATAGATTGCCCAATGCTGGAAAAAGGGCAACCGTTGCCATCGCTCGACTTAACTGCCAGAAAGATGGCGGACAATCGAAACGTTCATCGCGTGCCACAGATCTAGACCCTTTTTTGACGCAGCTGGCTGTGCCGCATAGCCAGCTGTCGTCGGACTCTGAACTGGGTAAAATTTATCAGGCACGGGCTTATGAAAGTGAATTCGAATTCATAATTACTATAAAAAAGAGCTGTTATAGTAGCTCATATTTAATTTAAAAAAAAGTTTTTGTGATTATAACAAATAATCTTTTATACAGAAAAACATTTGTAACAATTTCATCGGTTATTTCCAAAGTCGCTAAAGTTACGACGTCACAACTTTTCAGAAAACAAAAAAAACTGCCAGCACACAAAAATTTCATTGACTTTAGTGGTTTACCTTTGGATAAATTTGGGTTGGTTGTTTGCCGCTAAATATTGGCGATATCCAATAGCTCGTTTCAGTTCTAGGGACTTAATTTTGACTCTAAATTTGGCGATATCTTGTCGACCAAAAAGTCGCCTAGCAATATTTGGCGCAATTTTACTAATGGGCTTGTAATGCTTGCTTTTCCGAATTAGTATTACCCAATCGATGAGCGCGATAATTGTTGGTGTTCTAAAATTGGAGCATCGAAATTGTCGAAAGTACAGAGAGACTATTGCAGAAGAGCATTTCGCACCCAAACGGTTTAGTTTAGTTTTGAATCGTCTTTTGTGGAGTTTGATTGTCTTGAATGCCTTATAGTAGTTCTAGAAATTCGAAGAACAATTTGCTATGTCCAATTCGCAGGAATTAATAAGCAATAACTTGATTTGTAACAGTCAGCCGATCACAGAACCTTCCTCAAATACAAGTACTCAGCAAAATACTCTGTGCTATTTTGCTGAGAGTCATCGCCATTTTTCTTGCTTTTTGAAGCTTATTTTGAAAACTAATTGTGAATTCTGTAATTTGTATTCTCTGGAGCAGTTAAAAGTTCTGCTCTACTTTTGGCAAAATATCACCAAATTAACAAAACTGAACCTAGCTTGGTTATATCTCCCACATTTGGCTGGAAAATTGCCAAACCTTAATGTCGTTGAGGTATCCTATCTCGCTTTCAGATGGAATTAGTTTAAATGAAGTTCTCTAAAAAAATGCGTATAATTTTATAAGACGTATAAAGAATTCAGGTGGTGTCCATATCAGAATTTTAATTTCCACTGAGATTTTAGCCTGTAGAAGGATTTTATTGTGTGAGAATTACAGTATTTGAGGAAGGTTCTGCGATCGGCTGACTGTTACAAATCAAGTTATTGCTTATTACTTCCTGCGAATTGGGCATAGCAAATTGTTCTTCGAATTTCTAGAACTACTGAAGTTTGAGTTTTGTCCTGTCAACTGGATTGATTTCTTTAACTTTTAACACACACTGGACTAACTTTTGAGCCTATGAACCCGATAATTCCCGATATGCAACGATATGTATGTACGTAGAGATGTGAGGGATATCCGTATACGTATCCGCGGGTACGTGAACGAAAAAAAACCGTCCGTCTGAGTTAAAATACATCATCCGGATCCGAAACCAGAGCAAAAAAAAATTATCCGTATCCGTATCTGGATCCCCCTTTTTTCCACGGATCTTTTACGGGTTTTTCAGGATAAGCCAAAGAAATTCAAAAATCAAATTATTCTATTATATTAATTTTTTTGTGATTAAACATAGTTTTATTGTTTTAAACTTAATAATCACTTTATTATTTTTAAGTGAATCTTCTTATTTAACACAAAAATCCCTCGTTTAAATTAGTAATTTAAAGCTATTAGCATGTATTTACTATTCATGCAACTTGGAAAGCTTTTTCAATATTTCTATATGGTGGGTGCCATCTAAACCAAAAAAATAAAGGACTCTATCTCTTGCTATAGAACGTGTAATTTTCATATAGGGAGCTAAAATATTTCTAGGGTGGGCTTAGCCCCCTTTAGTTAACTTATGGTATTTACCCATAATTATGCATGATTTTTAATGTTACAGTACAAGAACACCATCATGTTACGATGCAAAATTTTTTCTGGGTGTTTCTGAACTGGCAGAGGTTTATCGTTTACATTGTCTAATGCAGCTTATGGACATACTAAAAATTTTCAAGTGTCTGACATAGTCGTATTTATGTACCAAAACCCGTTAGTTTTTTCGGACTACTGCTTTAATAAGACAACAAGAGGTTTTGTAGATTCGAAAAGCTACTTCGTTTGGTAGTAGCTTTCCGATAATTTAATGCTCATAAAATTCTGTTAAGATTGTTTAAAACGTGATTTTAACCGCTACATTATTTTTTTAATCCATGCATTACACAAGATCTGAAAGTTATCATTGTGGCAGATTATTTCACACATTGTGCATGAAATTATCGATTCAAGATGATTTATTTTTCAAAATAATTTTCAGACAAAAATATCAGTATCCGTATCCGTGGATATTACAACAAATGATCCGTTTTCATATCCGTATCTGCGGATACCAGAAACAGATGATTCAATTTCTTATCCGTATCCGCGAAATAAAAATAAGTTTTTCGTTTTCAGATTTGTATCTGCGGATTTAACTTAAAGATCCGGCGCACCTCATATATGTATGTATGTTTCTCACAGAACTCGAAAATGATTAGTCGCAGAATGCTAAAATTTTGCATTTAAGACTTCAGTATCCTTTAGTTGCCCTTTTTGACTGCATTATACTGTGTAGTTTCTTTGCAAGGTCACCCAAAATACTTCCAAAACTTATGGACAGCCATTGTTTGGGACATGTCAGCAATCTTTCCAAACATGCCAACTTTTGGCAAAACATCGCCACATTTTCCAAACTCAGCCGAGCTCAACGATATCTCCTACATTTGGCAAGATATTGCCAAACCTCAGTAGTTGTTGAAGTATTCTATCTCACTTTCAAATGCAGTAAGCTTAAATGAAGTGCTTTAAAAGTGAGCATAATTTTGTAGTCGCGCTAGGTATCGTTTATTGTGTTAAGACAAACCTACACGAAGGGTATCTGCCGGCGGAGGACATTTTATAAGGTTCTAACGTCTATTCGCTTTATATCTTTAGAAAACCTCCCCAAATTCCAGACAGTTAGACTGACAGCTGCGCGTTTGGCCAGAACCGTGAACTTTCACACTTCAGACGTTTACCATCTTCAGTGTCTTAACCACTCAGCATGTAGACATGCAAGGAAGTTATGTGGTGTACACATCAGAATTTTAATATTATAACCTCGATATCTCGAAGTCAAAGGGATACCGGAAAATTTCGAGATTTCGAGATAACGAGGTGAAATAAAAGGAGGTCTGTTTGTTAGAAAAAACACATTTATAAGAGATATCAGTTTCGAGATATGGAGGTTACACTGTATTAAGGGATATTATCATATTTGCCATTCCGTTCATCTGCATAGTTTCGATTGTTTATTAGTTAATTGTAACGACGATTACATTATCTTGCTTGAACCTAATAAAATAACTAACTTGTTTGTTTTTTATCCTGATTGTGGGTCTATCTATAAGTAAAATTAATTAAAAACATTGTAAAATAACACCAAGATATTTATTGAATTTATATTACAAAAATATACCATTCTTCAGTTGCAATGAATTGTTCCACCTTTCACACAGGGTTGGAATAAGTTAGTTAAATTTCTAAAGTTTCTATGCGAGTGGATGGATGGTAGAAATATTTTGCATCTGGAGAAGATACTTCAGTTCCCTCTACTTTTGTACATTTTCGTATGACCCGAAACGTATTTACAAGTATCTTTTATATGTGAAACACAAAGTTTCTATTTAATTTTACCTTATAACACAAGTTTTTTTTTTTTTTTAATATTGTTATTTTACTTTCTGAAAGTGTATGTCCACAACTTAAGAAGTGTGCTCGTAAAAATCAGGACTTATGTTTTTATTTTTTTTTAATATGGGTGGTTTTGTTTTTTACTAGAATATAAAGCATTTATAATATGAAAGGTGTGGATTTTTTTTTGCGTTTTTTCAGGTTATCTTTTTTGAATTATTGCAATGAAAGTTTTATTTTGGAGTGGTAAAAATCGCGTAATCGAACACTTTCAGTCATCAATCAGTGATCAGCTTAACCCTTTGAGGCGCAACCCTTTCCCAATGCTGAAAAAAGGACAGCCGTTGCCATCGCTCGACTTAAATACCAGCAAGATGGCGGATGATCGAAACGTTCATCGCGTGCCACAGATCTAGAGACTTTTTTGAGAGACTTAGGCTGTGCTGGCTGTGCCGGCACAGTCAGCTGTCGTCAAAAAAGGGTACGCGATGAACGTTTCGATCGTCCGCCATCTTGCTGGTAGTTAAGTCGAGCGATGGCAACGGCTGCCCTTTTTTCAGCATTGGGCAATCTATTCAGCTGTTCTCGCATTCTTCCATTTTTCAGCAGAGGTCAAGGCTGCTAAAAAATAATCGTAAGACAATTTTTTACAAGAGGACTTGTTTACTTATTTATATGAATTCAATTCATGATTTTCTACAAAATAAGAAAAATCTGGTTTAGTTCATGATTACGGCAATAACTCATTATTTCAAACATCGCGAATGAAAAGCATTCAAAACAACCAGAATTCCTAAGAAATGCTTCCAACAATATCTTACAAAACATATTCTTACAAAACGAGCATAAAATTACTCAAGCGGCTAAACTTATTTTTCGCAAAATATTTCGTTACACGAGAAAAAAACATCTTAGGCCTGTGCACATTCTGACTACAGTGCATTCTAAATTTAGTCCCAATTTGTAGGTACTCAGAAAAGAAGAGAATGACTAAGTCGCTCCGCAAGAATGGGAAACCTTAAACCTGAAAAAGGGAGAGACTTTAGTTCAGGTCCCGAAATAGTTATTATTTTTTGCTCCTCCCTCCCTGCATCGGTTTTCCAACTTATTTGTAACATTCGTTTAGACATTGTATTAAATGTCTTTCTTTTTGCTCTTTCTTTACGGCTCCACTCATCGGGTTATTAAAAGATGGACTGGATTACATTTTTTTTTTTTTTAGCACTAGGGTGCTGTTTTGTTCAGTCCGAGGTTTTTGGTCTACGCGACTTTGTTAACATGATTTGTAGACAGTTTTGTAGACATGAACAGCCACGGTAAAGATCTTTTCAAATGTGTTTGCGAGATAACGCAGAGGTTGGGGGGGGGGGTGAGAATCGAATCTTGAAAGTCTCACAAGGTTTGCAATTTTCGATATCTGATCGCCAAGTTTCCTAATAACTTCAAAAACCGAACCTAGCTTGGCAATATCTTCCGAATTTGGAATACGCCTGGCAAAGACAGTAAAATAGCGTTAGTAGTAGGGATCGACCGATACCACATTTTCGCCGATGACCCATACCGATACTTTACCTATATACACATTTTCAGAAATAGCCGATACCGATACTTTAAGTTATGGTATCGGCCGATACCGATACTTAACCGATACCGATACTTTACATAATTTAATGTCATTTAAACCTACATCTGTATTCTGGGCAGTTTTTGTAAGGAGAGTGTAGTTCTCGTTAAAATGTATGACAGCATGATAAAATTTGATCCCAGTAGAAATCATTAAAAAGAAAAAGCAGTGGATACATTGAAGTGTGAATTTACAGTACTTCTAGTCTTTCTTTTCTATTCAATCATACCGATGAATGGCCGAATTTATAAAAAGCTGAGCACTGGGAAGCGTCTTAGAGTGCAGGTTCGGAATTATTTCTCCTCGCGTGGCTGTCGATCTAATGATCTAGAGTTTTGGGCGATTTTCTCCAGATGTTACGTGAATATACGTTAGACTCCCTTGAAAAGTCCTCCACCCAAGCCTCCCCCCCCTTATAGGTAGATGCCCCTCATTTAGGCTTGACTGAACACAAACACGGGGGGGTGGAGTTAAAGCGATATATTAATAAGAGAATCCATTTCCAGTGCCGTCTGGTGAAAATATTGAAATCAATTTTCCGACGATTTTCCGAAAATTTTCCAATCAGCGGGATGGTCCGGACCCTCTGGACCACCCCGCTGGGTACGTCCTTGCCTGTTTGAAAGCGCAGAAATACCATTCACTTACGATAGCAGAATGCTACTTTCGGTTTCAAATATTTCCGGCTGACTAATATTAAAATATCTGTATCTGAAGTTCCAGAGACGGCCCGAGGGGCGTGCGGGGTCCCGGGCGAAGCGAAAGAGCGGGGCCTCTTCTCTATCATGTCTTATGAGATAGCAATAAAATATCCCAGGAGCGGGGCCTCTATAAGCGCGGGCCTCTATAAGCCTTAGGCGACCGCCTACATTCGCACCCCCCTTTGGCCGGCTCTGGAAGTTCTATAAGCTAAATAGAAACAAATTCCTCAAACGTATTTCGAAGGCTGAAATATTACACTTTAACACACATATGGGCAACCGCCGGCCCGTGTCCCAGATGTGGCCTGCCATGGCTTTTGATCCGGCCCGCGGAGCATTTGAAAACTCCGTATAAACCATTCAATATCACATATAAATCCCAGTTATACGGCCCGCCACTTCGCTAACACCCTAAGTTTGGCACACAACTTTTGAAAGGTTGCCCATACCTGTTTTAACACTTTAAAGGTCTTCATCCCCTGAAATATCAAACGATGTCAAGGATCGTCTCCCCCATCAATATCATCATTTGATATCTATATCATACCCAAGCCGAATCAGATGTCCTAGCGCCAAGTTTTTTAAATAAAAATTTAAAGCATGCGTGAAATCTATATCAAGAGCTGGACTTTCTCCAACGATATCATTAGCCTATATATACAGTAGAATCTCCCTATAACGAAGTCTTCTTACAACGAATTTCTCCCTATAACGAAATTTTTCATGGAAACGTAATTTTAAGGCTTAAATAATACTATAAACATTCTCCATATAACGAATAGCTTATCTTCCCATAGCGAATATTTAAGATTTACCTTTGATTTTTTTTTTTGTTAGTTTTGTAGAAAATTTTAATTTTTTAACAGACCACTTAGTGGAAGAGTAACAGATGATAAAAATGAAGGCCTGGAAAGTGAAACTGACTCCGATAATGAAGACACTTCATCCAGTAGCGGATCCAGGGGAGGGGCTAGGGGGCTTCAGCCCCCCCCAAAAGAGATTGCTCAAGGGTAACATTCTGCTTTATTATACACTTTAAATAGCTAAAATGGTCATATTTTATTACTTAGCCCCTCCCAAAAGCCTAATACATTGGTTTAGACTAAAATTTTGATATATAGTACATTTTAATTGGGTGAAATAAGCTTTTTAAAAAATTTAGCCCCTCCCAAAAAAAATTTCTGGATCCGCCACTGACTTCATCAGTGCCCGATTATGACCAACAGGGGCACCGGCCATTGATGAATTTCGGGACCCCATCTGTGAAGTTTGTTATATTTTTCAGAAAACTTTGATATAAAAAAGAATATTTCAGAAAAAACATTTAAAATTGGGGGCCCTTTCAAGTCAGGGGCCCTGGGCAAAGTCCCTATTTGCCCATATAATAATAAGCTCTGTGCTTCACGACCAAAACCCCATCATACCGAAATGCTTTAACCTTTCAAAACCATTAAAAAGAGGTTTACAAATGGAAGAAAATGTGCCTCACTCTATTTTCAGCGCACTTTTAAAATGTGAATATTTTTATGAAAATTTAAAATCACAGAATAAAAAACAATGTAAAATAACGGAATTTTAAAATAAAATAAACGTAAGTGCATTACATATTTTACTATCTAAATCCGTGGATAGTCTTTACTTTTGAACATTTCATTTATATACAATGAAAAGTAAGAAACCGTAAGTTTAAAACATTTATAATAAATACCAAATTATTTTTAATTGAAAGTCATAATTTAATACTTTTAAACATCGAGTTAACTAAAAAGTTTGTAATATTGTCTGAAATAACTGCAAAAATCTCTAATCTCTGTACAACGAAATTTTCTCTATAGCGAATTTTTTAACTGGAACCGAACGAGTTCGTATGAACTCTTTTTCGAGTCCACACAGTGAGAAAATAAACGTTTATATTTTTAATAAGTAAAATTATAGCCCACCTCTCGACATTTGTTTTTTGCAATCCTTGCAGAGAGAGTATTTAGTGTTGAGCACCAAATCAAAATACTAATTTAGAAGAAAAGACGATTGTCCTGTTAAACTGTCATCTAAAGATTCTTCGTCCATAATTTCGACCACACTTGGTGATACGACATTCATTTAGCGATGGTTAGAATTAAAAAAAATACAGTTCGAAAACACTCGCGCAACAAATGTGCCAATGAAACGACGCCTCTCATCTCATTATCAAAATGAAGATTCTAGAATGGTGTTGCGCCTGCATGGTTTTCTTCTGAAAAGCGAAGTATCGGTTGAAAAGTATCGGTGAAAATGGATGAAAGCAACAGAAACCGATACTTTCCCGATACGTTTAGAATCGAAAGAACCGATACCGATACCTAAAAAAATAGGAGGTATCGGCGCCGATACTATCGGTCGATCCCTAGTTAGTAGGCTATTTTAAGGGGTCTTGTACCCTTTAAAAATGGTGAAATCGAAAAAAATTCTTTTATGTAAGTGAACCTGTATTTACAAACATAATTTATTTACATGTAAGAAATTTTGTACATCAATCAATACCTTATCTGTTTATATTAATGTCTTCGAAAGTTTTCTAATTTAATTACGAACAATTAATTTATTCACTGATTAAAAGCAACTATTTTTCATATGTGGTTCACTGCGCGCAGCCTTTCACACATAAAAATCATTTTACAGACTCAATATTTTTTCTATATACACTCTAATAATATATAATAAAAATTATCTATTATTATGTAGATTTACATACCTATCTACAGAAAAATAATTATTGATTATTTTTTTTCACTAATTAAAAAATTAAATCATTTGTAAATTAAAAAAAATTAAGTAACGACAGGTATAAAAATAGGTCATTTTAATTATGCATTATCAGAGTGTATGTAGAAAAAATATTGAGATTGTAAAGTGATTTTTACGTATGTTAGGCTGCGCGAAGTGAACTACATATAGGAAATAGTTGCATTTAATCTGTTAATTAATTTAAATTTCTTAATTAAATCAGAAAACTTTTGAAGGCCTTAATGCAAATAGAAAAGGCCACTCTACTGATATGCAAAATCTCTTAGATGTAGATAAATTATTTATGTAAATATGGAGTCATATACATGAAAGCACTTTTTTTTCGATTTCCATTCCTTTTAAAAGGTACAAGACCCTTTAATATAGATTTCAATTCCAAAAATGTGTTTTATAGAACAAGAAAGACAAACACGGCACACTCATGGATTATGATGCCCATTCCGAGCAGTATTTAAAAATGGTGAAGTATAGTTGGAATATACTTGGCGAAGATTGTAAAACAGTTTCAGTTGGCGATTTTAAGATATATTTCGATTCCAAAGATGAGTTTTGTAGAACAAGAAAAAGTTGATTCCTATTTTAACTCTCCCACTCTCGCCAACTCGCCAACTTAAAAAATCGCTGCTCTTTGGCAAACTTTACAGTTATGGGTCTCTAGTAGTTATAAACAAGTTTCAACGCTCCCGAAAAACTAGATGAAAACTAAAGTGAACAAATTAGCGATAAACGCAACAGTTAAGGAATTTCAAGACACTTAATTATTAAAACTGCTTTAATTGGCAACCCAAAATAAAGAAAAAAGTAATGGAATTCTGTGCTTTATGTTGCTCCTAATCACCTTTTTAATTCTAAATTTTGGCTGCCACATAAATGCAAAAAAACTTCGTGGTAACTGCATATGTTTAATCATCGACACCTTGGCGGGAATTGGAGGGTTAAAGTAGAAATCAACCCGAGAAAGACAAACACCGCACACTCGTGGATTATGAAGCACATTCGAAACAATATTTAAAACGGTTCAGTTGGAATATGCTTGGCGAAGATTGTTTCTTTTATATGTATTACATAATTAGGAACAATTTTTAAGTCGATAGCACGAAGGAAGTGTACTTTACTACATTTTTCAAGCATGAATTTTTAATCTTTTTGAAATAATGGCGGTGAAAGTTTTATTTTGAATTGGTACTACCAAAATTGTGATAGAATCAGTGAGTCAGTTGTCAGCGACATTATATATTAAGATTACTATTATAATTACTTATTTTGCCTGTATTAAGCACTTTATATTACATCTCTTATTCTAGACTGATTAAAGGAAAGATTATTACTATTGTTATTTTAATCGAAAGTGACTGGAAATTTTCGTTTCATAAAAAGTGTATGTCTAAATGTACTTAAAATAATTTATTATTGTTATTATTTTTATTATTAATATTATTATTATTTCTATTTCCTCAATTTAGCATTTTATCGTATGTCTTGTTTCAGACAGATTGTGTGAATCGTTAGTATTATCATTATTTTTTAAATTCAGATAAAATTATATTATTTGGTTAAAATAATATAATTAAATAAATAAATCTGTGTGCCCGAGTATCTTTAATATAGGCATAATTATTATCGTTATTTTTATTTCTACTGCTTCGATTAAGTGTCTGTTTAACTTTAAATGCAAATTTCTGACAAAAATCTAATTTTTAATTTTTGGCTTAGTGTCAAATGTGAATGCCTTAGCTTTTTAAATTAATTTGAATTTTGCTGCTGTTTTGCTTATAATTTGAGTTGCAGGAATTTTAATGGGAATCATCTCACAAGTAACGCTTAGTGTTTGTGTCTAATTTCTGTATTCTATATATATTCTAGTAGATATATACTTTTTTAATTTCAGTTTGATGATTAGTTTGATGCTTAGTTTAATGTTCAGTTTGCTGTTTTTTTAAATTTTATGCATGTTTTGAGTCTAAAAACTCAAAATATTGAAGTAATTTTTTTATTATTATTAAGAGTTTTTGATTCATTCTATATGATCCATGTGCATGTCTTAAGCTATGGGGTCAGAGGGACACACCCGCACCAAATATTTTGTCTTGGGGAGATTGGAGGGGAGCGAAGAATACTCCATAAATTTGACTTTAAAAAGCTTTAACTAAAAAGATAAAAGTACGAAAGAGACGGAAGACCGAGATGACATCATAAAGCTAAAGCACATCCCCTCCTCCCATTGGCGTGAACTAGCTTATGTGACATTGGGGGGGGGGGGGGTGCAAAATGTTTCCATTTACAGAAAATACTTTCATATAGGTGACTAGCTGAAGTACCCGTTCTTCGCACGGGAATGAAAGGACTTTTTGATATTACGATTTGTGGTAATTACTATTCATTGTAATAAAGAGATATAGCAAAATGGATATCGCATTATATTGTGTTCAATAACCATGCATACCGAATGTCAAGGCAATCGTTTGTACGGCGCAGAAGGCCATGCGGCGTAGCGCAATCTAGTGTCGAGTTTTAGCAAAACGGATACGGCGAAAATATTCTTCGCATTCAGATATCGATGAATACGAAATTTCAGGACGATCGGCTGGACAGCCCTTAAGTTCATGTGTTGACGCGACATCTAACGCGAAACTCTTCCCCGTGTTCAAATATCTATGTATACCTATTTTCATAGCGATCAGTTGCACAGTCAAGAAGTGATACATTGCAGCGCCGTCTAGTGGTTAATTAAAGTAATGATTTGCTACAGTGCCGTCAAGTGGCGAGTTATAGCAAAATGGATAACGCCAAAATATTCTTATTGTTCAAATAGCTATGTATACTGATTTTCATAGCGACCGTTTGAATGGTGAAGAATTTGGCCTGCTGCAGCGTCATCTAGTGGCGAGTTAAAATAATAATGCATTGCAGTGCCATCTAGTGGTAAGTAACATCAAAAGGAACACAGTTAGAATATATTCTTCGTGCTGAAATGTGTAAGTATAAGAAATTTTATGCCGATCAGTCGAACGGTATAGAAGTTGATGTGTTGCAGCGCCATCTAGTGGCGAGTTAAAATAATAATGCATTGCAGTGCCATCTAGTGGTAAGTAACATCAAAAGGAACACAGTTAGAATATATTCTTCGTGCTGAAATGTGTAAGTATAAGAAATTTTATGCCGATCAGTCGAACGGTATAGAAGTTGATGCGTTGCAGCGCCATTTAGCGGCAAGTTACAGCAAAATAGATACTGAAAAATATTCTCCGTGTTCTAATATCCGCGTGTACCAAATTTCATCGAAATCGGTTGGACGATATTCGCATAGTAAACGGCTAAACGGAATAGAATTTTGACGTTCTGCTGCGCCACCTGGTGGCAAGTTAAAGGAAAACGGACAGCATAAAAAGCTTCTCCATGATAAAAGACTTAGGTGAACCAAATTTCATGGTGCAACGGTGCTCAACGGTGCTGAAGTTTTTCAACCTCATACACACATACCAACATTCATTTTTATCTATAACCAGTGTCATTATATATCCCAGTCTCAAATAAAATCCAGTTTCAAATCTAAGCCTCGCCAAAGTGCCAACATACGCCATTTTGCAAGCGTTTTTTCAGGAAATCATTCGAAGCATTGACTTAGCAGCAATCAATATGGGAAATGGTTCGACCGCGAAAAAGTAAATCAAGCCTTTATTTGAAAAGTGAAATCCCTTAATACAGCCGAATTTTTTAAAATTATCAACTATAACGTGTTTTATTCACCGTTACTCCGATGTAGTAAATGAGAAGATTTCAATTTTCTGAAATTTGGCGGAATTCTCCCAACTTAATTGGCGAGAATTCTGGAGATAGATCGCTTGAAATCCCTTAACAACTGCATTATTTCTTCACGGATCATTAAAATTTAACGCTGTATTCTAATAAAACCTTTGCACTTGTTTTCAAAAATCTATTTCCTTAAGCTCTCAATAAATTGCGCCAAGCCGAAATCTGTGCAAACCGCTAGAACTCACTTTCTCAAAATCGGCATTTGAGCCATTTTATTTTTTTCGCCAAACTAAAAAAAATTACCTATGAGCCTCGGAAATCTTCAATTCTTATTGTTTTGCGTATAAAACATTTCATTCCTGCACCGATTTCCCATGCACACGATATTATAATTAAAAAAAAATAATAACCTTACGAATATAAACTAACAAAAAAAAATCATTATTATTCTTTTATTTTTACTGAGAATTTAAAACATTTTATTCGGCAAAATCGCCACACATGGCAACCACGATCCTTATTTCACACTTTTTTGACTACAGGGGTTACAATTACGGAAAGCTTTTTGCGTAGAGAGCATAAAAAATCTCTTAAATTCCGGGAACGGGTGGACTTTCAAAGTTTTAAAGTGGACTACGATTTATTCTATATTATTTTACATATCTGTGCTAAATTTCAGGCCGATAGATCCATTTTTGTGGATTTGTATACGAATCAAATCCACAAACAAACAAACAAACTAACAAACAAACAGAATTTCATTTTGATTTCTAAGATATTTGAAGTTTCTTGAATTTTTGGAAGGGGGGGGGGGTTGACCCCCGTTGCTCCTAGTACGTTACGTCAGTGCCCCTCTCCGCACTTTCAGGATGGTGAAATGCATTAATGACATCTGAGCAGTAGTGTTTGTGGACAGCCCTGTGCCCCCTCCCCTCCCCCCCCCGATTACGCCACTGAAAGAATGTATTTTTCATTTGTCCCCCACCAACAATTTGCAGGTTGCGACGCCAATGATATGATCTACATAAATAGACAGTTTTTCAAGTATTTTGAAAAATTCACTCCGAAGATTAAAGGCACTTTAAACATTTTATATCCTATGTCTTTCTTCAGCCTGATGGAACGATGTATCATTTACTTGTTTTTAATTTAAAGAAAATTGCAAGACGATTTCGTTACAAAAAAGCGTGTCTTACTATTTTAATATAAATTTAAATTTTTTTTCTAGCTTTAAATGTATACATTTTTAATGAACTAATTTTTTAACAAAACAATCAAAATTTAATGAAAAATTCGTTCATTCAACGTGTAATACGTATTCGATCATTTTTTAGATGAAAAATTAGAACGCTGTTTAAAATATATAAATATTAATAATAAAATAATATTTATTATTATCTCAATCGCTTCTTTGAGCTTCACTTACTGCTTACTTGTTTTGTATAGCAAATGAATGAATTCCATCAACATTTCTAAGCTATCTTTCTGCTTTAATGTAGAAATAACCCTAAGACAAACATCACCATAATAATAGAACATTTAGCGAAGTAAAGCTGTACTTATCGTTTTCTTTTGCGAGAACGGTACTGGGCTTGTGGAAAATGTTCATTGATAACGGTATATGTAAGCATACAAATTTTAAAAAAAAATTAAATGATCGACCCGACCACTGGCCGAGAGCATATCACTCGGATCTGGGAGACATGCGAGAAAAAATAGTTCATATAGGGTCAGGTAGGAACATTATGACCACTTTTTGTAAATTTTAACTTATAGAAAAAAATAGCCTTTTCAATTATGGAAAAAATATTGTTTTAACCAATTAATAGAAAACGTTAAACTGTGAAAGAACACCCAGAAAAAATTTTGTTTCCGTAGTATTATTTGCTTAAAATTTAAGAGGGTGGTCATAATCACAACCAACGAAATCAAGAAATAGCAAACAAATTGGAGAATTTCGACCACTTGATTTCTCTTGATACTGACGTATTCAACTTTCGTGGAAATAATTGAGAGTACTATTCTTGTTTTTGTTATTGATTATAGCTACCCTGGAGCCTAAATAATGTATACAAATTTAGAAATAAAGTTAAAATTTCTGTTTATCAAATCAAAATGGTTTCATGTTATCAAGATAATTTGAAAGTCTCTTTTTTATAGAATTAAAAATATTGATTGTAAGAAATGCTGAAGAAATTGAATGAAATTGTATAAAGTAATGTCCTCTTAAGTGCAAAATAAGATCAAAATAAATAAAAATATAGTCATAATAAATATTTAAGACAGTTTAAAAACAGAGAAAGTTTTGGGAGTCTTTTAGGACATCCCCCCTCCCCCAATGTACAACAGAAAACTTCGTCAAACCGTGTAACTGCAGATGGATTCCAGCAAAAACATTTTCCCCAGTGGCATGTGCCCACCAAGAATTTGAATAAACCAATAAAAATTACATTTCTATATGACAACTCTTCTCTAGCAATGGGTTTTAACGTAATGGAAAACTGCCCTTTTATTTGATTATGAGAACTTAACTATTTGTTTAAAGAGAAATCCATAGTTTCAATCATTTTTTGTATTATGTGTCTCATACATTTTTATTACAAACTGTCATACACGTTTAATCTCTTGAAATGTACTTCTGACTGTGTTGTTCACAGACCGCGATGGCATATTTTAAGCATTTGAAATTTAAAAAAATAATCAATGGGAAAACATTCATTTTATAATTTATTTTTCAGTTAAATCTAATACATAAAAATTATTTTTTTCCTTGATGCTTTTTAAGTAATATAAGACAAACATGTGTCTATTTTTTTTAGCCAGAATGACATTTTCTACTATGTTTTTACTCATAGTCATAATTACCCCCCACTTTTTAAAAAATCAATGGAATAGTCATGACCGTGAATTTCAAAATATTTAACTATGTTAAAAAGATAAAAAAAAAATACATGAAGGAAGAACTTTATATTACTAACGTACTTTTTAATATAAATTAGCTTGCATAAAAATTTTTCCTTTTATGCCAAATAATTGAACACTGAACCTCCAAATCAGTTTATTGAAAACTTTGACATGATGCTTGTTTTTCAATTGTTGTTACGTAAAAAATACGCAATATTAACTATGGAAAACCCTATCTTAAAAACTGCATTGTAATTTTTTCCCTAACTCTTTGCAAAATTTCATCATTTGTTGATTATTTTTAAATTCCTCTCCTAATAATTACTGCACCTGACCTTGTTTGCTTTTAGTTGAAAGTTTACAATGTTTATTTACGAAAATTTTTATTAATTTTAACTTAAAAAAATTTTTTTTGAGTGTTATTATTAACTTTTTTAATTTGCTGTAAAATGTTAAATTGTTGTAACACAAAAGTAGCTTCAGTTTTGTTTCGAAGCTATTCTTGCAGATATTCACTCAAGGGAAGTTCTTTGCACACGAGCCCCCAATTCATGCTACTTCGCATTTCTTAAGACATTTTGTGCCTTTCATCTACAACAAGCGACTAAGTGAAGATTAACTTGAGACGCATAGATCCTTTAAGGTGACAAAAATGTGTCACCAAAACGCCCCCCCCCTTTTTTTGCAGCATGAATCTACAATTTATTAGGTTTAAAATTTAAAAAGAAGTCATATCGATACAATGATTAGAATGGCAGATATGATAGCTTATATGTAAACAAAAGACAGATGGCTGTTATATCAAGACTTCAAATGTTTTTTTCACAAATCAGATTTTCGAAATGTTTCGTAAAAAGTTCAAAGTGTTTCATGCGCATTAAATCTTTTTGAATTTTGTTGAAATTTGATAAAAAGAGTTACCTGTCTTGGGAAATATTGCAAAATTCGTGCTTATTTTTTTAAATTTTTAATTTTTTTTTGTGAGATTTTGTAATTTCTATGTGTTTCATTGTTTGTAAGAGTTCACAGTATAGTAAGAAGACATTCTATTTTTTTTTTAATCTTTGGTGCAATTCAACTCTTTAAAAAGTTGTTCAAAAGTTACATGATTTCCTAAAATAACAGCCTTAACAGGTAAAAATAAGGAAAAATTTTGGGTTTAATGATATTCCAAATATTTAACTCTGTGAATGACAAAAATTTTCACCCATTCTCAGTTTTCACCGAAGAACACAAATTTACTCTAGCAAAAATTTCGACTTTCCTAAGGCTTTATAAAAAAATTCCAATTCCTTGATTACGTTGTACAATTTCAAAGTTTATTAAGTTACTATATTGTAGAAACAATTGTAACTTTTAAATTTATTTTTTATTTATTTATTAGGGGATGGGGGTGGAGGTCACCTAGGAGAGTAATCTGTCCGTTTGAGCTTTAAACCGGTATTTTACTGCTACTGAATTTTAATTTACTCTTTATTAAACCTAAATTGTGAGCTTTTGAGCTGATAAAAAAAAACTTAAACTTTAAAACTTGAAAATACAATTTAGAACTTATATTGCCTAATACTTATTTTTTTAATTAAATAATATGATGATAATATAAAATTATGGTAACAGTTAAAAATTTATTGGTTTTCACTTCATCGCTTAAAAGACTAAAGCTTTAAACGTTTCGAACAGGTATTTTTCTTCATTTTCTTTGCTTTGAAACATTTTTATAAAAAATGTTTGCATTTTGCTTGCCTACCCTCGTTGTAACTAGGCTGTTCCTTAAAACAAAGCAACTGCCTTGTCGGGACTTTTGAGCAGCTTTAAAAGGAAACTCTTGAAAAAAAATTAATAATGTTTCTTCACCCAATGCACTATGGAGTAATCAGGGTGCGAATTGACGGGGGAGGGGGGATGCCGGGGATCGTCCCCGGCTGAAGAATGAAATATCCCTGCCCAGACCTTTCTTGTTCAAACCAACGAACAAGAAATATTAATAGATCCCTGCCAGGGATACTATTTATCCCCTGCTGAAGGAATGTTAAACTGGTGATGGAAGGCTTGGGATTGAAGTCAAGAAGTCAAAATGAAAGTAGTATGTTATCTTTTGTTACTATACTCTAAGGCGACTGCCTTAAAATTTCGTCTCATTTCTAAGCTAAAAACCTTCAAGGGTGATTTCCAATACAGGTACATTGTATGTAGCTTGTGTATCCGTGATTCCATAGAACAAACAATCTATGACTTTTGTTTGAATATAAGTTCCCACACGTGTCGGCGATTGCCATCGGCGCGTGCCACAGATCTAGAGAAAAAGGGGTCTCTAGATCTGTGGCACGCGATGAACGTTTCGATCGTCCGCCATCTTTGTGGTAGTTAAGTCGAGCGATGGCAACGGCTGCCCTTTTTTCAGCATTGGGAAAGGGTTGCGCCTCAAAGGGTTAAAAACAAACCAATGATGTTAACCATTCGAAACAAATTATAATGCTTCATCACCAAATCTCGCGCAACATTAAAAAAAAAAAAATTCTTAGGCATGAAAATTATATTCAGAAACTAGACCGAAAAGCTATCTGTTTAGAAAATACTACAACGTATTACAGTACATTAGGAAAATACCGTATGTTTAACATTTTCCAATGAATATTTCTCAATTTTTATGGATTATGTTTGTGATAGCGCATACTAAATCTTGTAAAGAGGCAGTCTAAATTTCTTCCGAGTTACTATCGCAGTTGGATTCTTTAAAAAACTGTTCATATATGCATGATTTCTGAAAATAACAACCTGAAGGAGAGGTATTCGGGCTTAAAAATATAAGAAAATTAAGATTTGGAGATAGCATCTAATTTAAAATACTTTTGAAATTCAAATCAACTCCTTAAACCAACGCTTCTCAAATGAAGCTACCAATAACATCCAAATAATAGATCAGATGGAACCAACAAGAAAGATAAATCATGCCAAACGCACTGATTACAAAGCACTTTCCAACACAGCACTATTTTCCGCCTCTTATGGCGATGAACTGTCCTTAAATCTGGTGAGATTTTTGGAGATAATTAAAAAAAAAAAAAACTGTACATCATTATTAATTCAATTTTCCGAGAACTAAAAGAACTTTAAAATTTATTTCCATCTTATATCAGAAGAGTAAACTATTATAAACATTTATATACTCATTGTATTGTGCTTAATGTCTCTATCAGCTATAGACCGCAATGAATTTTAATTATTTTGAATGTTCCTGTAGAAAAGCCAAAAATGTACACACACTGTTTTCGATGAAGATCATTATTTTGTGATCCTTATTACTATATAATAAATTTTTTTTTGTTTGAAATGGCCGAATACATGTATAACACCCTTTAACCCCTTGCCTGTGACGCACGAACTCAGTTCGGGCAATTATAAGCTGTTCTCAAACATCAGGCAAAGGGTTCAAGAATTATTACCCATTGAGCATAATGTATTAGAATCCTTTTGGATGCTCCTGTAAAAAAACTATAAAGCTAAATACACACTTTTCAGTAGGGTACATGGCACATTTCATAGAAATAACACACATAAATTTCGTAGTAATCGATGCCTATTTACGACTGTTAGAGAACAAACGGGCGGACAGAGGGACGGGCAGACAGACACACAAACAGAACTGAACAGTTTTCAACCTTGTTGGAAAGTATTAAAAGCCATGTTGACTTGTTTAAAAATATTTAATGGTTCGGCAAGTACACACTTGAAATGGAAATGAAGCACGAATTGAAATAATTCGTCTGTTCATCTGCGTGACAACTTCATATTAGTACTTTTTGAAAGGACGTTGGATATTTACTATATTTATCCCATAAAGAGAGGCGATTATCTCATAAAAGTGAAATTTCAAATGCATGTTCCTTTCATATTTAAAAGATTAATTTGCAAATTTGAACGCTCTAGAGCAAAAAGTTTTTAATAAGTTTTAAATTAACATTTTTAATTAAAAATATAGTTAATTAAAAATGTTACAAGCTTGTTTTCATTATTTTTCTATTATTCTTACAAAAAAACTACTTTGAAGAATGTAATAAACATTTTTGTGTATGCATTTAAAAATGTGAGTAAAAGTTTTTTATTTATTTTTTTGATGACGGTATTCGTAAAATTTTTCTCAAATACAGCAATTTTTCAATTTTTTTTTTTTCCGTTTAAAAACTTAATGCTAAGCAATTCAGAATCGGATACACTAATTTATTTTATAGGGTATTTATTGTAACTACACGCACTTTTATGTAAATGGGTAAAATACTAATGCACATGATGCATTTTTCTAGATGAAAATTTGACAAAACAACAGTTTTAGAAAATGGGTGTTAAAATTTTTATTTCCTGGCTATGCACGTAATGGAGAGTTTAAAATAGTATTGGAGAGTTTTAAACCCTTAAAATTTAAAACAAAGGACTTTTTTCCCCTTGTCAGTATTGTTAAAGTGTTTCTTGAGGAGATAGGAAGAAAATGGCTAAAAGTTTTTTTTTTTTTTTTATCTACATTTTTAGTCAATTTTAACTGATTTCATCGGCCAACATCCCTTTAAACAGAGTTGTAGTTTTTCGGATTTAATTCCCATAGTCTCCAGTTGTACCCCATAGATATGTATACTGAAAACTAGTAAATTTGCGAAATTATCAACCGTTTTGCTGCCCTTTTAAACGTAAAAAAATCATTAAAATTATTTTCGCGATCCCAGTAATGGCCGAATGAAAAACTAGTTTGGCATTTCAGAACTTGTGGCAGAACCAGTTTCCAAACCATCAGAAGTTGCGAACAAACAAGTTACTCTTTTATATTATTAATAAATAACCCGTTACATGGGTCGTGTGATGATAAGACATGAGGTTTTTCTTGATTTAACATCGTGAAAGGGTATTATTATCGGTTAACACCCTTGTAAAAAAATGGATGCTAAGTTACCACCTCCTCGTAATGAAGACATGTTGTAAATAAAGAAGGAAAAAAAATCCAACACTTTATGAACAGTTTCAAGGACGATGCACTAAAATGGCTACAGAGGAGTGGTTTGACATTTCGTTCGAAACCACTTATAAAAGTCATTAACGTTTGATAGTATAACTAAAGAAAATTCGCTGTTTATATTATTTTAAAATTGCATCTAATGGTGCGGTTTTATCGGAGATTGAACATGTACCTCTGCGCAATGATTACGGCAAAATGTACGGCGGCTAGATAATTACATATTTGTGTACCTTCAATTTAGGGAAGGCCGAAACTCGATTAATCACCATCGAACACCTATAACCTGAGTTATTAAATGCGATCGAAGAGCTGTTGAAACACCGCTGTCACCAAGAGCTGGCAGCACCTGTTTATCCAGTGGGCTTTTTTGCATGCCATGTAGAGGGCCACGCACTCGTGTAGCGTCACAAAAATTGTTATCGATATGGGATACATTGCAAGAAAACAATGATGTTTAAGTTTCGCCGAACATGAAATTATACCTGCGAAGAGTTGAGTTGTCAGATTCTTGATGGATCATGCACGGGCAAGAAAGGTATCTTTCCGAGGGGGGAATAGAATAATTGTTTCCGGGGCGGTTTGTGCAGAGAAATTAGTCCTACAACACGTGATGAGGGCAGAGTTTTTCTTGAATACATTCGTATTCAAATCAGGAGTATTAGAAAACTCGAGGCCTAATCGCTGACCCTGCAGGACCAAGGCAGATGTTAAAGGACTTACATTTAATGTCAAAGCTGAACCTTGTTTTTTTTTTTTTTTTTTTTTTTTTTTTGTGTGCAGAAATATAGATATGTAATGTTTTATATCTCAAGTTTTTGAGTATTTTTGCTTAAGATGATTTTCACAATGGTGAAAAAATAGTTTAAAAGCACAGCATTTTTTGCTTAAAACAATGTTTTAAAATTTTATTAAAAGTTAATGACGCACTTAAACTTGTATAACTAATATTTTCACTTGTAGTTGAATGATTTATTTGTCTAGATTTGTAATAGTTACTATTGACTGTTAATAATAGTATACTATTGACTAATGCAAATACTACTGACTAATAGTAAGTAATCAATTACTATTGAATAATAGTACTATAATAGTACTAGTATAACAATTACTATGAATCAATAATGAGTCTACTTTCTTATTACGGACTAATATTATTATTTTTAACTTTATTTTAAGGATTTTGATAACTTTTATTGAGTTAATAATGATATTAATTAGCTCATGGAAACAAAACCTATTTAATATTTTTTTAGCTTTTACAAATTATAGATCAAGTATTAAGATAATTTACTAACTTGTTTTCAGGCTGATAAAAATTAGAAAACAATTACTGTTATTAATATTTTACATCAGAAACTTGAAGTTTCCTATATTTGTGTATATTTATAAAAATCTATAGCAGTTATAAAACAAAAGCCATATTTAAGAAAATTTAGATGTTCAAACCACCTCTCTTTCTCACACAATTCCAGCGCTTCGTATTTTAACTTTATTTGTATTTATACGGTCAATTATTAAGATAGATATTGCTTACGAAACTGTATTGTTGTTTTGCTGCAATAATGCGTGTTGCGGGAAAACAGTTGTGCAGGCAGTCTTGCAAAGGAACTGAGTAGTGAGTATGTCATCCCTTAACCTTGACGACAAACTTGGCGGTCATCTTGTCAACTTGGCGACAAATTTGACTACCGACAAAAAACATGTTCTTGAAATTAGTGGAATTTTGGCTGTATCTCAACTAGGAAAGAATTTACAAAAAAAAATCCAGAAATATTATGTCACGTCCTATATGACGGTCCGGCTTGGAAAACTACAAATATAGAGTCTCTCGCTGTCGAGTTAAATATAACTAACTGCGGATATAGAAAGCAGACCTATACGATTGATGCAACCATTTGAATAGTGCTATTGCTGTGTTATTTAATGAATTGTTGTTGTATGTTCAGTTGAATTTTTCAAAAAGCTTTATGATTTCTTTTCTTTTCTTTATAATTGGCATAAATTTAAATTATCATTTAAAATATTACTGTTGTATGAAACTATTAAGATTTGTATATTTTCAGAATTTTGAATTTGTATTCCTACACGGCACAGAACAACTTACATATAATGTGTAAGAGCTTCTCAATAAATGACCGGACACCGGACCTGATATTAGGACCGCATTTTGATGAAAACGGCATTGATAAGAACAGCATTTTAGGAGACTGGGGATAGTTGAGTCAATTTTTAATTTATTTTGATTTTTGTTTTTGTTTTTGTATTTTTCAATTTTAAAACGGTTTATTATTATTTTCTTTTTAACTGGCATATAAATTTAAATTACCACTTCAAATATTACTGCTGTATGGATCTATTAGGTTTTATATATTTTCAGAATGTTTAATGTGCTTGTACCCCTCCATGGCACATAACCCGCTTCCATATAATGTGTGAGATAGCTTCGAAAAATTCCCAGACCTGACATTAAGACAGCATTTTGATTAAAAAAAAAAAGTATTGATAAGGACAGCATTTTGTGAGACTGGGGACATTTACGCCAATTTTTAAATTTTATTTTAAAAAAGGTTTTTGTAATTTTGTATTGCAATATAAAACATGGTAGTGCAATGTTTGGTATTTTCCCTTTAATATTAATTGAGAAAAACAGCCATTTTCATTCAGTTTGATTGTTTAAAAAACTTTTATTTGAGCTAGCTCTGAAAAAATGCCTACAAAATATAGTGGTATAAATTTTATTCCTCATAATCATTTTACGAAGGTTTAGTTTATTCTTAAAGGTGCATAAAAGCCTTCAAAACTAGTTACATGAGCATTTTTTCCTGCAACATTTGATGGTCGAAGAATCATTTCAATTTGGTTTTCATCGGAAAGCAATGTCATCATTTGGCAGCCATTTAAATCTGGAATCTGCATTTCTTCGACTAAATTTTATGCCTAATCAATCATCAGAAGTATTAAAAGCTTGACCAAATAATAGTTTTATGGTTTTCTTCCCTATATATACGTTACCTGCAGCCAATCTTCAATAGTAGGTTTCTGATTGATAAAATAGTCACTTTCAGTATTTACATTTATGCAAGTTGTTGAATTTTGGTTTTCAAGTGAATATTTGACAGAAATTGAATCAGAGTTATCATCCAAATTTTTCATATATATATATATATATATATATATATATATATGTGTGTGTGTGTGTGTGTGTATGATATATGTATGACATATGTATATATATGTATATGTATATATATGTATATATATATATATATATATATATATATATATATTCCCCGTCCCCTTCCATTTACTGAATTTCTTAATAAATTTACATAGTTTTGGCAGAATTTTGTCTTTTTATTTCTCATACTTTTTCTCCTTGGCTCTAGCTGTTTCTATTTTCATTTTTGTCGATTAATTTTCTCGGTTGGCAACGATTTCTAATCTTGTCAGTTCTTCCTCCTCCATGTTTGGTTGGCATTCATGCTGTTTTTTTCTTGTAGCTATGGTCGTACCCCCAGGTCACGTAAAGCGACTTCTTTTGTCAGGTGACCCGCAGAAACCTAGCTATTTTTGTTTTTCTTTAAATTGAAATGTGAGTACGGTGGTACTTGATAATGGAGTACTCCATTTCAATTTTACTCTCCATCTCCACTTCATTGCATGGGATCGAACAATTAGGCTTACGCCCATGTGATCTTGCTTGGCTTGTCCTCCCACTTCTCTGTGGCTTTAACAGCTCTGTTTTATACAATTTCTTGCCTCTGTATTGTCAATTTTTTATTTCATGTTTTCAGTTTTTTCAGTACTTTTTTTGTCATCATGTGCTACTACTGAATGTTTTACTAGGGATTCCATATTACGTAAGTTTAGCAATTTTATATATATATACATATATATATATATATATATATATATTTATATATGTATGTATGTATGTATGTATGTATGTATGTATGTATGTATGTACGTATTTCTCGGAAAGTTTTGTTTTAAAATTTGGTTGTTTTATCTGAATAGTGATCTTCCTCTCTTTACTTCTTTTTCGAGCTCTTTTTAATATCTATTCTTAAGATTTTAATTTTTGGAAGTGGAAGTCGAAGTAACTGATTTAGTTTATTTTTTAAGTCCTTTTAACAGTTTAAAGTATACTTGATTACGATTAGGTGTACTATTAGAGCTTATAAACAAAATTTGTTTTAAAAATCTCGCTTTAATATTAATTCTTGTAATTTAAATCTCGCTTTTAGAAGACAGTAAAAAAAAAATAATTATTATTCAGTACTCTTCCAAAATGCAGGAGGTACTTTCACATGAGTAAAATTATGAATAGGTTTCGATGCTGCCAATTTAAGAAAGAAAAATGAACCACTTAAGAGAAAAAGGGGGTGGCTCAGGTATCCCATTTGATCAAGTATCCCCAGTCTCTCCTAAAGGCAGGGACATGCCACCCTGCATAAATATATAACTTGAGAAAAATGATAATTTCTTGTATATAAATTACTGACCTGCTTTTAAGATTTATACAAAAAAGTACAGAAAAATCACATCTGAATATTTATCAAAGTAATCGTTAGATAGATCGATAAATCATATATAAAAAAAATTAGATGTGGGCACCGCATGACTTCCTTGTACATTTATTGAATCATAAATATTTTTGGAGGATTCCATCTGAACTATTGCATTTGAAAGAGATACAATACTACAATAATACTTAGATTTAGCGACTTGAGTCATTTCCAAACTTTTTTCAGTTTGGAAGATTCATTTTTTGGCGCTAAATTTCATGATATTTCTCTAAAAACCTTCCTATCACCTTTAAAAATCTGTCGCTATATTTTTCGGACACCCTGTATATACCTGTTAGCAACATGCACACAATTAATTGTTTATGATATGGTAAGGAGTTACTATTAATGTGCACGCAAAACAAACATATACTTTAATCTAAGTGTTAAACAACGCCTTAATTTTCACCAATGAATGAGCAGAGCGCATATCAAAGATTCTACGATTTTTGCTGATAAATCTGAGGCAGTACAACGAAAATATGTAACCCTTTAACGCGCAGTGTTCCCGCTCTGGGAACACTAAACTCTGACGTTTTGACTTTTGCCAGTCACGAAGAATAGATTTGACTTCTATAAAAATAGTTGCGGGTGACATAGCTCCACGAGAATCCTTTACTTTTTAGCACGTCATTTCCCGTAAAAAAATTGCCACGGTTATTTTTAAAAGCACTGACATCTGCTGAAAAAAGGGAAGAATGCGAGAACAGCTGGATAGATTGCCCAATGCTGAAAAAAAGAGCAGCCGTTGCCATCGCTCGACTTAACTACAAGAAAGATAGCTGACGATCGAAACTTTCATCGCGTGCCACAGATCTAGAGACCCTTTTTTTGACGAAAAAGGGTCTCTAGATCTGTGGCACGCGATGAAAGTTTCGATCGTCCGCTATCTTTCTTGTAGTTAAGTCGAGCAATGGCAACGGCTGCCCTTTTTTCAGCATTGGGAAAGGGTTGCGCCTCAAAGGGATAAAGGAGGAATAACGTGTAATTTTTTTTTCAAAGTGTTGGTGGAGGACTCGTCTTTTAGTGTTTATATTTTCTATTTATTTTATCCCATTAAACTAAACTAAGTAAAGTAAGCTCAAAGTCTTAACAGCCCATGTAAAGACCAAAGGATGCGATGCCCAGGCACGCTTTCTTGACCTTAAACCCCGTGGTGCACAATCACGAGCCCCCTCCCACTCCAGAGTTTAGTTCCCTAAGCAAGCTGGGTCCACGTTTTATCGACCCACTCAAGGAATGAAAGGCCGAGTCAACCTTGCCCAGCCCGAGGATCGAACAACAGACCTTTGGCATGGCATTTTCCGCTTCAGGGATAGGGGAAAATATACATTTGAACCCTGAACTAATCAAAAAACCAATAAGCAGAAGCAGCTTTCGGCACAGATTGGAATCTCGACCGCTGTGCCCTTGCAATGATAGGAGGAAATGGGAGTAAGCTGGAATTTTTTGTTTGTTTATTTGTGGCAAACAAACATACTGCACTACGAGAAAAATAAATTGGACTATAAACTACGTGCTACTGTGCTAACTGGAAAATAGTATGTGCGCCCCATGTATTTCGTCACAATTTTGGTGCACCCCCCTCCTTCTCTTCTTCTTCCATAAAAATTTTAAAAAGTCATTGCGCATGCGCATATTTTAAACATTCACAAAAAGCATTAACAAGCTCGTATTGATTTTCGTATTAATTAATATTTAGCTCATTATGCGTTCCGTAAAACAGAGGGACTGGGAAAAAAAGCGCGAACTTTCCGTTTCCTCCCCCCCCCCCCCCCTCCCCTAACAAGTTCACCTTTTCAAACGTCTCTTCAGCATCTCGTAACCATGGCAACGTCGTGACCGCCATCAGAAATATCTTTTTTTCTCAGCTTTCTAAAACAACGCTCGGCGATAAGATTTCTTTTTATGACGAGGCTCCGAGCCGCTGCTTCGAGAGTAGCAGTAGGACATCGCAAACAGAAGAGAGAGAGGAGTTTAGTTGTTCTAGTGCAGTTGAGATGAGAGACAGTATTAGAAGAGATAATGTCCTTTTTCTTTTTCTTTTTTTTTTTCTCCGGCTACCGGTGTGCTCGCCGGGAACAATTATACTTGCGATTTATTCTAAAATAGCATGTAGTGTAGAAAAGATTACTCAGTTATATTATTAAGGCTTTTTTCTTCTTTGCACGTGGGCATAAAAATGAGATTTTACGTGTTTTAGAGCTATTAATTTGGGATGAAGTTTTAAAAGCGCAGTCATTTTCCGTTTATTTTATTTTTTTTTAAAAAGCTTCTCTTACTTTATTAATAAAGCGATGTGAAAAGTTTTAAAAAAAGTTTAGGTACTGTGAAATCTGCACACTGAAAATGCAAGGCTCTTTCTGGAACTACTACTTTAATTATCATTCTCCCCCCTTCCCGTTTTACATGAAAGATGTCATGCTACTTGAGATATATTTGCTTTTGTAGCAAAAATTATTCATAATTCGTCAGAATTTTCAAGCAAATGACCTTTTTTGTGAAAACCAGTTTGGCAGAAGCCACTGAATTACAAAAAGGAAAAATTAACAAATTGATGAAATCAATAAAATTTGTTGATTGAATAAGAATTTCTATAGCACTATTTTAATCCTATAATCACATTGATTCAGGAAAATATTTTGTAGAAAGAACGAAAACTTTTTATAACAAACTTATTTAATAAAAATAACATGGTTTATTACTTTGGTATCAACATAATTTTTTTCTGCCTGAAATCCCCCCCCCCCCCAAAGCCGTAAAAAGGTCAGCATTTTGAACTTTTCAAAATCTCAATCAATTAAATTAAGTAAATTTCTATTCTAAAGCAAGCAAGTAGAGACTATTCACTTCTAAAATGTGACTGACAGCCAAGGCATTTGATATGGAAAAGACCTGCTGTGGTGAAAATTTAATTAGTGCTATTTTAGTTAAATAATTTAGTTTAATTAACCAGGTACTTTGTTAAATCCTCAAAAATTTTCTTTGATCCAAAATGTATTTTGTAGAAGCAACCAAAATTTGTATGGTTTATCAAAATGATTCTGCTGAAATGCAGGTTCAGACTCGAAGGAACTGGCGACAGACTAAAATATAAAATATTAAACAAAATACAATTTTTTAAAGCATAAAAAAGACAAGCATAGTTTACTTTTTATCCGCTTTAAAAGTTTTAGTTAAAAAAATTATTAATTCGCAATAAAAAACCTATTTACTTATTTCGTTTATATCCAAAATGTTTAATTAAAAGTATGCCATACAGAATCCACTGATGCCAAAAGAAAGAAGATATTACTTTTTTATCACAGCTTCAAAAAATTCGATTTTTTAAAAAATATAAAAATAGAATTCGGGGGTCCTCAGGACCTTGAAAATAGCACACGACATTCGTCCTCTAACTGCGAGGGGGAAATTGTAAGTAGCGCGTGCGCGAGGGGTGGAATAAAAGGGTTAAAAAAAAGTGAAACGCCTCTTCTGTGGGGCTCTTCGCTTCATTTCAAATGCTCACAGCTTTCAAGGTCGTAAAGTGGAAGCTTACTTATCTTCATTTAGTTTTTCAATGCGGTTTTCTAAATTTATCTGGAATCGACCGACCATTTCAACCCTTTGAAGCACAACCATTTCCCAATGTCGAAAAAGTGCAACCGTTTCCATCGCACGATTCAACTACCAGCAAGAGGGCGGTCGATTGTTTCGCCCAGTGCGTGCCACAGAACTATAGAACATTTTTAACACAGCCAGTGGATCCGTTGCTATCGCACGATTTAACTACCAGCAAGATGGTATTCGAGTCGATCGAATCGTCCAGTGCGTGCCACAGAGCTAAAGAACATTTTGACACAGCCGGATGTGTCAAAAATGTTCTTTAGCTCTGGCTTTTGACTCGCAAGGATGTTCATATCAATATAGAACACCAACTGGATAGACGTCCCAACGCGGAAAAAGTGCAGCCGTTGCCATCGATCCATTTAACTACCAACAGCATGGTGGTCGATCCAATCGCCATCTGACGTCACAGAGCTAAGGAAGTTTTCTGACACGCTAGCTATGCGGCCACGAATAGTATAGAATATGTGCAGGAGGCAAATTAACTCTTATGAAAATTTAATAATAAATAATACAACTATGTAACTACGTAACTTTAGAAAAATGTTCTAATCCTGTAATTTGTAAAAAATGACATGCATGTGTGAGTGTATTGCTTTCGATAGCATTTTATAAAAGTAAGAGAATATTTTTAAGAATTCTTATTTCTGTGAGAAAAAGACTAAAAGAAGTATTGCATATAAATCAAAAAATGCCGTGATTATAGGAAAGTATATGGTCAAAAACCATAAACAAGAGGCATTATCAAATTTCAAACTACAGATTGGACATGACTGATTGGCAGAACATTTTTTCAGAATGGATACGTTTCCAAGGAACGTATTCCCGATTTGAAAAACAGGCATCATGAATTCGGAGTAGTTCTTGCACAGAAACTCACAGGATTATGTAAATTTTAGCAAGTTGTATTGGAACATTTAATGATGAACCTGTCTGACTTTTTACTTTGATTTTGCACAAACTGTTTTTAGTTCTTTCTCAATCACTTATTGTTTATTTTTCTGTATTTGCGCTCCTTGTTTCAATGTGGTGCTGTGGATTTTCTGAACTAAACTCATTTACATTGTCAGTGTCGTTGGGGCGACTTTACGTTATGTTCGACACATCGCAAATGAGATGCAAATACACGCCTTCTGTGTCATCTTTACATACCAAGCAATTAACGTATAAGTGTGACATCGCAGTGTTGTTGATAGCTAGTCACAATGTTACGTCGCTGTTTGACAAACAGGCCACGTTGCATAATGAGAATGCTAGCTGGAAGTACCGATCTTCAAAATTCAAGTTTAAGATTTTGTACAAGTACATGCAAATCTCCTATTATTAGCTTTGACCTTAATATTTAGAGTAAAATGTAGTTAACTACATGAAGAAAAAATAAATAAGATAACGTATTAATGACTATGTCATTTTATCTCTCATCCCCTTTATTGAAAATTGTCCCAAAAATGCGACGTTGTTTTACATATATTTAAATACTATTAGTTCACAACAGCTGTAATCTATTGTTGCAATATTTCGTGCGCTGTAGAATATGCATCACATGCATTTTTTTTTACATATATTTAAATACTGTTAGCTCACAAAGCTTTAATCTATTGTTACAGTATTTTGTAAGCTGTAGAATATGCATCCCATGTATTTTTCTATAAATGGGTTACAATCATAAAAATTTCAACATAGGGTTACCAGGCGAAATACACGAAAGATGAGAGATAAAATGACATAGTCAATTAATATGGTTTAAATATGGCAATCATGAAACTAAAAAATTAGGGAGGTTCAGGAGAGTCTCCTCCTGACGAGGCTCGAACTGCCGAGTTATTTATTTAATGCTATATTTAAAACTTTTTAATTTGACTCCCATTTTCCGAGAATTGCTTTTTTTGATAGTGAGTCAGCCTGACTCTCAGATTTTTTTAGTCTAGAGTAAGCACTGTCGCAGTGTGACGAGTATGCATAAAGGATTGCGAAGTCACATTGTGGATAAAAATCCGAAATAAAGTCGTATATGAAACAACAAATATTGCTTAAATCGCACAAATCTCCGACTCAGGAGCATATTTCCCAATCTTCACAAAATTTTACAATTCGCAGAACTGTCATACGAAGGCGCACTCCAAACCCCTTCAGCTACTCAAAAACTCCCCGCTCCTTCTATTTGGAAAGAGAAGCTCGGAAAAAAAAATAGGAGAAAGAGAAAAAAAATAATTGGTAGGAGGGGGGGGGGAATGTGGAACAGCAAAGTTACCCCTTTAATTCTGAATACCTTTCCCCCTTTTTCTGAAAACTCACGAAGTGCAGAGCTTCTTGAATTATCAGAGAGAGAGAAAAAAAAGCTGCCTTTCAACGGGCCTCTGAGGGAGTTAAAGGGGTAGAACACCCTAATCCCTCACTTACGCACGCGCCAGTTAAATGCGACTACGATTGCGTTCGCTGCAGAGGACGAATGTCGTGTGTTATTTTCAAGGTCTTGGGAGGCCCCTGGATTCTTTACGGAATTTTTCCCTTTTTTTTCGAAATGGGGGCAAAAATACGCCTGCGTATTCCGTGTTGAAACTGTATCCATGTTCTTCCTCTTTAGACATTAATATTTCGCGTTATTGAAGGGTATTCTCCGGTGGAAGTGTTTCTGTTGGCAGGATGGGTATTCGGGGCACGTGGCCAGGGCCCATATCCCGGTGTGCGTGGAATTTTTTGGAATCTGCTTAGATGGTACTCAGCCACAATGTGGAAAAATAGGGTTTTGCTTAAGTATTATTTTCCAGTTTAAAAGAAGTCTAAAATCAACGGTATAAAAAAAATCTGATATTCTGATGTGCACGCATCTAACTTCTTAGTCAGGTACCATATTTGAATAAGATTAAGGTTTGGTTATTTCTCATTAAATACAGATGATATCACCAAGCTGGTTCAGTTTTGAGAGCTTATTTATTGCACTAAATCTAGCGATATTTTCCCCAAAGTTGTGAGGCTTGGCAGCAGTTGGCGAGATTTTGGGTATCGCTTAAAACATTCACTTCCCAAAGACTTCAATGCATTGAAAGCCCATTGGAGCTATTAATAAACTAACCAGTCTATTGCAGTCAAAAAGGGTTATCACATAATTGTGTTTTGAGTTTAGGCAATTTACATAAGCTCATATGTAAGATCAGACGTTCAGTGTTCATCGCTTATCCATTTGACCCTCTATTGGCCGATGAGTTTGATATGATTTATCTTTCTTGTTATATCTTGAAAAAAATCATGCTCAACTGATTTCAAAAATGGATGCAATTGAGAAACGATTTTTGCCTGCATCTTCATTTAATGTTCTTCTCCATACTTGATTTTATACGTATGTCTATATACAGGCCGTCCAAAAATCTCACCAAGACTTTTATTGCTTAAATATGGATCATAGACATTTATACAATAAATTACAAAGTTCAAAAAAAGGTACATAACTCTAGGTATCGGTTAAAATTTTCAGGGGATTAAATCTAAGGAAATTTTTAAAAAAATTAATTCTTATACGGTAAACCTACAAAAAAGTTCCCAGTTAGTAAAAGGTGTCCCGTGCATTAATGTACAACGTTTGATTATTTTGTCCTAAAAATGTCGGCGATATGAAAATAAATGTATGAAGACTTCACTTTTCAGTGGCTCTGGAAGAAAAAAAAAATCACCTCAGAAAATCGCTTTTCAGGGACTGTACAAATTACGAGAGAAAACATTGCGAGAGAAAACATTGATTACTTAAATACATAATGCTTTTTTATTGGTATTGCATAAGACTTTACTAACTTTGTTGTTTCTTATGCCTTCTGGCAATTACAGAGGTGCCAGATCCTCCATAAGGAAAGGCGAAGAGCGAAGGATGCGGCTTCCATTAGAGTGGAAACCAGTAGGAGGAAGACCGTCTTAGCACGAGGCCCCCTAATTTTGAGCCAATTCAAGAGGAGGGACCAACCCCCTCAGATCGGCACCCCCAGAGGTAGCGTTAAACCTGGAGGACATTGTATCCACGACGGATTTTACGTGCACGAGTTCCCATTAGCGTACGCGGTCCCACAGCAGTCGAGCCGAGAGAGAGTTGATCCTCCCAAGCACTGGCCAAGCCGGATGTTGCTTCAACTCCTGTGTTGTTATGGGAACGAAGTTTAGCGCCCAGACCACTGCGGGACCTTACTAACCTTAAACATATCTAGTTGTGGAGGGATAGGAAAAATAGGGGAGCCTATTTATGATTAAAGGCTGAAATTTCGCACATTATCTAATCAATTTATGGAGGAACATTTTACTAAAAGGGAATTTTTTGTGCCGAGGAGTGTATAAAAATTTTAATTTTGTATTTATTTTGAATTAATGTCCTGAAAATTTTAATCGATTTCGTAGAATTCTGTACTTTTTTTACGTAACTTTGTGATTTATCTCGTATATGTCTATAATCAATATTTAAGTAGTAAAAGCCCGGGGTAATATTTTTGGGACACCCTGTATACATAATTTTTTTTATATTTTCGCTGACTTTAAAGGTGATTTTTTTCCGGCAGGGAGTGTGATTAAGGGATTTCAACTTTTCAGAAATGTAGTATAACCAGGGGTCAATGCAGACGAAAATTGAGTCCGTTTTGCGGCCCCTTCACAAAATTACGATCGATTATAACGCCCCCTTCACAAAAATACAGTCGATTAAAACAGTCCTTCATTGGCATTTTACCCTACACATTTTAATCGGTTTTATCAATTATTTCAACAAAGAACAGGTGACTTTCAGTAAAAATTGGTATGAAAATTCACAAAATAAGTGTTGAATTGCATAAAATTAGTATTGAAATTCACAAAAATGAGACCCTGGAAAAAATTCCTGGATTGATCCCTGATAACTAATAGTAGTTTTGTTAAAAAATGGGCATTAGCAAAATCTTCTGCATCTTTATAGCCTACCTCTTTATAGAAAACAAAAATTTCTTGATGCAATTCAAGGGTAGGTATTATAAACATTACAACATGAGAACTATCGTGCACATCTACAAATGAAGCGCAAAAGGGTGTTTGGCTCCCATTTCATCACACAGTTTTTCTAAAAAACCTTGCTTACAATGGGAGATATTTTTTTAAAAAATACCACATTCACCACACATTATGATTTAATGCAAAACTCAAATGTATTGATGCTAAAGCTTTAGTCTTAGCTAAATTTTATAGAATTGATGCTGAAGTTTTAGTGTTAACTAAATAAATTTCAGTATAATCTAAAATCCCAACCTTCTAAAATCTCTAATAATAAATTATAAAATAATTAGTTATGTTAACAAAAACATAGTTACGTAGCATTTTTCTCTCGGGACATGATTTCTCTACGTGGCAGATCCAGGGGAAGGGTTAGGGGGTTCTCCCCCCCTCCACCCCAAAAGGCATTGCTTTAGAGGAACCTTTTGATTTATTGTACAGTTAAGGGGGGGGACGCCCACTAGCACTTTATTCGGCCCAGTTCTTCATACCGCAAAGTCGGAATATATAAAAATTTGCAATACATAAAAAATGTTTAAGGGGGCATCTTCATACTTAAATTCGCATTAACCTTTTTTTTTTCAGTAGCACCCCTAGATTTTACGTCATATTTCTAAAATTTAGCTCATTTTAACTCCGAAGACCAATTTTCAATACATTTCAGCTGAAAATTACTGAGTTATGAGCTTCCAAAATCCCCCCGCTCTATGTTAAAACATTTTTTCATATTTTAATTCATATCTCATATAATATTGATATTAAGAAGCTGATTTTTATTCGAACTATTAGAACTGAACGACCCAAACATAATTTACTATTATCAAAATTTTTGATAAAATATTAATATGAATTATGTATTATTAAATTAATATTCAAAAAATTATGAATACCGACCTAGCCAAATTTCGATGGAAATAGATGCACAAAGTAATGTTACATGGCTATGCAAAATTTCAAATTTTTACGTTCAGAGTTTAATTTATATTAATTAAAATGTCTTATTTTCATGATTAAGGGACCATATATAAATTTATTAAGTGGCAATTTTTCGAAAATTGCGAATAGTGGCAATTTTGCGAAAATAAACGTAAATTAGATATCTTTTGCACAAACGAATAGAAGTTAGCAGTATTAAAAAATAGCAAATTTTGAAACAAATAAATTGGAGGTTTGTACAGTTTGGTGTTGATTCTATGAAGCGTCTACCATTGTGTCCAGTAGTATTTTCCTCCAAATAAAATATTTTCGATGCATAGAATTAGATGCAGTAAATATGTGTTTTCCAATACAACGTCCTATTATGAAAAACTAACACCCTGAACATTCCAGGCAAGAATTTGACCTTTTTTAATATCTGAAACATCAAATCTTTGCGCTTCCCCATACTTTATCAAACATTCAAAATCAAGTTTTTCTGTCTGAATTTTTATCAGACTATAAATTAAAATATCCCCAAAAGTTTTATAAAAATCTTGCACTCTGCAGACAAGGACTTTGCAGACTGGGCCGGCAAAAAAGTATAATTGCTCTTTTTACATGAAATACTAACAAATATACATTTTCAATCATGAAACCATTCTTCAAGTTCGACCGTAAGTAACATTCATGATTGCAGTCAGAAGAGCAGAGAACAGATTCTCACTTCTGGCATCATTTCACCTGTCTAAGAAAAACCTTCAAATACTCGATAACAATTTCAAAATTAGAAAGATTTTCAAAATCGTCAGCAGTTGTTTTGCGTTTTTTCTTTAAATCATGCATACGGTCCAAGGAAGTTTTGGAGTCACGGGTCATTTGGACCACTGACTACATATTTTAATTTCTACCCCTGATATTCTCAGTACAAAAAACTTTGACTAGAAACAGTATTTTCCTTGTAAATAATATTTATTTATTTTAACTGTCATGAGCGAAATGAATGAAAAGCGAAAAGTTCGAAACCTACATATGGCTTTTTTCAGTTTGCTGAAAACCCCTTAAAATCGCGCAAAAAATGAACACGCAATATCTTCGGAAATTATCGTAGGAAAGTGGCGAAAATTTATATTTATGGTAATTTCAAGGTTTTCTTTCCTTTAATAAAGTCAAAATAGAGTGCTGCTATTTCAAATAAAACGAAGTTAATCTAGAATTAAATATGAAGACGACCCCTTGTGCGTGTTAAATTATTAGTTATTTGAAGTATACGTTATTTGCAAACGAATAATATATATAATTTCGCTGTGCGACGAACGACGGCCAAATAAAGAACAAGTGGGCGGTTCCCCCCCCGTAGGTCTACATATTATTTATAGCCGCCCAGGTGGTGTTGTGGCTAAATAAACATTCTATCATACCTTGGGTCCGGGGTTGATTCTCGGTTGGCTGTGTCCCGCAATCTCGAAAGATAAGGCTGACAGAAGAGCATAAATTCTCCGTAATTGGAATAGTCGCGTTTAAGGGGTCAGTTAGAAATGCAAAAAAAAAACCCACTCTCCAAAATAAGCGATTTCCTCACCCACAAGTCCGAAAGAGCATTGACCCCTCAACCCGCACCTTTCGAATGAGGAAGCTGAATTGAGGGGTTAACATAAAAAAGTAATGGTCATTCCTGGACAAATGAAAGTAAGCTTTATAAGCTGTTATTTGGTCTTAAAAACAGTTGACCGTACGAAAAGATATAAGGTGCAAGAAAAAATCTCAAACATATGCTTTTTGATAGATATCTTTTGAGTTTTACTCTTTCCAAAATAAAATCCTGCGTGTGACCCTGCGCTTATGAAATTACAAACGAAATCGGCCTTTTATAATCTAAAAAAGCAATTTCTGGGGGGGGGGGGGATTTACCGTTTAAGGATACGGATTTTTCAGTTAGCTCATAATTTCGAAACATATGTTAATGTTTCTGATATATATTATTTGTTTCTATAATTTCATAGAAATTGGGCACTTTATGAGATAAATATAGAAACTCAATGCAATCTCTCTGGTCAGTACCTTGAAAAACTTAATTAAAAGCCAAGTGTATAGAAGTGCGAGTATAAAAAATGAATTAAAAATTGATAAAGATTTAAATGATGTGAGTAAATTAATATTTATAAATCATTTTCAGTAGACCTAATCTGTGTTTAATGCGAATTAAAATGTTGATTAAAATTCTGAATTTTTATCAACATTTTTTTTATCAACATTTATTTGTATTTGGATCTTAAAGTTTCTGTAATGCAATAATAATTATTTCTGTGTCAATTAATCGATTAAATGGTTCGAATATTCGATTAATTTTTTTTCCTGGCTATTTCTATTCGGCTAATTCGATCACATTGCTGATAAAAATATATTTATTCACTATTCAAGTTTGATTAAAATCATATTTTCTTCTATAAGATTCGTCCTTCCTAGAGTGTAAATCTTCGTTGAAACAGCGTAACTTGCTGAGTGTAATTCTTTGTTATTATTGGTTATGAAATTTATATTGTTACTCTAAAAACCTCTATGATGATTTCAAGAAGTTTGATTTGTGTTTTGAACGTAAAGAGAAAACGTTGCGAATAAGATCTAATTTCACATAAAAATCATTATAAATTTTGATCTCATATATAGGTAAATAGCTATGGTACTTAAGTTATCAGTAACTGCCTAGGTATCATAATTGAGCATCTGAAGGTTTAACCAATTTATACATTATTTTACTTTTTAAAAATCAAAAAATGCTTCCACCGACAAAATTCGGTGAGCTAGGATGATTTTTATTTTGCAATACGTGCTTAAGCTTAAGACTTTTCACATAAATATATATATATATATATATATATATATATATATATATATACATATGCATTATTATTGTACATTTTAGTCCTTTTTAAAATAAGATTTATTGATTTATTTTATTTTATTTACAATTACTATTAAGCACATTGGGCGAGGAGAGAACTAATTGAATCGATGAGTGCCGATACCACCTCAGTCACAAAAAGGAAATTTTTCAGGAGAGAGAAAAAACTTCATAACTCCTCCAAATTTGAGATTATTTTATGTGGCAAGTTTATCTGTGAACTATAGATGCCAAAGTTGTTTCAAATATTTCAAATATTTTGAGATTTTGTAAAAATCGTGTAAATGTTTGTTCTCGTATCCCTCAAAAACAGCTTTAGGGAGTAGAATGAAATTTAGTAACATTATGATCAGTAACAACTAAAACAATAAATGCCTGATTTTATTTTATCTTAAGTTTGAATAAATTTTAAAACTTTGCAAAATTGCATTTAAAAAAAAAGAGAAATCACTATAAGGCGTCCGGAGTTAATATATTAGCTAGCTATTTAATTTTTAAAAAACTGTTGGATTTTTTAGATGTTTATTTGCCGTTTTAGGTTTTTTGAAACTTTTGAGTTTTCTGGAGGCATAATATTTAAATTCTGTAAGGAATCAAACAAAATTTAGTTGTAGGAGAGGAATGACCTCTTGACATTAAAACTTTTCCACTAAAACAAAACGTTAAGTTTGAATACAAATACCTTCTCTACTGAGAATTTCACTCAGCACTTACTTACAATCTAACATGGAATCATTTAACAATAGACAGAAGTTATATCGTTGCTTTCAATAATTTTGCCTATAATCTACTTCCATTTTTTGTACTCCTATAATGCTGACGATAAGTCAGGCTTTTTGAAAATCTGCATTACATACTAATCTAAGGTAACTTCATCTAATTATTTGAGACAATTCAATTTAAAGTAATTTTAAAAAATATATGCTTTAAATAAAAACAGGTTGATAATGAATTTATCCTAATTTCAGCATTAAGCTAGCTTCTGATAATCACAATATTTTTAACATTATGTTTAAAATTTCAAATTTTGATACCTACAACCTCTGGTGATAAAAAAAAAGTTGCAAAAAATGAAGATAAATGCCTAAATTGTTATTAGATAGCAACATTCGATGAAAGGTTCTATAATATAAAGAATTAAAGCGTGACCTGTTTGGGATACCCTGTAAATTAAAACTTATCTAAAGATAACCATCTCAATAGCTATTTTCTGCATTTACTAGAAATTGTATGCAATTGTATTCACTTGGCTAAAATAACTAACATAAGAGTCAATTACTGGTGAAATCCATTTTTTCTTACCCAATAATTGATATATAGGTCATCTTAGATAAATAAATAATTTTGTTTATTAAAAAAATCTCTACGTATTTACTTTATGAACTATTATCTAATACGAATGTAGGAAAAAAAGGCACCAGGAAAAAATGCCCCCCCTCCACAGCAGAGCCTGTTTATCGGCAGGGCAACCGGGGCACTTGCCCTGGGCCCACCAATTTCAAGGGCCCAAAATTTTTGTACTTTTCAACACAGATTGTTATTTATTAATTCATAAAAAACTTTGTATAAAATTTGGATTGTCATTATCTTGAGTCGTAAGCTGATTCTCTGACATTTTACTGTACTAAGGGTCCTCTAAAACCCATGAGCATTCGATCAAAATCCGTGAGCCAGTGTTTGAGCCTCTTTTTGCAAATTTTATTATAAGAAAGTCTCATCAGTTTTAAGATTCGTACTGTAAGTTTTTCGATTCTTTTCATTTATATTTTAAAGGAGTTTAGTATAGAAGTGTACGTATATGTACTATAGTATGTGTCTAGATATTCATTTGTGTAAATAAATTTTATCCATGTATGCAAAATCATTTAATATTCGTTACTGCAATGTATGCATATATTTAGTATCTAAACTTGATATATATTTCTGCAGATAAATATGTGCCCAGAACAACTTAAATGCGGACTATGTAATTTCTCGTAAATGCAAAGGCCCAAAAATTTGTATTTGCCCAGGGCCCAATATCGTGATGATCGGGCCCTGCTCCACAGAATTATAATTTTCATAGGGGCATGGGGGGTACGTGCACTCACATGACAAATCAAATGTAAGCTATAAAAGATTCTTTTGTAAATTGAAATGCATTTATTAGAGAAAAGACTAAAAACAATTGTGACCCCTCCTCTCTGTAGAATTTTTTTGGGTCCGCCCCTGATTTTTTTAAATAGTGGACAAAAACTTACTTTGATTTGCTTTTAACGAGGCTCTTGAATTTGCAAAGTGGGGGGGGGGGGTCGTCAAGCACCCACCTGCCCCTATATGGGCTCAGAGTAAATGTGAAGATACTATTTAAAATGCTATTGTAAAATTCTGTTGTATTTTGATATCAATAGAAATAATTATAACAATACTATAGTTCAAAATAGGCTTTTTGAACTCTTTTAATTTTAATTAATTTATTTATTTAGGTTTTTTTGTGCGTGTGTGTGAGGGGAGTTATGCAAAAAACGGATAAGAAGTATGATGATAACTTATCTGGAAGCATTTAAAATGTATTAAAATAAATAAAATAAAATGCATCAGATATTTTAAAAGGCGCTTAAAGTGATACACATCACTAAAAATAAAATAATTTTCAGATTAAATTTTACAGCTAAGCCAAAGTAATATTAGAAAAACCAAACAGATAGCTAAAAGATTAGTTTTTTTTTTAATTTTTTTTAAACTTGTCATGGTTACTGTGAAAGTGAATAAAGCGTGAATGTGACACTATTTAAGGTGATTTGATCATTAAAAACTGCCGGTTTGTAGATATATTTCTCATTAATTAATGCATATTTAATCATGTCCTTTTGCTATGAGCCTTGATTTCCCTTTTTTATATGAAAATAATACTATTTAGTTCGGTAATTATGTTTGTTCTGTTTTTTATAAAAACTTTTAAAAAAGAAACAGACATACAGTGGAACTTCTTTTTGCATATCTAACCGACCCCTTATTGCGATCAAGATCGCGCCGAAACCCATTACAGGAAATTTGTGACTCTTCTGACCTTCTGACAGGTTTCTTGCGAAGAGAGCATACTTTCGTTTGAAGAGGGGTACGCCTGACCAGGAAAGACAAGTCAATTATCTTTTAGACGGTCCCTCTTTTGAACCCCAACACCCCGGCTAAGGCATAAATCCCGTAAATCGTTTTTCGATGTAATGGGATACCACGTCTCGGTTGTGTTTGGATGTTTACTTGTCCATCTCTTCATAGAGGGTAACGCTGGCGGCCCACTGGGTGCCCACTGAAAAAAGTTGCCACTAAAGTTGATGTAGAATTAAATATGAATACAGCCCCTTATGCAAATTAAATTAATAGTTAATTGAAGTATACGCTATTTGCAAATGAATATTATATATAACTTCGCTGTACGATGAACGACGGCCAAATAAAGAACAAGTGGGCGGTTTTTTCTCCCCCCCCCATAGGTCTACATATTATTTATAGCCGCCCAGGTGTTGTTGTGCCTAAATAAACATTCTATCGCACCTTGGGTCCGGGTTTGATTCTCGGTTGGGTTTGGATGTTTACTTGTCGTCTCTTCATAGAGGGTAACGATGGCAGCCCACTGAGTGTCCACAACTTCCGCAGTAAAATGGCCAGTAATTCGGGCCTTAGTAGTGGTAAAAAAGTTTGATCAGCAAGTGCCTGTCCATTAGGGGAAAAAAAACTATACTGTTTTGGTTAAATAAGCATTTTTATACCCTAAAATTAACTCATAAAAATTACATTGCTTTATGGTGATATTTTGCTTTATTCTACATTGATTCCTTAATTTAGATGAAAATAGCTTTTATTTACTTATTTGTTTATTTATTTATTTATTTATTTTACTACTAGAAGTCCGTTGTGGAGACAATTACAACGGCCGCTAGAAAAGCACTTGACGAAAATATTTCTACACTCAATATATTTCATCTTCACCCACCTAAAATAAATAACTTCATATTCAATTTTTATTATATACCCAGATCGAATTTCATGCTCTTCTGGAAATGCGCGGAAACTTTTGGCACTCGAAAGTTTTGCTTTTATGTACACAACCATTCTTATATTCATGCAGACGATTTATTTGTGAAAATAAAAATTTAAACTATGTAATCTGTAAAAACTATTTTAAAGAAATTGGAATCGCACTTTCCTTTCAAATCCTCATGTCCGTGATGAATAGGACGTCACATCGATTGCCACAGCTTATTTTGTCACGCAAAGAATTCACTTTTTTTTTTTTTTTTAACTCTCGGAAATAAAATGGTGCTGAAAATAGCAAAAAATCGCTTAAAAATGAGAGAAACAGTGGACTTTCAGATTTTAAAGTAGAAAAGATTGTTTTTTATATTTTTATACGTATGAAACATTTCAATCGGATCGTATAAACGGTGTAGATATTGTTATGCTTTTTTTGCTTTTTAATATTTTAGAACTTTTCAATCTTCTTGGAGTAATGGTGGTAAAATATTTATATTGAAGTGGTTGCCGGAATGGTTACAGAGTAAGTCAAGGATCAGCGTAACTATATAGTAGGATTATCTTTTTTAAAAAATTTAAAAAAGAAAAAATCTGTTTCCGCCACTGTTTTCCTATTTCTTTTTATCCTTTTAATTTCTTTCTTTCTGCGTTACCAATTCAAAATAAATACAGTTTAATAACTTTTTAACTACACGTTGCGTTATCGAATAAATTTGCGATGAATAAAACAAATTCATTCATCAGCATATGAGAAAAATCGTATTAGCAAAGTGCACTAACAATACCGCGCACTCCTAATAACGCACACTGCTTCGAATGGAAGAAATTCTTATAAAAAATAAATTAATTCCTAAAAATAATATTCCTCAAAACAAATTGAAATTTCTTGCATTTGGTTGTGATTCTTTATTTTATTTTATTCATTTATTGAATGTAGTAAATTGAAAACATGTATCTCTGAACATTTTCTTTAAAATTTTCCCATTAATAAATATTCACATATATTATCTTAAAATAATGTACTTTTTTATTTCTTTTTGTGATGTAGTAGTTTCCGACTTTTATTGAAAACAATTTCACGAAGCAGAAAACAGCATAAGTACTTAATAGAAATTTGTTCGGGACAACTAGCCTTTTTACAGAAGGCATTACGTATAACTTATTAGACTTTCGCAATAGTCTTGCGAAATTAAATTTTTGTATAGTAAATTTTTCCTTGTAAAATATTTAAATTTTAAAACTATTTCGTATTAAATAAAAAAAGCATATGTTATAGTTTTTGTTTCTTTTTATAAAATAATCGGAAAAACAGTTGCTTTTTCACGAAATTAATTTGTTTGCGTGTATTTCTATTTTTTTTTCACCTAATCAAACGCTATTTACTATTATAAGGATAAGAAAAGTAACGTGAATATTAAAATAATCCATTTAATTTTGTGATGGGAATCTTTCCATAGATTTTATGTTTTATTTTCAGAATTATTCATTATGCTTTATGAAAATATTTTGTAATCTTTTTTAAATATATATATATATATATATATATATAATTGTATTGCTTAAAAAAACAAAACAAGAAATCTGAGGTTACGCCGATCAAAAAACAAAATATATTACTTTGTTAAGAGCAAACATACTAAAAATCGCACTACGTACGTTTCGTGCGTATCAACTGGTCCTGCCTTCTTCAGCTGCAAAATATGACAACCAGTGCACGGGAAAGAAAGATATGTGTAAAGTTTTGTAGCATAAGTTCGTAAGGATTAATTCAGATTCACTTAGTGCCTGAAAAAGGGTAAAAACATGCAGTTCATTAACACTTCGAAACAAGCATTTCGTCAATGTGTGAGAGTTGAAGTTCCACTAACCAAGTTACTGAAAAATGTATTTTGAACATTTTTTATGGTTGACGCGGTTAATGGTGGCACAATGGTGAGCAAGGTTTTGAGAATTAAGCTTAGCATTAAGCTTAATTCTTAAAAAAACAATAATAATAAGGATAAATCATATCACACGTATCGATTACAAAACACTTTCCAACACAACGATAATTTTAAGCTAAATTTGGCGATGTATTGTCCTCAAATCTATCGAGATTTTAGAGATACTTTAAAAGAAACCTGTATATCGCTATTAACGTAGTTTTGCGACCCTCGATAAAATAACTTTGAAAGTTATTTCTACCTTTTAACTGAAGGGTAAACTGTTAAAAACGTTTGCATACGTTATGGAGCTTGAAATGGATTAACGTTTCTAAACTGCCACAGATCTTTGAGTATTGGAATTCTTTCGACAGAGAGCATTATTGTCCGATCCTTAATAACATACATTAATTTTTATTTGTTTTAACCCTTTATACTTCAACAATTGGTGTTTTAAAAATTGTTTACTGCAATGTGCAAAAATACATTTTAAACATGCTGAAATGCATGCTAATTTATTTTATATTTTTGTAATTCATGTAAAAGCTTATTGTCCAAAACGTATTCGTTGTGAATTTCAATTAAACGGTTATTTTTATTCTTTTAGCACTGGAAAGAACCGTGTTTACTCGCGTAAATCTCGAACTTTTTTTTGCCAATTTTTTATACTGAATGTCTAGGTGCGACTATTATGCGGGGAAAATTTACTACTTAATCTTGTAACTCTAAAGATATTTTTTCTGCTTCATATACAGGGGTGCGCCTATTACGCGTGTAAACATGGTATATCTGTAGCTCTGACCTACACAATTGTGTAGGCGATCTACATATTCTCAAAAAGTACTAGAGTGTAAGTCGTATTTCCTAATTCGATTTCATTTATAAAATAACAATTCTTCATGAGAAATTAATCATGTTTATAAAATAATAATTTATTACATTTCTCTTGATTTGTATGTTATTCGAAAAAAAATTAATTAATTATTCACAAAACTATAATAGGAAATTTATCGTACACTCAAATAATTTTTTGTGCGAGTGGAGCAAAAAAAAAGTCCAGGTCTTAACCCTTTGAGGCGCAACCCTTTCCCAATGCTGAAAAAAGGGCAGCCGTTGCCCTCGCTCGACTTAACTACCAGCAAGATCAAAAAAGGGTCTCTAGATCTGTGGCACGCGATGAATGTTTCGATCGTCCGCCATCTTGCTGTTAGTTAAGTCGAGCGATGGCAACGGTTGCCCTTTTTTCAACATTGGGTAATCTATCCAGCTGTTCTCGCATTCTTTCATTTTTCAGCAGATGTCAGTGCTGTTAAAAATAATCGTGGAAATTTTTTTACGAGAAATGACGTGCTAAAAAGTAAAGGATTCTCGTGGAGCTATGTCACCCGCATCTATTTTTATAGAAATCAGTCTATTCTTCGTGACTGGCAAGAGTCCAAACGTCAAAGTTTGGTGTTCCCAGAGCGGGAACACTGCGCGTTAAAGGGCGAAAAGGTTATTGAAGTATTTGTGAACAATTTAAGCTGAGCAATCTCTGTGATAGTGCAACAGCTGAAGGACAAAATACAGTTTCACGTTAAATTATTGTGTTATTAATCGTTGTGTTAAAATATTAATATTATCAGAAACTTGTAAGAATTTTTAAAAATTATTTCATGCTGACGTTTCTCTAGGGAAAAAACAGCCATGCAAATAATTTTTTGCACACTATGGTTTATTTATATAGGGTGTCCCCTAATGATTGAGTCAAACAATTATACTTCAGTGTATAACATAGCAGTGGTAACAAATATACTTAAGAGTCGAAACTCCTTTTTAATTCGGATTTTAACTATGGTTAATCATTTATCAATGCTTAAGAGGTATTCTCTATTTAACACCTTGTTGAAGGTTTTCAACATACCAAATAAGGCAATACAGGGTGTCCTATAATTATTGGGACAAACTTTAACAGGAGGTAGGGAGGTAACAAGAATTCAGAATCACATTGCAATGTGGGGTCAGAAACGTCATCTTCATGTAGCTTGTAATAATCACTTTAGGGGCAGTGTCGAAATAATAGTGTGCTTCCCTTAAGGCTCACTATTACCTTTGTTCACCAAAACCATTGCTTCACGATTGTTGCCATCGTTCATCAAAAACTGATGCATCTTTCAACGAAAACACGTGACTAAAATTAAAAGCTTAAAAATTTATTTCATATCACTGATGAAATCTTACAGCAAGCAGGTTATTTTTTTATTTTTTACGTGAAAAGTTTGTTTCCCTTAATAAGAAAGGCATAAATTTTGTTTTGTACAACTTTCATTTTTCTTCATGTATTTTGAGTATTTTTTTAATGACACTTTCATTATTTTTCAGAAAAACATGTGTATTTTTGAGGAATGTATGTCATTTATGTATATAATAGCCTTATCAGGATCTTTTTACATAAATAGCATTTTAATAATAAAGCCTAAATAGCATTTGTCATTCTATAGAATTCCCAGGTATTATATACAATGCCTAGGGAAAGTATGTAACAATTCTCAAATTTCATACTTTGCCTAAAAATGCCCGGTATTATAGGCATTCTATAGAATGCCGGCGCTTCATATTTGTCTGTAACATATACAAAAGCAAGGTGTGTCGTTTTATATCGGTAATTTCACCGTTATTATTGTAGACATTAATTTTTGTTTTAATCATTTATCCACCCTATTTTGGAAGCTCTAAGTTTTGAAAGTTCAGTTGCGACACTAATTTTCCACTTAACATTTGAAATTATCTTGCCGAAAAAAATCAGAAGTGAATTTTGTCAATTTTCAACGAACAGTGCATGAGTTATAAAAAGGCCGAAAACTGACGTATAATTTTAGTTAATACTGCATTTCCAAAAAACCATATGATTTTAGTACATAAAAACAGTATAAATTAATTATGTCAAGCTTTTCGAAATTTTTAGAATATCTCAGTATAAGATGTACTGTACAGTGTAATAATCCATAAACGCGTATCAGATGAGAAGCGCTCACAAATAAATTAAAATAAAAATCTTAAAATCGAAAATTTAGCAGTATGCGTCACTGAATTTTTTTGCTATGCAATTCCATGTTAAAGCATTTTTTCAGAAACTTTTATAAAAGACACCGTTGTTTCATTGATTATAGTGTGTACGGCAGTTTACAAAAAATCTTCCTGGATTTTTTCGAGTTCTTGGAGCGATTAGTTTAATTTGATTTGAGCACAAAGACTGTGTGGGCGATTTCGTTTCTTCCAACTACACCCCCCCCCCCAAAAAAAAAGAAAAGGTTTACTTCAAGCTGTAATTCTTAACAACTGTTATACCAATGCATTTGACTAATACTTTATTTTAAAATATAATTTATAAAAGCCCCAAAAATAACAATAACGACTTTTTTCTGTATACACTTTTCCTCACTTCAATAATGAAATTTTAAACTATACTTTAAAAAGTCAGAAAAATAGGAACAAATAGACATGAAATTCATTTGTGAAAGAATCAAAGAACTTCAAAACTCCCGGAAAAAGTTTGGTTTTATTTGAACAGCTGTTTCGGAAATATCAGTTAATATATACAAGACAATCTCGGGGGACTAACTGTGTTAGATCCTGTCATTCTACGTATTGTCTTACTCTACTGTCTATTGGCGTCGCTAGATATTGAATCAGCTACCGTTTCAAAATTCGCTCAATTTTCATCTTATAATAATGAAATTTTATACATGGGGAAAGAGTATCAAGAAAACTGTAGTGAAAGTAAGGTGTGATAGTGTGTATTAATTAATTCAAAGCTAAGTATGAAATAAATGTGCAGACGGTTCCTTGAAATGTTAGAAAAGTAGAAAACATGAAATCCTAAATGCTTAACTTGTTTTAACGCTATAACTTGCAAAGGTTTGGAGACATCTCATTTTAAATTTGAAAAGCCCTCGGAAACTTCCATTCTAAGATGAACGGGCAATTAAGTTTGGTTATTCCGTGCACTAAGTAGTTGTAAATCTGTATTTATACAGAATATAGGTATGATCACCCAAGATTCTGAGTAAATCTTAAGCCCAGTCTAAAGACCTATGCCTATTAAAGGCATATGATTTCCGATCAAAAGACAAAATAAAAGATTGTAGATTATTACTGGGTGTTGTAGTAAGTTGAACATATACTCATCTAGTTTAATCATAGATTAACTATACCAATTAAAATGCATCAAATGTAAAAGAGTTTTGTAATTGCAACGCTTTATCTACTTTTTGGGTATATTAATTCAAAAAGCCTGTTTTTCGTTGTTTTTTCTACTGGTTTATCATCTTTCCTTAATTGGACGTACAAGGGGCATAGCACTATAGCGCTTTGAACTGGGAGACGGAAAGTGTTTGGTTCGAAACCAGGTCGCGTCCGCCTAATCGTTCGAAGTTTTCAGTGTTTCTTTCGAAACTTCGCTTAAATACCTTTTAGGACTCCTTAGAAAGTCCCTCACGGAGAGAAATCCCATCCCCGGCCTAGATCCCTAGCGTAGATAATTGGTCGTAACCCACATTTCAATTTCCATAGCTTTCCTAAATTATTTGAACTAAGTTATGTGATTCAGGAATTATTTACAATAGCTGAATTCAATCAAAATTATTGCGTGTTACTCGAAATTTAATTTATTTATCCAAGCTTTTTTAATTAGCTCATCTGACTGAAATTAAATAAGCAGATTTTAATTTTTTTAAAGTAAATTATATTTACCTTTTACACTTTTTCGTCTGTTTTGTATCGATAACACTAAAAAACATCAATTAATCAATCAAAATCAAAATAAGAGCAATAATATTAAATTCATTTACCCTGCTTTGTTTCCGAAGCATCCTTTCAATTGTTAACTCGATCATTGGTTTCTATATCAAAAAAGAAATGATATTGAGTAGCATCATCAAATATGCAAAACATCTGTATCGATTTAGATTCAAAGAACTCTTCGGAATTTCCTGTTTTATGCATAAAGTGATTTGAGGAAAGTCGCTATATATACGAGGCGTATTCGGAAAGTAAGTTCCGTTTTGTAAAAAAAAAATTCAAGCCAATTTTATTTTTACATGAAAGAGCATACCTTAAACTATTTTTCTACATGTTTTCGCCAATGTTCAAACACTTGTCGTTGCGGGTTACCAGCTTTTCTCTACCTTCTTCATAGAAACTTCCCGCCAATGACGATATCCACGACTATGGCAAGGACAACTTCGTGCAATTCAAAACAACCGTAGAGGAATGCTCATTAAAAGTACTGTGTTGTTCCATGACAATGCTCGGCCTCATACTGCTGGTGACACTCAAAAGATGATTCGACAGTTTCGTTGTTCCATCAACAGACGTACAGCCCAGACTTGGTGCTGTCCGACTACCACTAGCTCCTGGGCATGAAGCGCGAATTAGACGGCAAGCTCTTTGAATTCGTCGAGGAAATAAAAAATGCTTTGGAGTCGTGGTTATTGTCATTGGTGGGAAGTTTCTGTGAGGAAGGTAGAGAAAAGCTAGTAACCCGCTACGACAAATTTTTGAACATTGGCGAAAACTATGTAGAAAAATAGTTTAGGGTATACTCTTTCATGTAAAAATAAAATTATAAAATTGGCTTGAAAAAAATTTTATTAATTTTTTTTCTCAAAATCCACATACGAAATCCATATCCGAAACTTCGCTTCGTATATGGATGTTTTGCTAGTAGAGCCAAAATTTGAAATGATATATAAGCATGCACCATGCTCTTCAATCTTCAGTTAATTAAATATACTTATTAATTCATTTCCAAATATGTATAGAGTGGATAAGATACTCGAAACGGTAGACGGCTGAAGAGTGAAGGTCCCGGGTTAGAGCCCACCGCACGGCTTTTGATCTAACGGTCTGGAGTTTTGGTCGATTTTCTTCAGATATAACGTGAATACGCGTTAGAACCTCTTACAAAGTCCTCTGACCAAGGTACCACCCCCCCCGCCCCCTTGTAGGCAGATGCTCCTCTTGTAGGCTTGCCTAACACAATACTCATGCCCAAGTATTTTAATGCACACGATAGAGATATTTAATGTTTAAAAAAAAAAAAAAAAAAAACATGCTATTGTGTCAAGTTCCCACATGTGCACGGGGAAGGTGCTACCAGTTATGAGGTAAGATGCAATATTTCAATAAATAAGAAAAATAAGAGAAACGCTGGAATTTTATCCGGGAATTAACAATAATTATCAAGGAACAAACAAAAATCTGTAAGCTGATTTTCGTGAAACCATTTTTTGCATTTGATATACTGAATCCAATGGCACAGGAGACCTTCTTTAACCTAAAAGTATCTTTTACTTGAAGCACAGATTTAATTCTGACCAATGATTTAATTATTACATTCAATTATATTTGATTGTGACGAAGAATCTTGATCCGATTTCTTTTTATTGTTTCGAGGCATAGTTTGGATTATAAAAGATGTATTATATTTGTTTAAAATTATTAATATATGTTTAAAATAAGAAAAAAGGTACGTAAAATTTTAAAACACATATAATATAGGCAATGTAAAATATTTATAAAAACATTAAATATTACTTTAAATAAAATAATATTAAAATGTTGCTTATTTACACAATATAATTTATTAAAAATTATGAGTTGCGTTGTTTCGACGGAGCAATTAATTTGCTTATATTTCTAGCGATAATATTGGGAATAGAATTTCGGGCCATTAAGTACTGATGTTACAGTAAGATCAGATCAAACTAGGGTTTCGAATATGGTAGTATAAAGTACTAGTGTAACTATATAGTCACAAGCCATTATTATTGTGCTTACTCACGTAATAGTAACACTTTTATTGCCAATTTTTCATAGTGAAAGTCTAGTGCGGCTATTATGCGTAAAAAATTCACTGCATAATATTATAACTCTAAAGCTATTTTTTCTGCTTCAAAACGGCGGTGCGACTATTATGCGAGGGCGACTATTACGCCAGTAAACACGGTATTCACATCTTGAGATAGAAAAAAAATCAATAAAAAAAAACAGTATATTCCCTCTAAAGTACCACGATTAAGATAAACTTTTAGGGATAACTCATAAAAGAGGTGGAAAAAATACACCGTCCTTAAAGGTTTAAATTCTTCCACTTGTTAGAGATGTTCCTTGTAAGTGCTGCAAACAAAACAAGAAAGTCTTGCAGAAATTTCTGAAAGAAAAAAAATCATCCCTCCCGATCGCCAGCCAGTTTCATACAATTTACAACAGCAGTGGCGTAGCGAGGGGGTGGTTCTGAGGGTCATAACCCCCTCTAAATTTTAAAATTTTCAAAAAGGGCCTCATTATTGGCAATGAGAACCAGGATTACAAAATAGGAAGGGCTGTATATCTTTCATCTTTCAATTTTAGTTACAAATTTTGTTTAGAAGAGAAATAGATGTTTTTGTGCAGTGTAAATACCCTTTGATAAAACTGATTCTTAACAACAGATTAGAGGACTCTAATCTGTTGTTAAGAATCTTCTCAGCTCTTAAGCTCGGGCCGGGGCTTCAATGTTTATTGAAAAGGGTATTTTTGAAGCTTATTATATCCGGATTTCAAGATTTTTCGTTGTGGCATTGCCAAAAATTCCCCTAAAAATTTTTTTTGCCTACGCCACTGGACATTAGTACACATGCTCAGCGTATATTTTTTGGATCAAGCAAACAAAAAATAATAAGCTTCTATCCAGTCGTTTACCTATAGAGATGGTTAGGACTATAGAGGTCAGATAGGGCTTTTTTCTTTTGGATCACTAGCTAAACAAAAAACTATCCATTTGCTAGGACAAAAGATCGGTAAGAGTGTATTCGTTGCAACCATAGTTCAGGTATAAAGGTTTCAGCAAAGCGAATGTCTGCGGTAATGGGTTGCTGTGTGCATTTTCTCCCTTAATCCTCCAACATTCTGAGAATTTTTATTTTCACAGGTGTGCAGATTTTAATTTTTGATTTCATTACGCGGATATGCTGATCTTTTTAAAAGGTGGTTTAGTCAACATTTACATTGGTTTGAATTCGTTGTTAGAGATTTGATAAGATTAAAATGTTGATTTTATTAAGAGGCGGTCATTGCATTCATTCACTCATAAAAGGCAGAAAATCAAACTTATGCGAGCATATCTCTCTTAGAGGACACAAAAAACTTTTCTGTAGCCTAAATGTATCTGTCTTTTGCCTCAGTTGACTCTGAGGAGAGGGGAGGCTCTTTTTTTTGTGAATGATAAATATTATTTAGCTTTTAAGAAATAATCTTTTTTACATTATTCGAATAATTAGGTAGGAAGCCCCGATTGCCTTTCATCCACTGGTCTTTGATTATTAATCCGCAATCCTGGTGCGCAAGTGGACCTATTCATAACTTAACTTTTTTAGAGGGGAGGGGGGGACTGGCGCCAATTTATACGTCCTTAAAATTTGGCATCTTTTCGTTGCGTTCGGAGCTAATACAATGCATTAAAAAAAATTTAGAAACTTTTGGAGAAATTTAGCGGCTTTTTCAATTGAATTTATCGAATTTAGCCAAAGAACATCTACTAGCTCTGTCAACACCTCCTAGATAAATGAAGCCTAACAACTGCTACGTCACCATGCTTTATCGTCATCACTTGGCCTACATTTATGAGTTCTATTTTCACAAAATAAAACTATTAAAAATCTCTGGTGAATTTACTCACGCATAACAAAATTTAATTTTATGACAAATGGCAGTTTCTAACCATGATTAATATAATAATATGATAAGGAAACAGATCATAATGAATAATTTTGTATGATAAAGTTATTTTAATTTTAATGTTTAATTTAAAATATTTTCTAATATTTGTAGCATTCACCAGAAATTTTAAATAGTTTTACTTTGTGAAAATAAAATTGTGATGGCCTCATGTTCGTAGGCCTTGTGATGACGTCTAAGCTTGAGTCGTTAGGCCTTCTATAAGTAGGAGGTGTTGACACTGTTCGAGGGGATCTAAATTTTTTGTTCGGGTATGTACTTTTTGAATAACATGCCCCTTAGAGCTTTTCATTCTTTTCCAAATATGATTGGGGCTGCGAGACTATATCATGTTCCTTCGGGGCTGCCATGGCCAGATAGCAGAAGCTCTGTTCCGATTGGAACACTGAAAGTGAAGCAGCGTTGGCTCTTGTCAGCCCTTGGAAGGATGATAACCTCTTTGGGCTGCTATGGACGGAATCTGCTAAAAGAAAGCCGTGTGCGTAAAATCTGTCCGTTGCACCAGTTCCCTCCATGTTGAAATGATGCTTCTGTGGTTGCCAATCCAGGTGCAGGTTTCTCATCTGGAATTAGTTCCAATTTAGGAGACCCCGTCTCTCATGATGGTACGCAGTGGTAAATCCAAAGGGTAGGCTTATCCCTGTGGGTAATAGCAAGCAATATCCAAATATCCATCTTCATCTGCGTCTTTTCAAAGATGGCAGTGAGCAGACTGAAGTCACACGAGGTCCGCGGTATCCCAGTTGGGAGAGGCGTCGGTCTCGCAGCCAAAAGCTTGTGAGTTCGATCCTGGGACCAATCAAAGACCACCTAACGATCGGTAGTCCTGCCATCTATTGGCTCTTGAATGAGGTAGAAATGATCAAGCTTGACAGGTACAGCCGCTGTCAGTCTACTCTGTATTTGGGGTTGGTACAAAATGCTATAAAGAAGTGCCGAAGTTCCCATAATCCATGAAAAGCAAGACAGAACAGACAGAAGTCACACAAAAATGCCAGAATCACTCTCACTTACGCAAGTGCCTGAAATAAAAATAACCCATCACCAAGATGATAAGAGAATTGAAAAATTTAAGAGTTGCACATATCCCGCTATAAACTAACATAATAAAAAATTCTCGGCTGTTACTCCAAATTTCACAGCGAAATGGTGGCTTGGGAAAGAATTTTTACTTTCAATTTCAGCCCTCGTATTATAAGCACAAAGAAAGTCCTTCGTTACGGCTGGATGCCCTGCTCATGAGCGTATCATGACGTGAAAAGCTGGGAGTGAAAGAAACAGATTCGAGAAACGCCAGGTTTTTTGCTTAACATTTAATAAGGCGTGGACTTCTTCGTTCCCATGTGTTGCCATGTATTGCAGGCACGATCGCTTTGTCAGTACTGCTGATAATCATTATATCGTGAAGGCAAACAATATTTAACTGAAAGAGGTGATTTATCAATTTTTTGTAAAAGCTCCCATAGATGTTACTCTTTACTTAGCTCTTGGTTTTTTTTTATCTGTTTAAGAAGATTTTAATAAACAGATTTTAAAGTTTAATGAAGCTGTAATCTATTAGGTTTTGTAGTTAAATGAGGAACCTCATTTCTATTATTGATTATTTGATGCTGCTCTGTAAATCCAATCATTAGCCTTTTAACGCGAAGTGTTCCCGCTCTGGGAACACCAAACTCTGACGTTTTGACTGTTGCCAGTCACGAAGAATAGATATGATCTCTATAAAAATAGTTGCGGGTGACCTAGATACATGAGAATCCTTTACTTTTTAGCACGTCCTTTCCCGTAAAAAAATTGTCACAATTATTTTTAACAGCACTGACATCTTCTGAAAAATGGAAGAATGCGAGAACAGCTGGATAGATTGCCCAATGCTGAAAAAAGGGCAGCCGTTGCCATCGCTCGACTTAACTACCAGCAAGATGGAGGATGATCGAAACGTTCATCGCGTGCCACAGATCTAGAGATCCCTTTTTCGACGACAGCTGGCTGTGCCCGCGCACAGCCAGCTGTAAAAAAAGGGGATCTCTAGATCTGTGGCACGCGATGAACGTTTCGATCGTCCGCCATCTTGCTGGTAGTTAAGCCGAGCGATGGCAATGGCTGCCCTTTTTTCAGCATTGGGAAAGGGTTGCGCCTCAAAGACGCCTGTTGATTACATGATGAAAATATATAGGATGCTTCAAAATTAGAGAAACAAACTTCAAGAAGGAGTAGGTTACACAAAGACGGTTCATAATCACACATCGATGTAGAGTCTGAAACGTTCATGTACCTACTAATGATCATTTTAGATGAACAGTTCAAGTGATACTGCACTTTCCGTTAAAACGTCTTTACAAAAACTAATGCATCTTTCACATGTTGCACTTGATAAAAATTGTTAATTCAGAATTTTTTCTTTCATTACATTGATGAAATTGTCGGAGGAGAGCCCATTGTTTATTATGGATTGATTATGTATTCTGGGTGATTTAAAACAAGTGACTTGCCACAGATTTCATTCCGACACACCATCCCTTTTCACCATAATAGTGACTTCAAATTCATGTGCCAAATTATTTTGTTCGTTTAAAATAATTGAAAACTTTGTAAAATAGCACATATAGAAAAGGTATTTTCGTTTGGACAAAACGATCATTTTGGGTAGTACAAAAATGTTCACCCTACGTCAGTTGCAAAAACTTATCACCATGCTCAAGAGCAGAAAGTTAGAACTGATGTTGTTTCTAATTTTTCTTTAATTTGCAACATAAGTAACCCCTCTGTGGTATTTAGGTTTGGAGTAAGGCTCAGACAAAATATATCTATTCTCATTGGTGTGTGTGTGTGGGGGGGGGGGGCGTTACTTTTACCCGCACATTGTTCTGCCGTTACTCTGCACCTACAGCACAACCTAACTTGTAACTGCAGCACGTTTAAGTTCTCTTTTAAATCATTCTTCAGTTAATTTAGGAGTATGACATGGAGCAATATCCTGCTGGAATTTTCCTTTAGAGCCCATCTAAAAATAGCGCAATGGATGCCAGATTTGTGTAAAGCAAGCATACCTTAAAAAACTGTATAAATTATGTTATCATCAACTTGTTGCAGAAATTACTATCGGATGAATGAATTATTATTGAACTGACAAAACTCAGGGAGAAAGACGCCAAATTTGGGATTCCAATGAAGTAGCCCGTGTGTGCTTTAGACAAATAAAGTAATATAACTGGTGTTCTTTTAAGTGATTTTTCAATATGCAATATACAAATAGCATAAAATGAGAGAATGTTTTCAGCAAAGGCTAATTATTAAATGAGTTCTACTGCATAATGGAGGAAAGTTTTTAAATGACGAAGTGAGACCAGACTGTCTGGCTCATAATGACAAGCCGCCACTGTATATAGGTTTCATAATTAAAAGGGAAAAGACACTATACTTTCATGTAAATTAAATTATAATTAAAATCATTTAAGACATCAAATTCAATGATTAACGATCTTTAAAATGTATTAATTTCCAGACTCCGTATTGAATTACGTATAACCTAAACCATCAAGTAAATGTACTATAGCGTGGCTTAACTTTTATACCTCTAAAGCAAAATTAATTATTAGACCACTGTGTATAATTTGGTGAGTCATCCAGCAAGAGATATATTACAAAATTAGACGCACTGTTCTAAAAGAATAGAATAATTGGGTATAAGAGGGGTGGAGAACCTAAGTCACGCATAATCAAGGTGGCACGCGAAAAAAATGTTTTGTTGACACGCGACAAATAATACTCTAACACGCATAGCACAGCAAGTAATAATGAATCGGCCAAATTATAAAAATAGCTTTTGAAAGCGAGTCTATTAGCGAAGTTCAGAAAAATTATGAGGAAGGTAAACAACAGGACGATGTCCAAATTACGAAAATGACAAGATAAATCATACTAAATACATAAGTTATGAACCTTTCGCAAAAGCAAAAATTAACAGGGCTAGCCTGGTAGCGTGTGAAAGTGTCGTGGAGCGAAAATGACGTCACGAAAATATTGCCTAGTAACAGGAGGTGGTATTTTTGCACCCTTGATAACTGTTTTTTTAACCCTTTGCAGTCCTACTAAATTTATACCTGGTGTTCCAAAAATGACTGATGAATTTTGAAAGTCAATAAAAAAAGACGGAACACGATAGATATGTATCGTTTGCGGCTTTATGATTAGGAAATCAGGGAATTTTCTCCTACCAAATTGCAAATTTAGTTAATATTTTCACCCACAGGTGGCGCTGAAAACTATGAAAAAATAAAAACCGATATGAAAATTTTGAAAGGACTGTTGCAAGAAACTAAGCAATGACATTTTCAATGTAATCCCCATTTGCTGCAACAACGTGACGCAGTCTGAAGCAAAATTTTCTAGACATCTGTTCAAACATGTCCCTTGGAATTGTCTCCCATGCAGTACAGATGTGCTGCTTCAGCTCCGCAGTTGTTTGTGGAGTTTGACGGTATACCCAAATCTTTCAGGTACTCCTAAAGAAAAAAGCCGCAGGGCGTTAAGTCTGGCGAATAAGGAGGCCATGCCATGCCACTTTGCCATGGTTTTTATTTTTTATAGTTTTCAGCGCTACCTGTGGGTGAAAATGTTAACTAAATTTGAAATTTGGTGGGATAAAATTCCCTGATTTCTAAGCATAAGGCCGCAAACGATACATATCTATCGCATTCCGTCTTTTTTTTTATTGATTTTCGAAAGCCGTCAGTCATTTTTGGGACTCCCTGCACATAGTTTTCATGCTGTCGGAATTAATTTTCTTTAAACAAACAATAATACATAATAAGTAAAATTTTGAAGGAAAAACAAATTTACGTGGTAACGTTGGTCTACCTATTGTGTACCCTCATAATAAAGTGGTCTTTATAGCTACCTAAGCTTATAGATAGCAGGTGTCCGCCTTTCGAAAAATAACAATTATGGGAGCACAGTATTAATTCATGAACAATTTCTTCAACATTTGTATTCTTTCATAGGAAGAGTAAAAATTGATATAGTCTACTATATAGTTACGCTGACCCCTTATTCACTCTGTTACAATTCTGGGTAACCAATCCAAAATAAAACTTTTATCGCCATTACTCCAAGAAGATTAAAAATTTCAAAAAGATTAAAAAGCACAAAAAGCGTAATAATATCTACATCTTTTTTGCTATCCGCTTGAAATTTTCCATAATTATGTATAAAAATATAAAGAACTATCTGAGCTCCTTTAAAAATCTGAAAATCCACCCGTTTCTTCATTTTTAAACGATTTTTCGCTCTTTTCAGCTCCATTTTGTTTCCGAGAATAAAAAAGTGAATCATTTCCGTGACAAAATTAGCTGTTTTAAGTGTCAATGACGTCATCATCACGGTTATCAGACTTTGAAGGGAAAATTTTGCGATTCCTATTTGTTTAAAATAGTTTTTCCAGATAACATAGTTTATTTATTTTTTATTATGCATGCCGTCTGCATAAAGCATTGATATAAGAGGGTCTGTTTACTCAAAACGAAATGGTTCGAATGCAAAAAGTTTCACGCGCGTTTCCATATGAGAAATTCGATTTGGGTATATAATAAAAATTGAATATGAAATTATTTATTTTAGATGGACGAAGATGAAATATATTGAGCGTAGACATATTTTCGCCAAATGTTTCTTCTAACGCCCGTTGTAATTGCCTCCACAACAGGTTTCACTTTTAGTCTTAAAACAGAGAACAATAAAAAGCGAAACGGTGTAAAAGCTTTGGTTGGCTCAGAGTAAACATGCGACCGCACAGGGTTAATACTGCACCAAGCCTACTCATCTTTCCAGGTTTGAGATGCCTATGACCCGGTAAGAGTATTTATTATAAATTCCAAAATTTACGATTACATAATTTTGAAAATATATGATTAACAAATGGAAAGAATACTACAAGAAATATCAGTATCAGTGGGGACAAGGGAAGTTGTCTTATAGTATGATAATTATTAATTATTATGTTAATTTTAAAACAAATCTTTCTTATAACAGAATTCTGATAGTACAATTCAGCAAATAAGTGGAAAGAACACTTAACCTTTTGAGGCGCAACCCTTTCCCAATGCTAAAAAAAGGACAGCCGTTGCCTGGACTTAACTACCAAGAAGAGGGCGGACGATCGAAACGTTCATCGTGTGCCACAGATCTAGAGACCGTTTTTTAACGCACCCAGCTGCTTCAAAAAAGGGTCTCTAGGTCTGTGGCAAGCGATGAACGTTTGGATCGTCCGCCCTCTTGCTGGTAGTAGAGAGCGATGGCAACGGCTGCCCTTTTTTCAGCATTAGGCAATCTATCCAGCTGTTCTCGTATTCTTCCATTCTTCAGCAGATGTCAGTGCTATTAAAAATAATCGTGATAATTTTTTGACGGTAAATGACGTGCTAAAAAGTATAGGATTCTCGTGGAGTTATGTCACCCGCAACTATTTTTATAGAAATCAGATCTATTCTTCGTGACTGGCAACAGTCAAAACGTCAGAGTTTGGTGTTCCCAGAGCGGGAACACTGCGCGTTAAAGGGTTAAACACTTAGATATAAAATTTAAAAAAATTAGACTGATACTAGGAATTTTAATTATTTAATTTTTTTCACAATTTAAATCTTATTCTACAGTTAGTGAGATTGAAACTTTTTCTCTTTTTTTTTCCTTCTTTTCTTCTTTCTTTTTTATTTTTACTATGTTTTTGATATCTTCATTTTTCATTCCGCAGCCGGGCCAACTCACTCATTTGATTTTGAGCTTTGCATGACATGGCAAGGGCACCTATCATAAAATTCTAAGTCCACTGTAACAAAATTTTGAAAACACAATCTCAACGACTGACCCAGAGTTCATCCCCAGCTGTCACACCAGATCAACTTTGGCAACGTGTGGAAGCTGCTTGGTCTGCTGTACCCCAAGAACACATTCAAAGTCTCTTTGAATCAATGCCGAGGCGTGTGGCAGCTGTGATCTCCAACAACGGCGGCTACTCTGGGTACTGATTTTGGCAGGAACCACGCTTCATAGAATGCTGTAAATTTAATCATTTGTTACTTGGTCAACATGTTATCTACACAATAAATTTTGTTGTGATATCTCTTGTTTTTCTTGGTGTTGCAATTTGGGTGGCCAGCAGTGTATATAAATAAATGGAAAAAAACACATGAACTCTCTTACAGTAAAATTTTGAGAATACAACAGAAAAAAAAATAGAAATAGAAAGAAAGAAACACGTGAAGCACTTATAAATAAAAATTTAGAATTTGATTGCTGTAATATATAGAGTGAGACATCTCAGAAATCGGAGTCCCCGTTAAGTAGCTAGAGAGGTAAGGGTAAGAATGAATATGTATTGTGTGTTTGGTTTTGCGATAATTCGTTTATGTGATAAATAACTTTGGATACTAAGTTTATTCTTTTTTAAAATGTAAGTAACCCAAGAAGAGAGCAATTGAGCTGGAGATCTTTTTAATGTGAAAACTAGTTGCGAGGAGACAATCTAATACATAATGCAGAGAACTTCTTTGTTTATCCCTTTAACGCGCAGTGTTCCCGCTCTGGGAACACCAAACTCTGACGTTTTGACTGTTGCCAGTCACGAAGAATAGATTTGATTTCTTTAAAAATAGTTGCGGGTGACATTGCTCCACGAGAATCCTTTACTTTTTAGCACCTCATTTCTCGTAAAAAAATTGTCACGATTCTTTTCAACAGCACTGACATCTGCTGAAAAATGGAAGAAAGCAAGAACAGCTGGATAGCTTGCCCAATGCTGAAAAAAGGGCAGCCGTTGCCATCGCTCGACTTAACTACCAGCAAGATGGCGGACGATCGAAACGTTCATCGCGTGCCACAAATCTAGAGACCCTTTTTTGACGCAGCTGGCTGTGCCCGCGCACAACCAGCTGCTCGTAGTGAAGTCGAGCGATGGCAACGGCTGCCCTTTTTTCAGCATTGGGAAAGGGTTGCGCCTCAAAGGGTTATGGCAATTGCAGACAGGCGAAGATTGTCATTGATAACGAAAGCAAATGATTTGGAATAAATTTTTAAAATTGTCATTTATTTCTCGATTATGCGATTCCAGCAATCAGATCGCGCTTACGAGAATATCGCCTTTCTCTTTTGTTCGTAACAACTGAAAGCCCGGTAAAAAGATCCTAAGTAAAATATCGTTTATCCATAAGTTGTCTATCATAAAAAGTGTAGACAGTTTTTGTTAATTTGAGTGGATATGCAGATTTATTTCCAGTTTCTGAATTTCTAAACTGGATATGGTACGGTCCTGGCCCGAACCTAGCTCGAGCGTTGTAGTTCACTAATGAACTCAGGGTCAAGCTCTACGTAAATTTCCGGAATTACAGGAATTTATGGGAATCCACTATTTTACATATTCCTTGAGAATATTTTTTTAAAATATTGTCAAGGTTTTAGTTATTTGTTAAACGTCCTGTTTACTTTTTTTATACATTTAACATTATCAAAATGTATACTATAATTAATTCCGTATCTATTTTACATAATCCTTGACAATATTAAAAAAAATATTGTTAAGGTTTCAGTTATTTTTTAAACGTCCTGTTTACTTTTTTTTATACATTTAACATTATCAAAATGTATACTATAATTAATTCCGTATCTATTTTACATAGTCCTTGACAATATTTTAAAAAAATTTCATCATTTTGCCAGAAATAAAAAAGTGTATACTAAAAAAGTGAACAGGAGTCTAACAAATAACCGAAACGTTTCCTGGGTATTTCAGAACAGTGCTTGTAGTTAATTATGAGATCGGTCGACTGTTTATATTCATTCATCAGTAGGAAATAGAAGAAACGAAGGACTTTTTGACTGCAAATCAGTAACGAAATCATTTTGAATTATGAGATTCAAATAATAAACTTATTGTCTTCTATTTGTTAATTTTCGGCTTCGATTAAATTTTGGGTTCGGTTTTTGAAGAATCGCGAATTCATCTCTACCATGCACATCAAGAAATGCTACTCAACTGTAGCCAATATCTTTAGTAAAAAAAAAAATGAAAATAAATGGTCTGTTAATCACGATTTTGTGAAAAATGTTAAAGCGAGAAAGAAATAATATTAAAATTAACAAAAAACTAAACATGTGCAGCAATTTCTTAATTATTTAAATTAAATTGTTTTTTAATTAAAAAAGGGGCTCGAATTTTAAGCCCTAGGTCTAGAATCTTTAAGAAAGCATCAAACATTATTGTTTTTCTAGATGATTTATGCATAGTTTTATTTCTAAAAAAATTGCTTTTAACAGTTTGAAGCTTTTGCTTCTCCAAGCAGATTCCAAAATTAAATTTACAATACATGCTTTAAGTATCTTTTTGTTATTTTCTGCTGTAATCTCACGGCAGATAGTATTTTAAACCTTTTTTCTAAACCTATTCTTTATAAAGTTCTTTAAAAGTGTTTTAATGATATTGAAACTATATTTAGTTTTATTTAGAGAATATTTTCCAAATAAAAGTATTCATGTATCTTTTGCATTGTAAAATTTGTGAATTTTATTCTAAATATTGATACTTTAGATTGATAGTTAAATTGGTAGAAAACTTTCCGTTATTTTTTTTAAACTGAACAAATATTATTTTCAGTTACTTGAAAGTCTTCCAAAAATATATTAATTTTGATAAGTCTTTAGATTTTCTAGTTTAATATTATTTAAAAAAAATTAATACTGTCTTTTTAACAATATTTCTATTTAATTTTCTTCTCATTGTTAGAAATAAAATGCTTTTAAATCTTGTTTCAAAAATATTTTTTGTGTTCTTACCCGAAACCAAAATGCTTCCTTATATCCAGAAAACTTTTCGATGGCACAATTTTTAAATAATTTCATCTTTACTATCCAGTAAGTTATGCATATTGTGGCGTACAGCAGAAGTCTATGGTTGTTTTCTAACGTTTTACACCTGCAGACTAGGGAAGATAAGAAAAAGATTTCACGGATCTTACTGTCCAAATGATAAAACGATACATAAACTTGTGTTTTATTTATTCAATCAAACGTTATATAAATACAATTTTTAGTTTGTAGACTTCATTAGTGCTTATTGTTTAATAATTCGATTTGTTCGCTGACTGGAGCTGATTCACGGGCCAATAGTTGGGAAATAGTGGTCTAAGACCTTCTGGAAGATGTCTTTTAAAGACCTCTTCAATTATTCATTCAGCTTTTTTGTGCTTTCTTGCATTTTATACAAAAATAATTTATTGGAAATTTGAGTAACGAGGGAAAATAGAAAAATTTAAAAAATATAAGGATTGCTGGAATACAGGATCAAATTAAATACTTTTAATATTTTGAGCTAATTTGAAAGTGTAATGTCAGATTCAGCTTTTCTAAAGATTTTACATAAGCAAAAAGGTGAAAATGACTTGAGACGATAAATTAGGGCTGTATTAGTTTGTTATACTGTGGTCGTTTTTTAGCTTGCAATTTTTTTCATAAATTTGAAGGCTCACTTTCCACAGTGACGTTTCGGGCATTGTGAATTTTATGCCATCAACTAAAGAGCTGGAAATGTGGAACGTTGAATGCATCTACTTTAAAAATTTTTCGAAAAACTACGAGGGGAGATTTAGACTAAATGCTTCATTCTCTGTGAACATACCTTGACTGTACCAGCGCAGATTATACTCTAGTGACTTCAGTACGCAGTTTATACTCCTTTTAAAGTAGTACGCAGATTATACTCTGTGACTTTAGTAAAGAGACTCGAAGCAAAAACGACTTGCATATAATCTTAAAAGTATGTTTTTCATAGGTAACTATGTTTTACGAAGTCTAGTTAGTTTTTCTATGATTTAAACCACCTATTCCATATTAGCCGACTATTTCATTATAACCTCCATTCCTAACTTTTAATAAATAAATTTTTCTTGTAACAAGAAAATAAATAATATTCTTTTTCAAGTGACACACACACATTTCATTATAATACGTTACAAAATGTACTCCTGGTGATTTTAAGGATTTTATTAAAAAACCAGTAAAGTTATTACTAGAAATGCAAGATATTTCAAAATACCCCCCTCTCATTTATTAAAAATATTTCCAATATAATCTTAAGACACTTAATAAAATTATATTTAAGAGCTATAAAACTGTTCATGGATAAAGAAATTCATTAAAGGTACTTAAAATTTATTTATTTGTATATACACTACACCTAAATGTAAATATATGACATTCGATATGAAACGATGCTTAATTATTTTATGCCTCTAATGTTTACCTCACTGTGAAAATTCTTCACACATATTTACGTAAGTCGGATTGTTTTACTAGCAGGTGAAGCTTTCGCCACTTCATTAAGCGAATAATAATATTTTTGCACTAACGAGAGCTTAATTACGGGATCATTTGTGTGTTCAATGTATTAGAAGATGTTATCTCTTGCATCTAAAACAGTTATCGCAATACTCCGAAGAAATCGTTGGCGGTTGGGACGGGAAGATCTATAATTAAAGATATAAATCTCTAGCTAACAGTACATAAGTGTCTCGTGAATTTAATGTCTTCAGTTATTAAGAAAAGTATACACTATTATCACGTCCTGTTTTGTGTAATTTGAGTAATTTATTACACGTTGAGCGGAAAGCAGGATGGAAGTTCTAATTTGAAATACTTGAGAACATTGACTTTGATTCCAGGGTGATAGTTTAAGAGGCAAGTTTTCTGAAGTACTAATCTGAATACTTCAGATCATTGGCATCGATACCAGGTTAATATTTTAGCACGCATATTTTCTATTCTAATTTAAAATACTTGAGAACAGTGACTTTGATTCTAGGATGGCATTTTAACAGGCAAGTTTTCTAAAATTTTAATCTGAAATACTTGAGAACATTGACTTAGATTTCAGAGTAATATTTTAACATCAAGCAAGTTTTTTAAAGTTCTGTTTCGCAATAAAACGGATTAAGCAATATTACTTTTATACTTTTATATATACTTTTAAAATACTTATTTTAGGTACGCACTTACGATACGTATCTCAAATAAGGGCTGAAAAGACATCTTGTGAAAATTAAAATTCCAGATACACCACGGAATAAGGCAATGGCCAATTTTAGGCTCGGAATTGGTCAAGACTGCTTGGTGAGCCATCTCTATCGTAATGGCATTCTTATGAAACCCTAATTGCCCATTTTACAAGTTAAATGAGGAAATTGTCAAAATCCAGGTCGTGAGAATGCTCTGAGATGCGTAGAATTTCTGAAGTAGAGAAAAATGGCAGAGGCCAGAAGTTAAATAATGTGATATTGTCTTTTCACGTTATACGTCCAGAGTTTCGTTCTGTACGTAAAACGGCTGTCTTACTCTCTTCCATTAGAACACAAATAAGAAAAAAACATGTTTTATACTTTTCGCATCTCAGTTTCTAAAATAAGCATTCTATAACATGTTTTTTTTTTTTTTTTATTGTTAACTTCCTATTGTTGATCATCTTCTAAATGTATTTCCTCTCACCAGTGGCGCACACAAGGGAGTGGTCTAAGGGGTCCGGATTCCTCCCAAAAGAGCTGTCAATTTTTCTTCGTTAAATCGTCTTGTAATTTTTGACTTTTAAATGTGTTAGAAGACACCTAATTCTTATTTTATCCAGTTAAGATAGATAAATAAAAGCACAATGAAAGGGGGTTATGATAAAAATATGAAAAATCCGCATCTTTTCAAGTGGTTGGTGTCACAGCTTTATGGGTTGGACCCCACTAAGAGAAAATCCTGTGTGCGCCACTACCTCCCACACAAAATTCTGAAAGCAAAATAAAATTTTCCAACAAAATAACAAAATTTTTCCATTCTTATCTAAAAAATCGTCTAAAGTATTTTAAAACTACTTTATATATATATCGATTTTTAACTCGCAAAAGAGATGTGCAGTGGCGCACACAAGGGAGGAGTCCAGGGGGTCTGGATCCCTCCCAAAAGAGTTATAAATTTTACTTCGTTAAATCAAGATGATCTATTTTTTGACAGTTTAATGCGTTCTAAGACTATCAAATTCATATATTTAGCACATACGATAAATAAATAAAAACACGATTCAAAAATATGGAAATATATTAAAGTGCTTTATGAAAGCTGGTCACTGCCAAGGAGTTGGACCCCCTCCAAGAGAAAATCCTGTGTGCACCACTGGAGATGTGAAAGTGAGTTTCAATATGAAAAACAATAAATAAGTATTTGCTTATTTATAAATAATTTCTAGCGGAAAGAGAAAGAGAAACAAAAACAAAAATGAATGGATATATAACAGGGGCATAGCCATTAAAATTTTTCTGTTGGGGTGTAATAAATTATAACCGCGCATAAAGAAAGGAAATTTCAACATAATGTAACGATCTAAAAGATCATACTAATTAATAGAAACATTTCGTGGGGGGAGGGGGGTGGGGATTTATTTTTTTATTATTATTTACTGTCGTGGCCATGCTCCTAATATGTAATATTTAAAATTGTAACGATTAAATGAAAAAAGAATGGGGCAAAATGGTATGGCCTGACTCTATTTTAGCCAATAGTGTAAACAAATTTGCATTTATTTATATGTTTGGGGTTAGAAGTTGTTGAGTTTTTTTTTTTTTTTTTTTTTTTTGTCGGGAGGGGGGGGTTGTTTGACTGGTTGTTTAGTTGGTTGTGTGCGTGTGTCTCATTCGTAAGAAAATGTTTAAATAACCTATTTTGAAAATAATTGAATAACCAATCCTACAACCAGATCCAATCTGTTCGATCCCACTGTAGAAAAGAGACGAGATAATAATTAGAGATATCCCTTCTGAATTTATCATTGCTTCGTTTAATCGGTCTTTGAATGTTCCGCTGAGGTTAGAGGGGATAATTTGGAGATCTATATGGACGAGTAGTGTTGGGCAAATAGCAGGCGTGCTTGCGTTAGCACAACACTTGACTGTACTGAACATTTAAAGTCTACTGATGCAAAAAGATCGCTGAAATGATAAGAACCTAGGTTGCAGTCCTCCGAAATTTGTCGAGCTGGTTCTCTAGAGAAAAAGTGACTTTTTTTTTTAATGTAAGGCAAATTCAGTTCCTTTCTCTAAATCTTCACAAAACATCCATTAAACAAATAGATACATTCTTCGTGAAGGTAATCGGCCTTGACCAGAACATGCCATCATTGCCCAACTAACACTTTCCGAGGTCCTAGGCCTAACACTTTTGGAAGCCCCATACGATTATGCATATAGTCACGAGTACAAATATTTGTTAGCAGTAGCGTACTGAAAGGTGTGTGTGTCGGGGGGGGACCCTTTGTCGGAAAGTTTTTAACTTATAGACCATAAAGTTTTATGCACAGAAGTTGGGCTTTCTTCTCTTTCTCTCTCTAACGGCTAGGTAAGTGAACTGTTCTAGACCTGACCACTACGAGGGCCGGAGATGTTGGCCATTATGGGGGCGCCTAGTAGGCAGACCTACGTTGCCCCCTATGAGTAGTCTCCTAATTTTGAACTAATTGCAGATGAGAGACCTAGCACCTTAAATCAGCAACCCGAGAAGTATTGTTTGAACATGGAGGACATTGAAGCCATGAACAGGTTTAAGGTGCACTATCTCCCATTAGCGTACACGGTCCCACAGCAAGTCCAGCCGAGAGAGGTGTTCACGCTCCCAGGCACTGGTCAAGCCGGTGATGCTTTTCACTTTCCGTGTTCTTATGGGAACGGAGCAGAGCGACTAGGCCACTGCGTTACACGTTCATGAATGTTCCGTCGTGGAATTCTTCCGACTTTAACATGACGCTTTTTTGTTTGTTTTTTTTAATTCCTAAATACAATGCAATCAAACACTTTTGCAAGACAGCTTGTGTTATAAAATTGCAACTTTTTCTTTCTTACCCTTAATGTTTTTTAATGCTGATTCTTTAAAAAAATACTAGAACTTAAACTATTTTAGTCATTTTGGGTTCCCTACAAATTGGGGGTCCAGAACCGAAGCCTAGCTGACCTGGGTAATCAAATATCATTGTAATGGTGCATATCATCGTAAATGCTCTTACTATTTACAATAAACGATGATACAAATCTAAATAATATAATAATAAATCGGGGTCCTTATTTTCAGAAGAGATGGTGGCTTACTTCAATTCGAGTAAAGCCCTCTGCAACCGCCTGCCCCCGTAAGTTAATATTTGGAGGACAAAAAGTATTTTAGTTTAAATTAAGGCATGGACTTAACAATAGCTCATATAGAAGTCCAAGTTGAAGTTGCGTATTTCAACCTTGCAATGGATAAGGGCAAAAATGTGTTTTCGCATTCCATTAAGATAAGATAAATGCGTTCATAAGAAAGATGTTTCAATGTAGTTGAAGGTGCCGTTAAACCTAGATTTTACCTGTACACTTCCATCTTGAAAAACAACAACAACAGTGATTACCTTTTTGTACCCTGTGCCCAAAACACCGATCTTTGAATGTTCAATATTGTACTTTACAGTCACTCAACGCTGCATAAAGCGAAATCCTCGCAGCGGCGTAGCAAAGCTAGGAGCGAAGGGGTAGGATAAAATAAAAACAAATATGAGGGGCCGCAGAAAGCCTAAACATACAGTGAATGGGGCTGAAGGACCCCACTGGCCGATAATCGTCTCTCAAAGCTCGGAATCAACGATGGGAAAATAAAAATCTTCACTGTAGCGTCTTTTCAAAGATAAGAGTGAGCAGGTGAAATTCGAGACCAAGAAAGTGAAAAAGTTGACCCATCTCTTTGGAAAAGTTCTCCGCAAGCTATTGATTTTAGGCAATCTAATAACGTAAGCAAATTAGATAAAAGCAACTACAACTAAGGAAAAATAAAATAAAACAAAATCTGAAATTCTTCCAGATTTTATTTACGCACTCGGCTGGAAGAATTTCAGTTTTTTTTTTTTTTAATCTATTCAATCAAATCTGCCATATAGAGGGAAATGATAACTGTATGCGCTCATACAGACTCCTGTTCGCATCATTTTCTTGCTGAAAATTGCATCCATTGTTGTTTGGTCCCTAGTGGTGAAATGTTTTGGATGAGTGCGTACTGGAAAATCTAAAGTATCTATTTCAGTTATGAAATTAGATCCTGGATCGGAATTTAATTCTATGTTAAAATCTTCTACTAAAACAGTCTTACAATCATCCTCCTTCAGCAACGTTTCGAATAGAGCGTCTAATTTATCTTCATAAGAAATTCGAGGACTAGCGTATGTAACGGCAAATCTCACTTTATCCTGAATATACGCAATGACCATTTGAACACCATTGATCTGGCTCGTGTAGGCACAGGTAAAGTGTTTCATTAAGTTTTCCTTTATAAAAATCATAACCCCAGATGCAGTGGCGTAGCCAGAAATTATTCATAGGGGGGGTAGGACTACTTCAACTCATATATATGTTTAGGTGTGTGTGATAAGGGAGGTCAAGCATAATATAGGTCAAGAATATGCATTTTGTATGGCCAAAAAAATTCCACATGGGGGGTGACCCCCCTAAATCCCCCCCCCCCCTTGGCTAAGCCACTGCCCAGATGGCTTTCTGTTTTGGAAAACGCTGTTTATCCGTTCGACCAAAGTGAATCCTGGTATTTGAAAATCATCTGAAGGGATAGTCCATGTTTCCGTTAGCAATATCAAATCACTCTGCAGAAAACATGAATCAAACGGAAAAGTGACCACGGCACGTGTTTGAAAGTGTTTGAAAGAAATAGCACCCCAGTGCTAATAAATAATAATTACTTTAATTGAACGTTAAATCTGGAAAATAGTTAATCATGTATGTGAGTATTTTAGCCGTTAAAGTGCAGTGAATATGTGAGAAAATGTGAAAGGAATCTTATTTAAAAATATTATCTATAAAATTCTTGCTTTAAAATGTAACAAATATGAATTCTACATCGAGGCACAGCTTGTTGAAGAATGTTAAAACTTGTTGAATAATAATTTGTTTGATTTTAGTGTAAAAAAACGACATTATTTTGAAATCTAGTTAACATTTGAAAAGCCTATTTAACCCCTTTGAGGCGCAACCCTTTCCCAATGCTGAAAAAAGAGAGCCGTTGCCATCGCTCGATTCACTACCAGCAGCTGGCTGTGCTCGCGCACAGCCAGCTGTCGTCAAAAAAGGGGTCTCTAGATCTGTGGCACGCGATGAACGTTTCGATCGTCCGCCATCTTGCTGGTAGTTAAGTCGAGCGATGGCAACGGCTGTCCTTTTTTCAGCATTGGGAAAGGGTTGCGCCTCAAAGGGTTAAAGGGTTAAAAGTCCAAGAAGGATATTTGACTTAATCTAGAGTATTTTTTTTTAGTAGATTCTCACAGTAAAAACGTTTTGATTTGTTTGGTATGAATGCCTCATACAGTTAAGCCCGCCTAATGAATATTGTTTAAAAGAAATTCCGCTTATTGCAATAACTTTTTGATATACCAAACAGCAGTAAATTGTCAGTTTGGTCCCGGATAATGGAGTATCACGTTTATCAGAATAATTTTTTGTAGAAAACTGTCTATTCCATTAAGCAGGCTTGACCGTATATACAATTTGTTTGTTAAATTGAGATGTAGACAGCAGATACTATCCACAAAGATGCAAAAGTGATATAAAAATTGCAGTGCTATATATTAAATTTTTCTCAGCCAGCTTGATGTAATTAGATCTTTTTTGTTAGAGCCTAGTTTAAGTCTAGCAGTTTTATTTGTAAAATGAATTTAGAGATAGTGTAAAACTATTTTGTGACTAAATTTTTCATTTTCATTCTCTCGATGTCTAAGTATTTCTTTTTCTTACTTTCGCAGGTTGTTTTTCTGAAAAATCAATGAACTAGAAGTTTCATCAGGGTCTTCAAGAAACCAATGAACTGACAATTTTTATGGCTTCTTTAGAACCTTATCCTTATTAAATATTCCACCATTTTCAATTTTTTTATTGTACTATTGTTATTTACGTTTTAATAATGATCAGTGTTAGAACAATAATGTATTGCGTGCCATCGGCTATTCTCGGTTCATGCTACGGCAATGTGACAGAGTCTTGAATCAATATAAAACTATTTTTATACAGTGGAGATATGTAAAAATATGTTGCATTATATTCTAATTGTGTAGCATGTACATTTGTCATATTTAAAGAATTCTGAAAAAGTATAAATTAATTTGAAATGTATGTAAAACAAAATTTTCGTATCGATTACGCAACCCTTTTTTATATATAGCATTGTACTTGTGATACTCAAACTATAATATCATGAAATATTAAAATATATAAATATAATATTAGTTTTATACAGCATTAAAATGTATTTTATCTAATTTAAACCTTTAGTTTGTGGTTTTCATAACAAAATAAAGAGTTAAAAATTAAATTAGAAATATTTTCATACATTCATCAGTATACAGGGTGTCTAGTGTTAACGGTGCCCAATGGCTAGTTCCTGGACCGTTAGTCAGAAAAATGTACTTCCAGTTGCAAAAATATTTTAAATTTTTAAATCTATTATTTCAGAAATATTATAAGTCAACACATTTATTCCTGTAAAAATCACAAAATGTAAGTTTATATACGGTCCCAAGGTCACACTCGTCAGTTATATATAGGAAATTTTCCCCAGCACAACTGCATTAAAAAAATAATAATGAAAATCTGAGAAAAGTGCTTTTACTATAGAAATTCACCGATATATGAAGCAGCAAACATTTTGATTTTTACGCCACTTTTTTATGCTAAAAAACGCCCCTTTGCATTAAACCATTAAGGGGCCATATTGAAATTTTAAATCATAGGTTTTAATATCATTTGCTAACATAACGCGAAGAAAGAAGCTAAGCTTATCATTCTTTTAAGTAGAAGGCTATTAGACAGGACTTGACAAAAGGGATCTTTAAAAAAAAATTCTGTAAAAGAAGTAACAGAATTTTGATAAATCGTTTAAGGTATAATTTTATGCTTATTTTATTCGTTGCATATGTAATATTTTAATCATATTTAGTTTAATACATATATATATGAAAACTGTTAAAGAAATTACTAATAAACTTTACCGCTCAATGCACTGTATTAATTATTCTCAAACTCATTTTATATACATCCCCTATTTCGCAGCTGAAAAGTTAGCTTGGCGATATCTTCCATTTTTGGCGAGAAACTGGCAACCGCTACAGTTATTACAAATGGGAAGTATTGTTGGAATCTGATTGGCGAAGATTGTAAAACAGTTTTATTAGGCGATTTTTATGTAGATTTCAATTTAAGAAGTGTTTTATGGAAAAAGGAAGATAAAAAATACACATGAATAATGATATACTTTCCAACTTAATGGAATAAGGAAGAAAAATAGGGATGGCGCATGGATTATGATTTTTCCTAACTTGTAGGATCAGGGGATAAGCTTAAATTTTGCCATTTTTACATGAATAAATTTCTTGAAATAAAATATCTCTGAGATAACGGATTTTAAAATTTTAAAAAAATTTTTTAACCGGAAGTATACCTCTATTACTAACGGTTCAGGAATTTAGCCATTAGGCACCGTTATCGACGTACACAGTGCAAATTGCAGATTTGTGCCATAAATATTAGAGGAAATTTAATTTCATCAGAACGACATTTTAAATATATTTTTTAAACATATATTTGATATTAGTATGTATTACGATTGTATTACTTTGTTATCATTTGTATTTGTCCGTTCAACTTGCAATAACGTGAAGCAATTTTACATCAATATAGAAAATTCTCCGCACAATAAGATGTCTTCCAGTTAATAGTTTGAATTATATTACATTTCTATTTTGTTAATAGCATATATCATTTTTAACGAGTTTGGAAAAAGTGTGTATTAGTTTCTGATTTATGTATAATAATACCTTTTTTATAAAATTATAAAGATGTATTATATTTTGTATATTTTGTTACGCTTGAAAAATTTACATAATATCATGAAAAGCAGCAAATTGAAATTAGCACTATTTTTCTACAGTGTTTAAGGTGTATTCCATTACTTAAATTTCTTCCGAAAACCTGTGGTAAATTTAGCGCACGAAATCAATAATTCTATGTAATAATTAACTGTATGTTGTGATAGTTTTTAATTATTTGTTATTGTTGTGTTTAGTTTATTTTACAATGTAATGCGTAGATATGCTTCAAATCAGTGCATAAATTTGCGATGTGTTCCTGCAATTTTTTATTCAATATAAAAATGATGCACTTGCGTTTGTCAAACTAATTCAAATGTACATCAGTATTTGGGGTATTTCAAATTAATATTAACTAATAATCAATAATCATTATTGATTAAATTACATAAGTGAATTTATAAGAAGTCCAGTGTCGTAATGGTTAGCACATTTAGCTGCCATGCCACATCTAAGTTCTAATTTTATGAAGCAAAATTTCTCTAGTGCAAGCAGGTGGATTGTAATTCCATTACGGTACAAAGTTTCTCAAATGTAGATAAAAGATCAATGATTGCATGAAAGTTAATGTTTCACTAATTGCAATTTAATGACAGTGCTACTTCAATTCTGGTGTTCTAGTATTTTACGAAGTAAAATTTCTCTATTGCAATTAGTGAAGCATTAAGAGTCTTCTGTGAATCGTGTACGCTAAAGGGGGCTGTTGCACGTAATATCTGTCGTGACTCCAATGTCCTTCATGTTCAAACGATACCTCTGAGGTGCCAATCTAGGTACTAGGTCTCTCATCTGAAATTGGTTCAAAATTAGGTTACCACGCGTAGGGGGGAAACGTTGGTCTGCCTAGTAGGTGTCCCCATAGCGAAATGACCAACAAATCCGCCCTCGTGGCGGTCAAGCCTTTAAGTATAAGCCGCTGATCAGGCCCTCAGAAAAAAAAACTTCATAAAATTATTACATACATATTTTCAAATTAAAGGGCTGAAAGAATGGCAAAAAAATATGTAATAGCTCGTTCTAAAACTTTAAAAGGACGTTTTCTCCATAGGCGATAACCGTTTGTCCAAAGAGAGTAGAGAGTCCCCTAAGTTGCAATGTTTTTACCCCTTATGAATAAGTTATGTACAAGCAAAAAAGCACAGGTGGAAGCTCTTAAGAGCAATATTACATACGAAAGTAAATTTACGAAAATTTGTGCTTACGAATTTTTTTTCTTAATTTAAAATTAACATCCATTTGTTTGTTTCTTCAGTACACATATAATTGCCTAATTATAAAAAAATACTGATATCCTGTTCTATGGGGGAAAAGTCGGGTAGTATCTTCTGTTAAATCTACCGTGGGATGTAAGTTAAAGCAGGATTACTTTAGTTTATTGTAAGGTATGCGACGAAAAATAATGAATAGTATAAACACTTTTAATTTAACCTGCACGAAGGATTAATTAATGCGTTATATATGCTGCAATCCATGTTATTGAAACAAATCTTCTGATAAATCATTTCTACTTTAAATATTCCAGTTCATCAGAAGAAAATAACTTATTTATTTTAATCTCGTGGAAATCGTGATACAGTATTATCCCGAGAAGCTATTCAGAATCACACAAACTGCGAATTTACAGTGATATGACATATAGTTTTCGAGAGAGAGCATCAGTCTCAAGCAATTTTTAATTTATGACGTCACGTTCTTGACTGCTGTAAAAGAAATTCTGGTTAGTTCACAGTTACTTGCTTTGTTAGTTTTCTGAAGGAGTCATATGGAAATTTACAATAACGATTTAAAAGAATCACGCACTCTCAAAAGAACTCGTTTTTATATACTAATTTATCCCTCGATTTTCAACGAATAATTTCAGTACTCAGTGGAAACATAATATTCCGTGAATTCTTCCCGAAATCTGAAGAATAGGAAAAATACATTCATTGAATATGATGAAATTTCTTTAATTGAAGGGGGGAAAAAAGAAACGGATAGTCGTCAAATAGCGGAGATATTCCGGCTGCATTGCTGACAAAAAAAATTACGTGAATTGAAAAAAATGAATTTTGAGAGAACGCCTTTATACGCACACTAATTTATTCCTCATTTTTCGACAAATAATCTCCGTACTCCTTGGAAACGTTATATTTTTGTGAATTTTTCCCGAAAATCTGAAGAAGAGGAAAATATTTCGTGGAACTTGATGTTAACAGGAGAAAAAAAAAAAGCGGATATTCATCAAATAACGGAGATATATCGGCAGTACTGCTGACAGTAAAATTTTCGTGAAATGAAGAAATATTTTTTGAGAGTATAAGACCGCTATGGGGGAATATAATCCTACGTTAAATCTATATAAATAAAATTAGACTTTTGTCTGTACATTTCTTGGAATTCAAACATTTTGTGATTTCTATCCGTTTCAAGCACCTGGGAATCCGGTGCGACCCTCAAAAAAAAAACGTTTGTCGTTCTGTCATTCTGTCTATAACGCTTTTTTTGTTCAAACATCACGTAAAAACGATTGAAGTGAATGATATGAAATTTGGTGTCATGTGATAGGTGGTCACTCAACTTAAAACGTAGGTGTCAAATTTATAAAAAATCCTGATTAGATTTTGAGATCTTGCGAAAATCGTTCAAAACTGAGTGAATCTTTGTTCACGCATTACGTAATAACGACTAAAGCGAATGATATGAAATTTGGTCACATGATAGATGCTTGCTCAACATAAACTGTAGGTGTCCAATTTTAAAAATATTTTCGTTGAATTTTGAGGTTTTGTGAAAATTCTCTGAAAATACGTTTATATTTCTTCAAGCATCACGTAATTACGACTAATACGAATGATACGTAATTTGGTGATATGATAGATAGTTGCTAATCTTAATTTATAGGCGTTGAATTTTTAAAATAATTTTATTACATTTTGAGATTTTGTGAAAATCGTTTTAAAATGCTGAAATTTTGTTCCAGCATCACTAAATAAAGACTGCAGGAAATGAACGAAATTTGGTCGACATGATAGGTTGTCACTCTACTTAAATTCTAGGCTTCCAATTTTTCAAAAATGTTGATTAGTTTTTGAAATTTTGCGAAAATTATTTCAATATGCGTAAATATTCTTTCGCGCATCGCATAATTACGACTAAAGCGAATGAAATGATATTAGTTACTCTCTAACCTGTAATATTTTAAAAATACATAAAAATTATAACTTCGCTTTCTTTAATTTGGCAGCATACTACATCCATTCTGTGTATTCCTACAATGATGACGAAAGTTCTTGATTTTTGGAAATTTGCATTCAGTACTAATTCGTCAACGACGAGTACTTCAGCTAGTGTTAAATAAATGTTCCGTTTTGAAGAAAATTAAAAATAGTCACATTATGCAGCAACTATGTCCAACTGTGTTACGTGAATCTGAAAAGGCTTGCATTAAGAAACAATCTTTTCCACCTGCTGAAAACGGCTCACGTCTGAGTCCATTAACTTAAAATCACCTGCAAAAACATCACCTGCTGACGGACACTTCGTACAAAATGTACCGTTTCCAATGAAAAATGGATTCCATTTTTGAAAGTGCACCAGATGCAAAGTTTTGAGGAAAGGCTATCGTCAATTGGGGAAATCCAATTCCAAAAGGAGGAAGAAAAGAAATAATTGCTCTGCGACATCTTTTAATAGCTTAGCGACTTTGTCCCATCGTCTTTTTTACTGTGATTGATCTTATCTCAATTTTACCTTTATTGATATGCAAGATAGATGGTTCATCTTTATTCCTGTTGCAATCGTGTATCTTTTCTCATGCGAAAACGCATTCCGTTTCTGGCAGAATTGGAATAATCTCCGACCTCCCAGGGGGCACTAGCGTAAAATATATATGCTACAGTTTCGTTCAGAGATCGAAGTTAACAAGAAAGATAAGTCATGCCAAACCCATCGGTCATAAAACATTTACCAATCCAACAATTTTTTTATGCGCTACAAATCCTTCGTTATTTCATCGTCAAACTTAGCGAGATTTTGAGGATATCCTCAAACAAAGATACACGTTGGAAAAAAATACTCAAAATGCTGGTGTTAAAAAATAAAATAAATAAAACCTTTGTGTAAAAAACACACAGAAAATGATACATAACAAGGTACGATCGTTTCGACTGAAAATTTATTCAGTCTTCGTCAGTCATAACCCAAAGTCTCACTAAACAGTGGGAAGTGTAAAAGATAAACAAACACATACACACACACACACATAAAATGTGTGTTGTCCTGCATCTCTCTATTCTAAAAAAATGTAAAGGCCGCTGTCACCGCTGTAAAGAGCGTGTTGGCCTATCTTCTCCTAAACCGTGAGGATTTGAATTTCGAGAAACATGTCCACGGATTCGGAAAATTCCGAGGAACCTGATAAGTTGACTTAAATTTCGAAAATCGAATTATTTTAGAAGATATTAATAAAAAACTGAAAAAATAAAACATAATGGTTGCCAGATTTGGCATAAAATCATTCATTCCTTTGCAACAAAGCAATTCCAAGTATGTAGAATTGCGTCAAATTGACAAATATGAAATAGAATTACGCCCACTCTACGCCAAATAAAAAAAATATATGAAATAAGTAACTCAAAATGTGTTACAGAAAGTTGACAATTTTCAAATAGTAAGTTCGCTTAGACAACAGGAGTTTAGAATGAGCGATTATTCGTTTTTCCAAAACAGAATAACTAATTGTAACTGCTTTTAAAAGCGCCATCTTGGCATTAAATACGATCTTGCAAAATGGTATCTTTCCAGGCAGGGTGAATCTAAACCACGAGTTCAAAAATATTCCAACCCAATATCTTGAAAATGAAAAATAATTAGAATGCAGATTATTTTAAATCCGGTTCGGTACAGTTGGACTATTTGCTACCAGTAGATAAATTTGGTGGCGTTAACTATGCCATTATAGCAGTTATAGAACACTTTGGATATTTGCCAGTGCGGCGAGATGATATAATTCGTGGTGCTAAATATGCCATTGTGCAAAGGATTATGTATATGAAAATATAGATAACGGTTTTCCTGGAACTTTACATGAGCAGTAATTATAGGTTGTCAGCATGTGTAAATCGCGGTGGCAAGCTATCCTATCTGTTCCGTAGTTTTTATCATAGGAAACATATGAAATACTGTTTTCTTAGAGCTAATTATTAACTATATATGTACGCAAGTCGCCAAGTAATGAAAAATCGCCATGGGTAGCAAATACGGAAGGTGTCCAATAGGTTTTATATATTTAAAAATACAGCTGAAACAGATGTTCTGATTTTATTACGCTTTAGCTCCTAATTAATATAACTTTTTAATGGCAACATTAAATATCATTGTGTTTCTGAAGAGTGCAAATAATTTTTCCAGCGAGTATAAGTGGAGTCCACACTCCAGGTGGAGTATAGCTCATGACCCGTACAACACGGATTCCTATAACAAAATATCTTCCGTGTTATGAGGGGGGGGGGCTACTGTGGCGTGAAGTTTAAATTTTTATGTAACAATGAACATGTAAGAACCAAGTAATGTGTAGCTCAGTAACATTCTATCTGATGGGTTTTGTCTGTTGAAATTATGCTTTTTTTACGAATAAGCCTTTTAGGGGCCGAATGCCTCATACGAAACGCGAGCGTAGCGAGTCTAGGGGCCTTGGCCCCTAGTATGTTTAAAAAAATAATATTTTTACTACTATTTGTGTTTCTATGTTTTTCTCCTCTTTTGTTTGTTCTGTTTTCTATTGTTTTGTTTTTGTTTGTGTGTTCTTTTTCGCTTTTTATTTTTTAATTATGTATTTTTGATTGTCCATATATTTTTTTTTCCTTTTCTGCTTTCTTTTTAATCCACCTCCTTTTTTCCTCCTTCCTTTATATCCGTGGTTCTCTCTTTCTTTTTTCCAAGTGGCAACATGCTTTTTGTATTTATCTTTTTCACTTCCCGCTGTTTTGTGAGACGTTGGGTTATGGCTGACGAAGATTGAATAAATCTTCAGTCGAAACGATCGTATCTTGTTATAAGTATATTTTAATGTGTGTTTTTTACACAAAGTTTTTATTTATTTTAAAGATACACTTTGCTTTCAATGTAATTTAGAGAGATCCTGTGCAAGAAATTTAAATGTTATTTTTATCCTTTAAGTAAAGAGTAAGCTAAAATAAATAAAAGTTTTGAGTAAAAAACACACATAAAAATATACGTATTTTTTACAAAAATCTTTAATTTATTTTAATCTTTTAACACCTGTATTTTGAGTGTTTTTTCTAAAGAGTAAGCTGTTATAAGCAGGGCTCGAAATAAATGGTATAGTCCGCTGATCCGAGACCGCTAAAATATATAACGGACCTGTAGAATACAAAGTTTGTTGGTCCGTCGGACCAGTAACATTTTATTTACATTTTTCTCTTTCAAACTTTCCTCATTTAGTTCCACAATACATATCCTATAAATTTACACATGTCATCATAGGCACACCCCCAAGGGGGCTATGGGGGCTAAAGCCCGCTCTAAACCTGGAGAGATTGATGCGAGAAGCTTCAAAAATTGAAAATCGCCACTAATGAATCAAAATATTTTATTTTTAAAAAATCCTCTTCAAATTATTTTTTTTTTGTGTGGAGAGATTCATTGAAATTGGGAGATGTAGGTTTTAAAATAAATACTTACAGTTAGTCTATGAAATAAAATTAAACTTGGGTACAACATCACTGAAAAGATTGGATAATTAATGACTCCATAACGAGTTACCTTGATAGTGGACTTGCTTCTATGGACAAGTGGTACTAATATTTTGACGTTGTAAGAGAGTTATAACTATAATAGCGGTCACTGTAACGGAGTTCAGCAGTATTCGTAACCCCAGACACCCCCCCCCCAAACTGAACTCCTGGGTGAGCCTCTGCATGCCATATAACCTGAGCTATTTAATACGGTATTTACAATTTTTAATTCAGCTCTTAACGGAAATCAATACATATAGCTCATACAATTTCTTTTGTCTTTCAATGTTTTTTTAATCTTGTATATGGAACAGGGAAGTCATGAAGTTACTGGTCCTTTGGACCACTAACTACGTATTCTAATTTCTACCCATGGTTATTAGGGTAAATCTCACTGAACAGTACAAAATAAGGTGGATGATTTTGCTTCATTTCTGTCACACATTTTTAACGGAATATTCACATATTATTTATACTTTTACAACGCAACAATAATGTTTTTCAGCAATCTCAGTAAATGACAACGTATGACTTTCGGAAACTTGTAAATTAATGTTTGAAAATAAATAAATCCAAATTTTATAATTTCTGCTAATTTTTCAAGCTCAGATAAAAAAATTTGCAGAATTTGCAGCTCTTTGAAATATTTTGCTGCCCAATGTTTAAATACAGATATGTACTAGAATTAGATACAATCCACGTAAAGTAATATGAAGGCATCATTATTATATCAGAAATGCGTGCATCCTAACTAATATTATAAATGCGAAAGTGAGTTTGTTTGTTTGTTTGTTTGTTTATGACGCTTTCACTCCTAAACCGCTGAATCGATTAGGATGCATTTTGGTTTAGATATAGATGGGACCCTGGAGAAGGTCATAGGCTACTTAGAATTTTAGATTTTTAATTACTTTTTTAATTATTAATTAAAAACCGTTTTTACGTTGAAATGCTTGACGAGTTTCGCCAGTATCAAATGATTCATGTTTTGAGCTAACAAAAATGCTATTACTTCAACAAAGAAGCGCGTGCATCTGAAAAACATTAAATACCACAGAAATTAAGCCAGTTTTATGCCAAATCTATCTATCTGTAATAATAAAAATTAAAATTAAAATATGTAATAATAAATATAAACTCTATCATTGACTGTGAGACAGTGGCGTACGAAAAAAAAAAAAAAATTCAACGAAAATTTTAAAGAGGTTTTGTAACGTGGATACGTGTTACAATACTTTAAAAATCCCTTCGCCGAAGCCACCCCCTTAGGCAAATAATCCGCCTGTAGTTTTGCGTTAATGCGCAAGATGTTGGAAAGTGCATCATAATAAATGCGTCGACTCTATTTTCTAGTTTCATTATGTCGGAAAGTGTACCGTAATCCATGTTCATTTATTTAAAGCGATTCAATGCACCTCACTTTTCATATGAAAACGGTATTTTATTAAACTAAAGGAAGAAATTTTATTATTTTCATAAGTTGCATTTTGTTCTTTGCAGAGATCTTAGCCATGCTGAAAAATCCCAAGTATGGCAACCATCGATGCATGTACATATTTTCAAAGTTAAAAAATATGATTTCGCGAAATTTTCTGGAAATTTTCAAAGTATGACATTAGTAGCACTCTAGTGCTAACTGCCCGGTTTCGAGGGGGTTATCCCCCCTAGGAACCTACGCCTTCTTACCTACCCCATGCCCCATACAAAAAAATGCTTTTTTTCCAATTATGTAAGGATAAATTCGGTTAGTATTTGCAATAAATACTGGGAATATTTTTCAAAACTATGTTTTCTTTTGAGAATTTGTACTTGCAGTAAAAATTTTGTTTCGCTTTCTGAACATCAGTATCAGTGGCGCACAGGTGTCTGGACCCCTCCTAAAAGAGTTGTCGATTTTGCTTCGTTAAATCATGTAATTTTTTGCATTTAAAATGTGTTATAAGACTTTTTTAAATTCTTAAAGCACAATAAAAAGGGAGGGGGGTGTCTCAATCTTTGAAAAATCTTTTTTTTTTTTTCAGGTGGTTGGTGTCAAATGTTTATAAGCTGGAAGCTGAACCCCTCCAAGAGAAAGTCATGTGTGCGCCACTGATTAGTATGCTCGTGTTTGTTATGTTAAGGAAAAGCAATGAAAGGACTATCTGCCAACAGCGGAGGGGGTGTCTTGGTTGGAGGGCTTTTTAAGCGGTTCTAACGCGTATTCACGTTACATCTTGAGAAAACCGACCAAAACTCCAGATCGACAGCCGCGCGGCCGTACAGAACGCTGAACAGTCACACTTCAACCGTCTACCATGTTTAGCGTTCACCCAGCCTTGGTGGAGCCTCTTGGACATCTGAATATAATTGAATGTTTCTTTGATGTACAATATAAAAAGTTAAGTAAATTTTGAAGAGATGAGGGTTGTGGATGCAAAAATTAATAAATACTAGTTGTCTGCCAGTGGTCGAAATGCGATCATAAAGCGTTAAATTTTTTAATTTGAGCATGAATAAAGTTTTTCTGTCAAAGAGTATGTCTCAAGATTCCCTATAGAGTGGAACCTACTAAAGTGACCACATTGGCTAAGAGATTATCTGCCTAAATAGACCACTTTTGTACATTTTCACTTTACAACCACCACATTTTTCTGCTAAAACGGTGCTTTTGTAAAAACTATCATATTTTGCTAAATGCGAAGGTAGCTCCAGCTAGTGGGTCATAGAGGTCGTCTCCCTCTACCGACCTTGGATTTCACAAGTCCCTGCACGATTTCAGTTTGCGTTTTGAACAATTTAGGATAATTTAAAAAAGTCTAGTGGCCCCCTCCGAAAATTTAGCCTGGAGCCGTCCTCAGCTAAAGGCACATTATGTTCGGAGTTATGAAATCTTGAACCATCGAATGACTGAACTATACTTCCCGATACGTACCACTGACAATGTATAAAAACTTGCTACCTCAGCAAATTTGCACTTTTTTCGAATGATTTTCCTTGAGTTTTATTGGCTATCATCACAAATGCAGGTATATTTGGAAATTGCGCTTTTTGAAAGGATATTGTAAAATAGTACCAGAACATTTTATAAATGGAATTTAACTTTAATACTAACTTATGTAGAGAAACTAACGTATTTTTCGGTTAGCCAGGTGCAAATCCTGCTGGTTTTTTTTTTTTTTTTTTAGGAAACGTTTAAACACTACTTCTGAAACACTGTCGTTCCCCAAAACAAAACCGGAAATTTTAGCCCGTGCACAAAGTATTATTTATATACATAATTCAATATATTCATAAATATCAATGTATTAAAAAGAAATTTGCATGCTTATTGGTTACATAATGTGGAGTTGGGGAAAGAGTGTGGAAGAAATTAAATTAAATTTGCAAAATATGGAAAGGGATAAACAACTATGTACTGGAAATCGTTTTAGATTTGTAAGCATTTGGCGCTGATCACATTTATTTGGCAAAATTTTACTTGTTCCCTGCTAACCGAATAAAATACCCAAACCAATCATATTTAAAGAATTCAAAAACTCTGGATAGTTATTGATTTCATTGTCATCATAGCAAATTATTTTACCGTAGCTATGGTGATATGTTCTGTATTCATCAGATATTCGTTTAAGTCAGCATTAATAAAAGTTCGATCATCATTTTTAGGTTCTATTATAACTGACTTCAGTATGTTATCTGAGACTATGTTTTCGGAAATATTTCCATACACTTCATTAATAATATAATTTTCATTCCCTATTAATTACTGAGGTATTATTTCAACAATTTTTTTGGGAGAAAATTTGCTGTAGCATACTGAGTGGCAGGAGACTGGGAAGAAATTGTCGAGTTGTAGTGTTTGTGTGGAGCGTCTCTGAGATTGCAACCTGCCCTGTTCGGTTCGTTTTTCCACAGCGTTAAAACATGGAATTTACAACACTTCGAGCACTTATCGACCGTCTAAAAAATTCGCCAAGCACAAGGCTAAAGCACATTTTAGTCATCGACGTTTCACCAAACTGGGAAATAATTTCATTTCTTGCAAATTTTGTTCTACCCTACAGTACTGCTGAAACTTACTGTTGTTATTTCAAAATTGACACAACAATGGAACCAACGCCCGACTTGGCACAAAATACTAATTGCCAAATTATTTTTTAATTATTTTTACTGTGCGTTAGCACATTACACAAAAATTTTAACATTTGCACAACCACCTGCTATACGAACTTTAACTGTGCCGAATTTCGCGCTCATCCGTTCGCGCAATATGCTGCAAAAGGGACACAATATACCAATATTATAAATACACCTAAATTAGGGGGACCGAAAAATAATGTTGCTTTTCGTATTTCAATATTGTGCCTAGCCAGACCTACTGGAGCCTGCATTGGCCTGACCTAATGCAAAATTCAATTATTTAACCTAGATCTGAGATTTGACAGCATTTTCTAAAATTCGTAACCCATAGGGGTGCTAGGGACCCAAAACTTTCTTTTCATATAGTTCTCTCTATCTCAAAGTCAAAAAGAGCTATACATAAAATTCTTGGAGTGAAAGACAAAGCTCGCCTAAAAATTGATTTCAGGACATTTTGAAATCCATCCTCCAAGGAGGGTAGAAATTCGTTCTAGCTGAAGAACCCTTCCCTTTTTTTCCACATTAAAAAAATTAAAAATATATCTATTAAAAATTCAAAAGTATATATCTATAAATTTCTTGTTTTAAAATGCAACAAACATGAACCTTATGTTTAGGCTGTGCTTACTTATTAAGTTTGTTGAAAATTTATTTGCCTGAATTTCATTGTAAAAGATTAATAAAATAATAATAATAATAATAATAATAACTTTCCGGTACACCTAATAGTTAGATTCATTTCTTTTCTAGTAAACTGAAAAAAACGAAAGCAGCTGTTAGTAACATTAATTATAAAAAAAGATCAAGTAATGACGTTAATTAGAAGGTAAAGCAAATGTTATATATTTTTTTTAATATAGTTTTGTATGAATATGCCATATTAAATATAATTATCTGATGCAACACGGGTGGCAGAGGGTAACTAATCTCCCTCTTAAAAAAAAAGAAAAAAAAAAGCCCCACTTACCTTCTCTGCAATCATTAAAGATTTCTTATCGCAAGATTTTAAAGAGGAAATTCTCAAACAGCTTTAGGTCCCCCTATATTTTTTTCTCCAAATATCCTCAAATTATGCCAGTAATAATTAGATGTCATGCATGCGTGAAACACTCGTTTAGATTATCTCCGTGTCACTTCTCTTACATCATTTTCCACCTTTTCTTCAGCCGAGATCTGCAACACTGCACACGACATTCAAGAACTTGAAGCTCTTTTTTTGATGGAAGGCGTATACAGGATTTACGTTCTTTTATGGGATTCCTGTCAATCTTCCAAACATCCAATGAATCGTTACTTAGTTGTGCAAAATTATTTTATTAAGTATAGCAGAAACTAATGTCATTTTTTCGTATGCCAGTATTTTGCCTATAGCCGTGACTACTCCGAAGCTAATAATACTAAATTTGTCGCGTGTGTTGAGATTTTTAGCGTAAGGCCCTGCATTGGACAGCATTTCCCAAATTTCGTAACTTACGTTGACAAGGGACCAAAATGTTCATTTCTCATATTCTGCGTGATCTCCAAGAAGAAAAGAGATACCCATTAAATTCTTGCTGTAAAATACAACAGTCACGAATACCCATAGGAGCACCCACGGAGGGGGCTATGGGGGCTAAAGGCCCCCATAAACCTCTAAAGTTTGCTGAGAAAAGCTTTAAAATGAAAAATTATCACTAATGAATTAAAATATTTTATTTTAAAAAATTGTCTTCAAACTATTTCTATTTTTTTACTGTGTGTGTGGGGGGGGGATGTTCGTTTTTAAATAAACACTTATTGTTAGTGCATAGAATAAAGTTAAACTAGAGTACAACCACTGAAAAGATTAGATAATTAATGATTCGATAGCGAGTTACGTTGATTGACGGATTACGTTGCTAACGAGTTACGTTGGTCGTGCCTTCTGTGGGCAAGTGGGTATTTTGACGTTATAAGAGAATTATAACTAATCCAAGTCACTATAACCGAGTTCAGGAGTGTTTGTAGCCTTAGCACCCTAAACCAAAATCCTGGGTTCGTCACTGCGAATACCTAAAATCTGATTTCAGAACATTTCGAATTTAATGATCCGAAGAGGGCAGACGTGAAAAAAAGGGGGAGGGTGACATTTTTTCTTAAATGCAAAGAAAAAAAAGTTATCTATAGAATTCTCGCTTTAAAATTTAACAAATATGATTCCTATACCCAGGCATAGCTTCTTTGTATTCAATATTTATTGAAAATTTATATATTTCAATTTTATGTAAGTAAAGGACATTACTTTCCAGTACACCCAATACTATAACGAAGATGCGATAGGTATAAACGGCATTAATAGTTCCAAACTGCCTAATTAATGGGCTTTTTACTTTCCGAGCATGTACCACATAAGGAAAGCATTGCAATCATGAAGAAATTTTGACTTTGAGATTTTGGTGTATTTACATGATTTGAGGTCCTCTGAATTCATTTATGCTACTTTTACGAGATGTATGTGTGCGTGTGTGTGTGTATATGTGTGTGTGTGTGTGTGTGTGTGTGTGTTTGTGTGCATATGAGTGAACACGATAGCTTCTAAATGTTGCTTTCGATTAAGCTGAAATTTGGTATACATGTAATAAACCACCATCGCAAGACCGGTACGGGTTTTGGTGTGTATAGGACTTACAGTTTTTACAGGGCTGTGAGAAAGATTTCTTTGGCCTATGGGCGTAAATTCTTGAAAGTGCACTAGCGTTTCAACGGTCCATTCGATTGTGCTTAAATTCGATATATATGTTATAGACAACCATCGCAAGACTATTATTGATTTTGGTATCTATAGCACACATAGTTTTTTTTTTACAGGACTACGGAAAATATTTCTTTTTGATTATGGCCAATGGATTGAAATTCATGAAAGTGCGCTAGCGTCTAAACGGTGCAATCGATTGAGCACAAATTGGACATGTATATAGACGGTCACGGTCACATGATCTGCATAGATTTTGGTGTGTGCAGAGTTGATAGTTTGTTCACGGGATTGCAAAAAATAATTATTACGGATTATGGACACAAATCATTTGAAATGAGCAAGTGGTTTCTAATCTCTAAATGGTGCATTCGAAAAAGTTCAAATTGGTATGTATATTACAGGTCACAGTCACACAACATGTGTAGATTTTTCTGCGTATAGAACTTATAGTTTTTTGACAGGGCAACAAATGAGTATTATTTTACATAATGGCCAATGGACGGAAATTCTTGAAAGTCGCTAGCGTCTAAACGGTGCATTCGATTGAGCTCGAATTGGGTATGTGTATTATAGGTCACGGTCTCATGATCTGCATAGATTTTTGGTGTGTGTAGAGCTGATAGTTTGTTCACAGGATTGCCAAAAGTAACTCTTACGGAATAAGGACGCAAATCATGTAAAGTGCGTCTAAATAGCGCTTTCGATTGACATCAAATTAGGTACGCATATTATAGGTCACTGTCCCACATTCTGCATAAATTTAGCGACTCTACCGCCACCAGTTTTTTACAGGGTTACAAAAAATTATTCGTATACATTACGGTCTACACACTCAAATCATTTTAAGTGCACTAAGTGTCTAATCTATAGATCCGATTGAGTTGAATGAAATTTATTTAAACACTTGGTAAATATGAAGTGTTCGGAAAGTCGAGTGGAGTCACTGCAGATTTTTTTAAAGTTTATTATGATGGTTTAAGAACTGCTTTTTTATTTCGCATGCAGGTAGCGCAGTGGCCCTTCTTTTTCTAAAATTCTAACATTTATAAATATTGTATACAAAATTTGCTAAAGAAGATTATGAATTTATTTATTTAGATTAGCATGCCTATCAATTGAATAAGCATTGATATTTAAGTAACATCTTTATGGAGGTTCAAATTTCTGAAAAGTTTACAACAGAATACATTCGAACTTTGAAGGACTACAATGAAAAGTAAATTTTAAAGAAAATGCATCCATATTTTTTAAGGATCCTTATGAAAATTCAAACTGTCTTTTTATTTTGTTCACTTCTATTCGTCATAACTGCAGGGATTTTTTTTTTCGTTCCCAACATTGCTTTCCTGCGTTGATCTTTGAAAAGTCTGAGATGACAGCTATGCTTCAAGTGAAATAGGGCCTTACTTCTAGGAAAAATGATATGAAAATATTTTTGAAAGAAAAAATAAATAAATAAATGGAATAAAATAGATTTTTGTGTTATCATTGAATTAAAGCATGAAGAATTATTAACCCTTTAACGCGCAGTGTTCCCGCTCTGGGAACACCAAACTCTGACTTTTTGACAGTTGCCAGTCACGAAGAATAGATTTCATTTCTATAAAAATAGTTGCGGGTGACATAGCTCCACGAGAATCCTTTACTTTTTAGCACGTCATTTCCCTTAAAAAAATTGTCACGATTATTTTTAACAGCACTGACATCTGCTGAAAAACGAAAGAATGCGAGAACAGCTGGATAGATTGCCCAATGCTGAAAAAAGGGCAGCCTTTGCCATCGCTCGACTTAACTACCAGCAAGATGGCGGACGATCGAAACGTTTCTTCGTGTGCCAGAGATCTAGAGACCCCTTTTTTGACGACAGCTGGCTGTGCCGCACAGCCAGCTGCAATCAAATCTATTCTTCGTGACTGGCAGCAGTCGAAACGTCAGAGTTTGGAGTTCCCAGAGCGGGAACACTGCGCGTTAAAGGGTTAATTTCATAGTAAATTGACGCATATGTAATGCAGAGTCAAACAGACAAACCGAATCATAAATATTGTTCAACTTTCGGGGAAAGTATTAGAAAACTATGCGTAAATTTATGCATCAATTACTTAATTAATAAAAACTTCTGCAAATCCTACTTATCGGAGTTTTCCAGCAAATGAACTCGATTTATTCTATGAGTAGATAATAGGGTGGAGCACTCTTATGTGGGAAAAATTTTTTTGTTAAATTTTCATTTATACTAGTGATCAAAGTGTGACCCAAGATTAGGGGATTTTAAAAGCTTTACTTTTTTAAAATTAGTATTTTCCTTCTACCCGCGCATTTATTTTGAAAATTTACATCCTATATATCTTCATCATGTAATCGCAGTCGCCTTTGAGGCGCAACCCTTTCCCAATGCTGAAAAAAGGGCAGCCGTTGCCATCGCTCGACTTAACTACTAGCAAGATGGCGGACGATCGAAACGTTCATCGCGTGCCACAGATTTAGACCCCTTTTTGACGACAGCTGGCTGTGCCGGCACCAAATTATATTTAAAAGAGCCAATACACTCGTTATCAAAGTGTCAATTACGATTTACTTTTTCTTAATCGTTACATGCTTTAAGTGTTATTTTACTCCTAAAGAGTAATTATTCATAGTATTCCTTTTCTTTTCTTTTTTTTTAAGTTTACACCTAAACTCGGCACCTAAATGAACTCTTAGATTAGCTTTCGGAGTTGTTGGGAATGTACATCTATTTATATAATATATAGCACTGTTCAGTTTATACTTCGGGGTCAGACTCTATTACTGCTGAATTATTTGTGCCTAGGAGGATTCTAGCGATTGATATGGGACAAGGCATTGAGAGTATGTGCCTTAAGCCCATTCCCTTTTTAACACTAGTCAGGAGAACTTCAAAATATTTACTAAAACTACCTTTCAAATATTGTAAGTTCTATTAAAAAAATGAGACTAAAATGTATGATTATTGGCTTCCGTCTATCAAATGTATATACTTAACCGGAGAGGCGGGCGCCCCTTGGAGGTCGCAAAACATTTGCAGGGGGGAGGGAGACGAGAAAAACAGGCACAGAGCAATTGATAATCCATGCTTTAAAAATGATCTAATTTATTCTTATTTTAACTAAAAAGCCTGTCTATTTTCGCTTAAAATGTTTATTCAAACTTTTCTGATGATATTATTTTATATAAACGGCGACTAAATGTTCACTGTCTATGCATAAAAAACTGTATATGTATGATGAGGAATGTGAGAGGGTGTGCCATCGTAAGTTACCCTTTGTTTGCGGGCACAATGCTAATAAGTTGGAAACCTCTGTTCTAGAGTATATGTAAGATATAAAAAAAGCAGGAATTTAAGTTAAAATGTCTGAATCATGTTACTCTAAAGCAGTAATTTCCAACTGATGGTCCACGGACAAGTTGTAAGTGGTCCGCGAAGCGGGTGAGTGTTTAAAAAATAATTCTGTTTTTACAATTTCATGAAGTAAAAAACCACAAAACGCAGTTGTTTACGGTCTTTCTCAGAGAATTTTTTTTTTAATGTTTCATAATCCTTGAAAAATTGGGAAAATACGGGCGGATACAATATTAAATACAATCCAATTAAATATTGTAACATCTCGGGTACAAGTTCATATAAGCAGGGTTGATTAACTATTATCAGCATCATTGTGTGGAAATAAATTTTCAGCGCTTTTTTGAATTTTTCAGTTTATATTACATTTAGTGCTTATAAGTTTTGTACTTTATTAGATCTAGATTTAGACTTTATTAGATCTTATCTAGATTTTATCCCCCCACCTCACCCGGAAAGAATTCTTTTAAGTGGTCCGTGTGTAAATTGGAAGTAGGAAAGTGGTCCGCGGGTTAAGTTGAGCTGGGAATCACTGCTCTAAAAAATTCTTAAAAGTGGAGATCGGTATATATAGGGCTGATTTCAGAGATATTAGTTAAATTAATCTATAAGATTTGTTTATTTATTTTGTCAGGGGAGTCCTCCTTAATATCCATGATCTTGGTCTCCACCTCCGCAAGTCGGTCCCTGTCGTTCTCAAAAGAGGCTTTTAAAATACATTTTAAAAGTCTTCAGCATTTAAAAATAAACCCAGCAAACTTCACTCCAGTCTTGCCTGTTTGTTTCACCAGTATATTCTACTCGTTCCAATATTGAATAAAAACTGTTGAAATACTACCACAGATTTTTTTCTGAAATGGTGATAAGATTAAATGAACCTTTCAATGCATAATCGATATCAGAGCAATAATACGGTAAATCAAGATAAAACGCTGCCAATATCACTTCTAATACATAATTTTAATTCATTTTAAGAATACATGGAACCATAGCATTTCTTTGTGTCTGTACACGTGTATGTATTGAGGGGGGGGGGGTAAACGGGGGTTTTTGTTGAAATGGGGTATAACTTGAAGGAGCCCTAAAGTTCCGAGACCTGCTGTATTAGGAAAGTATTTTTTAAAAATACTGAGGAATCAGTACGGCAAGCCCTTTTTTTTTCTACTAGAGAAAATTTTAACACTCTGAATGGCTGAGATCTAAAATTCGGTTAACTGAACGTCAGCTTACACTGCAATGCACCTACATTTTTGCTAGTTAAGCACACACTTACATGTACCCTTTTTTTTAATTTTCACATCGGAAGTAGAGTATATTCAGAGCTTATATTTTCTATGTACAGGTGATTCGGTCAAAGTAGTTTAGAGAAAAGTTAGATTTTTATTTTAAGTGTTATTGAGTGTGTCCAAAACTTTTAATAAACTTAGAACATTCCGAGTTTTGTGTTTATTTGCGTATTCTGGACTCAATGTGGCGTGAAATCAACTTTACATGATTGCTTATAACATGACATTCCCACAGATTTTCAAATTCTATTATTTTTTTAAGCATTTGCATGTTATATCTAATTCAATGAAAAGTTGGATCTATCCTTTACGTTTGTTGAGTGTATCCGAGATTGTTATCAGAACTGTAATATTCTGAAATGTGTGTTTATTCTTGTATTCTGAATTTAGGATTGTTTTATTTTTAAGGACGGACTTGGATATAGGACGATCATTGACAAGCGGCAGATGGGCGAGATAACGTCAGACTTACAAAGGAAAATACTCGACTCCCTTTTAATAATTAGTCCCATAAGCGCCCTCTAGCGAAGCACAACGGCGAGTCTTGAAGCAATTAGAAGGTGGATTTATCTTTTTAATGTTTGTTCTAAAGTTTTGAATAAAATTATAATTATTCTAAATTCTGTGTTTATTCGAGCATTCTGGATTTAATTGGGTGCGAAAACAACTTTGCATAATTGCCTATAAAATGACACATTTCCATAGACCTGCAAATTGTATTATTTTAAGTATTATGCTTACTGCAGCAAGTGCAGAAAAAAGTGTGAATTTATCTTTTATGTATCGTTGTTTGTGTCCAGAGCTTTTTAATAAAACTGAAATATTTCGAATTTTGTGTCTTATTAAGTGTCAGAAATGAAGAAAGAAAAACACAAAATTTTGCAAAAAGTGTGTGTTTTACCAGCATTATACCTTGTGCACAGAAAAGTTGGATTTATCTTTTTTTAAATTTTTGTTCTAAAGCTTTTATTAAAACTTTAATATTCTGAATTATGTGTTTATTCGAGTATTCTGGATTTAATTCGGTGTGAAAACAATTTTATATGGTTGCCCATAAAATGACACTTTTCCAAACACCTTCAAATTGTATTAAGTATTGTGTATTCTGTAACAAGTGCAGAAGAAAAGTTCTATTTATCTCTATGTATCCGTTGTTTGCAATTCAGATTTTTAATAAAATTGAAATATTTCGAGTTATGTGTCTTATTAAGTGTCAGAAATAAAGAAAAAAGAAAGACAAACAACTTTGCAAGAAGCAGCAATCTTTATTCGTTAAAAAATGTTTTAAAAATACTTTTTCTTGCGTTTAGAATATATACAGCTTGTGCCAAATGAGACAAAAGAAACAGATGACCCTTAAGTCTAGCTTTTGCATGTTTTGAGTAATTACTTTTGAATTATTATCTTCCCATACATAAACGTTATCAGCAATGTAATAAGAGTTACATCTCATCTATCGAAGAGAAAAAAGAACAAAAACTTTGTCCATTCAGTTCTTCTTTTTTTTTTTTCAAATGATTCTACCATCAGACTTCTTGAAAAACACTCTGTACAGCCACTCCGCATTTTTTTTTCTTTTTAATGTGACATTCATCAGTACATTTTCTAACCTTAACGATTCACATACAAATTTCATAAACATAAATAGAGATATTTTTTCTGAAAGGGATGATGGGAATTGTACACAAGGGGGGGGGGGGAGGGGATGTCTAATCATAAAGGTTTGCAAATAAAGGGTGAACAATGTAACGAAAACGATTATCTATCACATGACACATTAAGGTGCAGAGCGGCTCGAAGATCCCGGTGCAGTGTATCAAAATCCAGCGAAGATAAAATCGAATCATAATCGATACCATAACAATCGAATAGATTGGAATGAATGAGACACATTATTTTTGCGAATTTTATGCGTCAAATATAATGCATCACGTCAAATATATTTGAATGTGACGCATTATATTTGACACATTATTTTGAATGCAGAAAAATAAGTCCTGTTTTACACTGTTTCTGTAAGTAATTTAATAATAGAGATAGTGATTTTTTGGGTGAAAAATATTATAATTATTTGACAATTTTTTTATCAGTAGAAATTTTCAGATTTAGATTTATGTAATTATTATTATTAAATTGAAGGGCGGCGTAGAAATTGATATTCGCAAAAATATAAAAGTGTTTTTAAGAAAATAATTACACTAGTCCTTAGTACTTTTGAATGAAGTATTTTCAGAAAATCACGGTAGTTCAATTTACGATTCTTCAAATGATTATTATTTTCTTTAATCTTTTATATCAGGTAAGAAGGTTTCTAAATGAGTTTAATAAAGCAAATATAACAGACAATTTGCTAATAGAAAGCAATAGTGAGATATTTCACAAATTTTTCTGTTCTAAATTATTAGTTTTAAATTTATTAATTTACTTTTGAAGAGCTATGAATAAAAAAAATAATCACACATTTTGACAGCTGTATTTTAAGAAAATCATTCAATTGGATTTTTAAACGAATTTTCAATAAAGTATTTTCAGATAATTACAGTAAATTAATTTAAAACTATTCAAATATTTTCCGTTTTCCTTAATTTTCAGCCTAATAAGATTTCTAAATGAGTATAGTAAAACAAATGCAACAAAAGACTTGCTATAACAGCTAAAGTAAGAAAATTTCCAATAACAGAAACTTGAAAAGAAATTTAGAAAAATAATCAAAGATACAGTATGTCTTTTTTTAAACAAGCTTTAATATAGATGCATAAAAAATTTAAAAACGAAAGTGAGGAACTAAGACTTGATAGGAACTACATAATTATTGTTATACGCATTTTATTACAATAGCTAATTTTAACTTAGCTCTTGTTATATTTTCGTGTAACTTGTACTATCGATCACTTTCAGGGACAGTCATTAGAACAAAGTTTCACTGAATTGGCATTACTGCAAGCCTCCATCCAGTGAATGTAAAGGCTACTTTTTCTAAATTCTTGGAGGGTTTCACAACATATTTAAAATTGTATATGGCAAATGAATAGGACTTAAACTATCAAGTATATCCGACCTCATCATCTATTTTTAAAATGTAAATATCTGAATGCAAAAGAATTCTTTAAAAAGAGCTATTTACATTACTAATGCATAGAATAAAGGGATACCAAGGTTATACGGTGTGCCCGCTGTTGTTACCCCAATTTCTCCCACTGTTCTTATCCAAATTTATCCACCAGGGGGAGCTGCAAGCTGTTTCCTTGCGTAGCGCATGGCAACTTTACAATAACTAGACCCCACTTTTATGACTATAGTCGTTGTCGTTCATAATTTATTGGGGTGACAACAGACTTTAGCAGACACACTGTATAAACAACTCATATACCAAATAAATCTCGCAGTTTTACAGTAAACAGTTAAGTTTAAAAAAAATGTTTTTATGAGACGAAGAAAGCTTTTCTGCAGGTATCACAGTCTCCGAAAGTGAGAAAAACTTCCTCGTATTAAAGAATATAGTCTACAATAGCGCAGGCGAACTAGCCATGTAACAAAACTGTGTTTATCTCGCCAGATTTCTACTGCACTGCACTAAAATTGTTTCTCTACTAGTACAATATAAACAGTTTTACGAGATCTTACAGCCCCTGTAGGAACTTCATTATATTCAAATGCTCAAACAATGATATATATCAAGAGAAGTGAAACAACCACAGACCTTAATGACAACCACATGCAATTTCGATACATTTCCATAAGATAATGTGAATGTAACTTAATATTCAAGCACATTAACACTAATTTGATTCAAAGTTTAAAAAATTTTATCGTTCAATTGAGAAATGATTCCGTTTGATCTAAACCACTGCCATATATCTGCTCAATTAATTTCTATGAATTATTTTTCCTTTGATTTTAGAACCATTTCTGTTAATATGAGGAATTTTAGTGTTAGCGTTCGCTTTCCAGTATGTGTTTGTACATTTCCTTGGCTTTTGTAAAAGCCATAGAAAGCCTATAACATAAATTTCAAATTATTAAAGCTGGCTTTTTAGGTTTATCTCTCCTGTTTCATTCAAAAATTGAATAACACAATAAAACATAGTCTTTGCACATTTAAATTATCACGAGCAGCACTGCTTCTGCCCCTTCTCCTCTAAAAAAATGTGGCTGTTGTATTATTATTATTTTAACATTAACGTATGTAACACTTTTAGGAAACAAAGCTCTCTTTATTTTAGAGCAAGAAATATATATATATATATATATATATTTAATATGCTTTATTTGTAACCTATTAAAATCATAAATTGTTAGGATTCAATTATTGACTAAAAATAGGCCTAGTAATTGGGGATATCGAATTTATCGAATCCCCAATATTTATCGAATAAAAAAATCAGCAGAAAGGGAAAAAATATGTAATACTTTATGTTTTTAAAAATTGTATTTTATTAAAAAGTATGTTTTTTTTAATTTCATTTTTCTTAAATTTTCTCCTATTGTTAAGGGGGAAAGGGATATATGAAAGTCAAAATATTCTTGACCAGACAATAACTTAGTCAATGAATGATTTAGTTTAAACATAAGGATATAAAAATATTTATACGTAGAATTATTTTTTTCCCCCTAAAATAATCCTAGGCATGTAAATTTCTCTATCTCTCTCTCTGTTATGGTTACAATTGTTTAACACTCAGTTACTACTTATTTAAAAATACCTAAATTATAGCGAGGTTTTTTTTAATGAGCTGAACGCACACATTAAACAAGTACATATAAAAGAAAATAATGAACAGGCAATTGCTAAAGTATGATGTAATCAATAAATATTTCTTTTTTATCGATCGTACAATTCTTACCTCGAAGCACTGGTCTCGTGGTCCTACTTAAATTGATATTAATGTATTAGTATTGATTAATGCTAATATTTAAAACTTTCGTGGAGCATCCATTGCATGTGGTCCCATGAAAAGGTTTACAACATGAAAATGACAAGCTTTTTTACATACATATACAAACGGCAGACATAACTTCTACAACACATGGCTTATGGGATTTAACAACATTTTCAAAATAAGTTCACATGGGAATGGGTTGAGGCTCCAGTAGATCAAATAATTTCAAATTAAACATCCATTTATAATAATAATACATCAGTAAAAGGACAATAAATTCTATAAACAACTATTTTTTACTCAGAACATGTTGCATGTATTTACTCATAACCGAGGGAATTTGTTGAACAGAATCAATTAACATAACATCAAAATAACATACTAATTGTTAGTGCATTGCTGCTTTTAACAATGAAAAAAAAACTATTTAAATAGTTAATGAAAATAATTTGTTTTTCCATTTGGATGAAGCATGCTTTCAAATGAATAACTTATATAATCGTGAAGGTGCTATAAATTTTATTTTGCGTTCATATCAGAGCTATGAAATTTCATCAAATTCACCCAATTAAACATACGATAAAATAAAAGTCAAGACAATATGACAATTGTTAACTTTTAGTTATAGTGTTAATAAAAAGCATTAAAGTGAAAAATTTAGCAAATAAATTTATAAAATCAATAATTTAGAAGAACGCTGAAATTTATTTATTCAAATAATAATAATTTTAAAAATTTACTTTTTTTTTTAATTTTAATTTATAATGTGTCTTACTAGCAGCATCAGTTAGTCACATTAGTTTACACAGGAATGAAACTATGGAAATAGACATTTAATAGTTGCTTTTTAATGAATAGATAAAATTATAAACACACACAAATTAACTTTTGTTCGACAGCCATATTTAAATGTCCTTTTTAATTTAAATTTGAGATTTAGATTTAATATTCTTACAAATGGAAAAAATTAATTGTAGTGCAAGAAATTGTAAAATGTCACAAAACTTTTGATACTTGGTATTATCTAATGTACATTTTTTAAAACATATTTTCAAAAAGTGTATAGCAAGAACCGTAAACATACATACTAGCTAATTTATAAAGAAAAAAAATTCTGATTATACACAATAAACAAAGGAACTTTTTCCAATAGTAAAAATTCAATGATAGAAATCAATCAAAAACATTTTTAAATAATTGCTAAAAAAAACCGAGGAACTTTTATGAATTAATAACAATGAAAGGAACTAATTGAATATATGCAATAAATACGAATTAAGTTTGAAAATATTTACAAATAATTGCAAGTAAATAATTTTTTAAATGCTCTTAAAAATTTATAAATTACCAGTTTATAAAATGTAAATTATTAAAAATATGAGAAATATAGGAATAAATTCAAATTAATAAATACAATATTGCGATTTAAACCGGCCAGATTTTAATTCAATAATTTTGAGATAAAGAACAATAAATGTTTACCTTTGAAGCATATTTTTAAGAAAATACCAATGTACAATTCGAAAAAGAAAAAAAATAAATAGGAACCCATAATTAAACATAGTTTCAGCAATGACCTGATTATTCACAAACATAATGCACAAATAATACAAAAAGAAATTAAGGCATCGCTAGATCAATCAAAAGTAAAGTAGATCTAGACATAAATGTTTTCAATTAATAAACAAAAATAATAATACAAATAAAAATGAAAATTATACATACATGATAGAACCTCTTTAGCGATCAGATTAATGCATTTTCTTCTGAGTTATACAAATTTAAATTAGTAATATTTTTTCGCTTTAAATCATCTAGAATTCAAATTTCATTTTCATACTGGCTAGTTCTTTCATTTAATTCCACAAGAAAGTAATAATTAAAGATAACCTTTAGATTAACTAGCTTTTTATTTATTTTTATTTAATTTTTCAAAAGTCTGTATTCTCTATGTGGTTTTTATTTTTACTTCATATAGATTTTTTTTCACAATCATAACAAACGACTATATCTAAAGCTTTAAAATTAAATTTTAAAAAATTAAAATATTAATTTGTAGTTCATAATATTCATTTTAAACATTTAGGAAATAAAATCTGAAGTTTTAGGTTTATGTCAGTTATATGGTCTAGGCAACTTATAAATATTTAACTAATTCTCGTTTTAGCACCTTCATAAAAACGATGTAGTTTTCAAAACATCGCAAAATTTAACTGATAAATTTTCTTTTAAAGAAATATATGAAAGATTCACACAGTGGTTTGTTTTCAGTTAAACAAGTTTGTTCATTTTCAAATAATTTATATTAAATCTCTTAATAAAAAATCCATGGTTAGATCATTGCAGTGATAAAGGGTTTTACATGTTTATATCTTCCTAAATTAAATTAAAAAAATAAATAATATTATGATTTAACAGAAATCTCAAGGCTTTGTGTTATTATAAGAGTAATTCTTATGTTTATTATAGTAATCTATATAAAAATTTAGCCACGTCTCACTCTTCAAAATTGTATACGACTGTAAAAATGTTTTGTATCGTTATAATTTTAAAATAATTACTAAAATTTCAACAACTGATAAACAAAAGAGGTTCTATCATTCAAATTTATCATAAAATATGTTTTGGGTTATACATATAAAAGAACAATAATAATACAATAATATAAAATAATTAGTAAGATATAAATCAAACTTAGCTGTTATATCCAAATAAAAATAGATAACTGTAAAATCATTAATTTTTTAAGGTAGATGTAGGTTGTAGTAGTGTTAAAAAAGATGGGAGGTAAGAACGACACAAATTTTCACACACAATTTACAATTACACGTACATATATAAACGATTAAAAATCTGAAGTACAAGAACTTAACTTTCGTAGTATCTAGACCTTTTGCCAATATGCAATGTCTTCTCTACATAGAAAAATCATCCCTGAGAAATTCAAAAACAGAAAGTTCTGAATACATCAACTGTCAAGACGTTATTAGAAAAGACATCCACTAAATGTGTACATTTGATATTTAATACAGCTAAATACAGCAGACCCTCCAAACAACGATCTTTCTCGTGGGAAAGCATAAAAATTTGCTATAATGAATGGTCGCTATAAAGAATTTCTAACTAATCAATTAGCATGTCAGCTAAATGATTGAAACTTCTAGTTACATACTTTCTAAAAGGCCGTTGTACGGAGGTTTTACAGTATAAACCAGTTATGGATAAACGAGTCTTAGTTCGTCTAAAATAATGCAATATTGGTGAACATTTCACCAGTACTGTGAAGACCGCAAGAGAAACCACATTCACTAAAAGTGTACTGTTCACAGTAAACACGGCTAAGTATAATGGACTCTTCATACAACAATCCCACATAGAACCAACAATACACAGTCGATGTGAAACAATTTTAAAAGCTTCAATTGCTTCACAAGCTAAGTAATTGAAACTTTCAATAGTTGTCGTCCTAAAGAAGTTCTACGATATAAATAGTTCGTGGATAAACGAAAGAAAAAAAAAGAAAAACAAAAGTTTATTTATTAAGTACAATATTGGAGAAGGTTTCACCACACGAAAATACGTAAAGATGCATTCTGCAATATATCAGACACGATTAATGTTTTACTGCCAATAAAAATGCTCTACATCAATTAAAATGCTCTAAGACGATTAAAACGCTTTAAATTAATCATTTAAAAGCCATTTCTTCTGTCTATCACATGAACAAAATTGTAATGCATTAAGCAGCAGCAACATAAATAAAGAAAAGCCTATTTAGTTTCTGCTTTCTAGATATTTTCTAGACAAAATATATTTTTCGTTATTTTTATTTATTATAAATTAAGAAAGCGGTAAAATAAAAATCACAATAATAAATTAATAAGAGTCTCAGTTCATCTAAAAAGCACAATATTAGTGAAGGATTTTTTTTTTCAGTATGAAATTATTTAAAATGCATTCCACAGTATCTATGAAACACTTACAGGATCAATTTCCTAATGCCGATGAAATTAAAGCAAAACAAATGTACAACTGATTAAGATTTACCTCTACAATATTTATCAATTTCAAATTAAAAATTGCTAAAACAACAAGCAAAAGTTTAGGGTTGCAGCATTCTTGTCATATTACTCACTGTTTTTTGTTGCATATAGTTTCTATACATTATTTCTACGAGCTAACAAAATGTTAAGACTATTCGGCCAAATTTATCAAACTCATTCATCGATAAAAGATGTTTACAATACTCAATGCAACATGCAGCTAATTAACCAAAGACTTGGATGGTGCTATACACAGTGAAGTTTTTACATTATGAAGGTACATATTAAAATCTAGGAACAGAATGCCCATGCCCACTTTGAGATTCTTTTGCTCACCTACTCTATGAGACTCTTTTACTCAGATTTGAAGGGAAATTAAAAATAACAGGCAATAGACCCATATAGTAATTTTGTTGGCAGTGACGTTAGGGTAGCTTAACATTTCGTTACGTTAGTCAGACATAAAAGCACGCCTTCAGTGACAAACATGCAACGTTGCAAAATGAAGTGACGTCTAAGTGACAGTCACCATGTAACGTCACAAACTGTCCCAGGGAGCCATTTGTCCGTCGCCACAACTTCTCTGTGACGTTCACATTATGCACGCATGTCACAGGGCGTCACTTATGACGTCACGAAGTCACTGTGCATCCAGTATGCATGTATGTTGTGATGTCACTGTACTATATGGGTCACATTTGAACGTTTGTCATAAATATGTCATAAGCATGACTAGTAGATATTTGAAATGTGATTTAAAACAAAATTATTCATGAAAATTTCAGAGTACATCGTAAAATTTAAGAATGAAGCTTTCATTATTTTTTAATAAAAGTTTCAATAAGACATCCGGTATTAAAAGTTTCTTGGGAAAAATGGTTAGGGGGGTAGCTATGAAAGTTTCATTAAAACGTCTAGAAATGAAAGCTTCATTAAACTCTAATAAAAAAAAGTTTTTATGAAATTCGAATAGATATTAAATAATAAAACATACTTATAAGATTTAGAAAAAATTTTAAGGACATTCAATGATAACATCTCCTTTAAATGTTTCAAGAATGAAGCTTTCATTATTTTTTAATAAAAGTTTCGCTAGCTTATCTATAGATGAAAGTTTCTTTGAAACAGGGGTTGGTGGGTATTTATGAAAGTTTCATTAGAAAGCCTAGAAATGAAAGCTTCATTAAAATTCAAACAATAAAGGTTTTTATGTTATTAGAACAGGTATAAAAAAATGAAATCTAGAAAATATTTAAACAATATTTAACGATAGCAGCTCCACTACAAGGATTTTAATAAAAGTTTCCTAAGAGATAAGGTAATAGTTACATAAAACATCTTCTAATCCAAATGCGTCATTTTACTAACGGTAACTAGAAAGTAAATTCTTGCACTTCAGTTAACATTGACAAACAAAAACAGTTGAGGAACTTTCACACCATATCGTAAACAGAATTGCAGTTTGATCGCATTCGCAAATGAATTGTAATGTAAATCGTTTGGCACAGCCATTGTTTGTTTGTTTATACAATAACTTCCTTTTCTTCAGCCATTTTTCTTTCTTTTTTTTTTTACACACGATTCATGCACGAGTTACAAGATTCAAAATTTGACGTAGCAAGAAGAAACAAAAAAATGCCCTGAATATCCACTGGAATTAATTACATGCTCATAAAAATTTACATACATAAACAGCAGCAGAAAATTACATATTGTTTTTCTTCGTAAGCCGTTTCAGTTTTCGTTCTTCTTCCGTCCACTTGTGTACTTAGTATATATAAGCTATCACTTAAATTATTTACAACGGTATAAAAGTACACATTTTTCTTGATTATGAAAAATTATACATAAACGTTCATGATAATATACATTCAAGTTTCGCAAAACAATGTGGCAGATACGTGAAGTTTACTGTCAAATGAAATAATGAATGAGAGACAGCCTTGAAAATATTAGCACTCAGGAAAATAGCTTAACCAGTCTGATTCCTTGATTTTTTTTTTTTCTTATTAAACTGTCATGGCAACATTTTTAGATCTGATTGTAAAAGTACAAAAGATTGTACAGTGAACTTTTAAACCAATATTCATTCAAAATTTCTAAATTTAAAAACGAGTCGTTTAGATTTCATTTATAACGAATATTCGACATACAGTAAGAAAATCCCTATCACTTTTTAAAATGATCTTATTTGTAAATAATAAGTGGTGTACTTTACTGGAATATTTGCACTGGTTAAAATATTTTGGTAAGCTTGAATGCAATGAATTATGAGCCTTATTTATAATGATGGATGATATGAACAATAAAATGTAAAACAAAATTTAGAAGGTTTTCTTTTGTATGTATGTATAATATATACAACCTTACGAGAGCTTTGTAAACAGTTCTTAAAAGACTCCAAGAGACTATTTTAATGAATGAATTATTCAGCAGAATGATCTAGTATCACCTTAATTTACATAACGTTTTAAAATTTCACGCGTTTATCCGTTAGAAATATTTTTTAACATGAAAATTATTTATGAAAAAATTTGCATTGTTTTCCTTACTTTTTACTTCACACTTGATAAAGATTGTTTACAGCAGATTAAAAATCAACTTTCATATTATTAATTTCTTTAAAAAAGCAATAGATCGGACCGAAAGCAAAATGTCTATCTAAAATTGAAAATCAGATTCAACAAATATAAACATACTGATACAAATAATTTTCAAAATTATGATTTAACAATAACATAGACAATTGTGATTTCCTTAAAGAAATATGTACAGATGAGTCACTAGAAATTTTTATAAACATGAATTTCTTTATTAAATTTGTATAAAGCTATTTTCTTTAGAACTTTAAAATTTCTGTTAACAGTGACTTTGGAAATTATAACCTTTAATGTCAGATTCGTGAATTGTACATGTGTGTATTCATTATCATTCGTTAATTATATAATAATTCAGAGACATGTTACTCTCTTTAAGAAATTCAATAGTTTAGGCTTTACCAAAAAATACCATCCAACTACATCATAGATATGTAAACATTTACTTTCTTTTAACGTTTTCTGCCATTTTGTATTAGAAACACTACATTGTTACGTCTCTTATTTTAAATTTTGGGAAACCAGGATGTCTTTGCACAAGCACCGAATGCATTTTAGGAACATTTAAACCAAAGACTTTGATATTTGACCAATAAACACACATAGCTATAATCTAAATAGGCTATAATTAGGAACAACAACATAACAAATCAGATTAAAAATTCATTTTCAAACAAGCAGCAAGTATACTCAAACAACAAAGCACACAAATCTATCACGAATTTTACAAACAACTTATTATCTATAAACAACTGAAATGTATACCCACTCAAACTTCATAACAAACTTTCAGACTGGTATACCTACATCAGTTTGTGCCAAAAAATATGCATGACACAATAATCTAGCCATAGAAAGAACAGTTTGAGAAACAATCTGCATGACTATGTTTTAAACTTATTTAAATCTACTAGCTTCTTTTTACTAGTAGAAAATAACAGAAGCAAGGTTAACTATTCTTATTTGATTTTTTCAATTCTTTTTCTTTTTTTAAATAGTTTTTGTGAAAATTTTACTTAAATTAAGAAGAGAAATAACACAATTGTTTCAACTACACAATTTAAGTGTTTTCGCATCATCTAAAGAATGTAATATTTTTCGCAATATTTCTTTTAACCTTAGCTAAAATAACAATTTTCTGTTTTAGCACAAATTAAATATGCTTCTATGTACAATTCTTTTATTTTATTTTCAAACAAAAGTCTCATTTCTAAATTAATGTCAATAGCATTATTTATATTAGAAACACTGATAAACAGCAGGAAAAATCAATCAACTGAATTAATTTCATCAAAAATTATTATTTTTTGGCACCGTTAACTAAGAAGTTAATGATTCGATAATTTAACTAGCACTACGTTTAATATCTAACTAGCGGTAAAGCATTATGAATTGTGACTGATCAGCGATACCTAATTTAAAATGTTCAAAGTATAATCACAAATTATCACATGCACTTTCTTTATCATCACAAGAATGCCTGTCTATGTGGTATAACTGCAGTAAACTACTCTACATTAAGCATAATAATACTTAAAAAATTATCTAAAAATTGAGCATTATACAACTGAAATACTTCTCCAATTTGGAGCTCACTTAAATTTGATTCTTGCCCCTCTATTTTGATTTTGTGGATCAATAACGCTTGAGGGGGAGGGAGAAATGCATTCAGTGCACAGTGAGGTCAGACATCGCTGGTTTGATTCCAGTTGGAACAGAACAGTTGGGAAGCAGCCTTTTACCAAACACTGCTACCAACCTGCATGGCAGGTACGCAGATCCACGTTGCTGAGGTCAACGGACCAGAAACTATTTGTCATTTTGAACGGCCACGGCCATTGTTAGCCTTCCTGATATCTCAAACTGAATGGCAGATATTTCATTCACATTTGAAAATTAGCTCATAAAAATGATGATGTGATTTGAATGGGGACAAAGTGGTGGTTTCAAGTGCTCGGGGAAAAGAGGGACACGGGAGTTACAGCTTTAGACTTAGAACGGAACACCCCCATACCTTAACTATCAGCACAGATAGTTTTCGCAGTGGTTGCTGATCTTCGTGTGCTAAATCATTTGTGTAGAGTGTGGTTCAGGAACATCTACCAAAGTTATCACCTTAGTGTTGGGTCTGGATCACGCAGTCGTCGCTAAGTGCGTTTTCTTGGTGGTCAGCGGTATGGCGCCTATGCTGTCTTCCTCCTCGCTCATGTGCCCGTTATGATGCAGATGATGGCCGTTTTGACCGCTGTGGCCGTTTTCCGCGGTCATGTGAGACTCGTTCGAATCGTCCGATTCACTACTGTGTGCCATTCTTATGGGCTCGAGGATGTTGGCTCCGTTGCGCTGGTTCGCGATTCTCTGCGAGAGGGGCCTTCTGCGCGCGAAATGGTCGTGGAGGGAACAGGGACAGAGGGCAGACGTGCAGACCGGCTCGACCAGCTCCACTTCAGAGTCACTTCTGGAGCTGGACAGGTCCAGCACGCCGTCCTCGAGGAAACGGTTGGGGACGATGACGGTCACGGGCTGCGACAGGCTCATGTCGATGGCCTGCGTTTGCATCGTCACCTTGTCGCGGAGGAAGAGCTCTCGCTGCTGCGGGGTCAGGATCCGGATGGTGCGGCTCGGTTTCCTCCTGTGCCCGTTGCTGACCACGTGGTCGCCGTTGATGCCGTTGACGACTGTGCTGATGGGGTGCACCATCGTGGGCGGCGGGGTCTTCACCGGTTCCGGAGAGGAGTCGATGCTGTTGTCCACCATGTTCTCCTCGTTGTCGGAGGAGATGTGCAGCAGCTCCTCCTCGTCCTGGTCGTCGTGCCTGTGGCTGTGCTCGTACGCCTTGGGGCGGCGGCCGCGCCTGGGCTTCCCCAGGTTGGACTCGTCCTTGGGACACTTGTGGTGGATGAGGTGGTGCCGCCTGCGGAACCGTCCCAGGCACTGGGCGCACTGGAAGGGCTTCTCGTCCAGGTGGATCAGGGTGTGGGCCTTGAGCTGGTTGGAGTCGGAGAACCGCGACTCGCACAGGGTGCAAGGGTAGGGCCTCTCGCCCGTGTGCACCCTCAGGTGGCGCCTGAGGTTAGCCACCTGCACGAAGTGCCGGTCGCAGTGCGGGCACTGGTAGGGCTTCTCGCCCGTGTGCAGACGCATGTGCGTCTTGAGGTGGTGGTCGCGGGTGAAGCGCTTGTGGCATTCCGGACACTCGAACGGCTTCTCGCCCGTGTGGGTGCGCTCGTGGTTCTGGAGCACGTGCTTGTAGCTGAAGCCCCGGTTGCAGATGCTGCACGTGAAGCTCTTGCCGTTCGCCGCCGGCTTGGCGGGGGGGCCTCCGTTCTGGCTGGCCGGCGGGGGACCGTTGGCCGGCAGGCTGATGTCGATGTCGAGGCCGTTACTCGTGGTCCTCTGCTCGTCCAAGGGTCGCATGGCGTCGCACTTGTCGCCGTTGGTGGCGCTGCTTGCCGTCCTTACTCCTTCCGCTACCTCCAGCCCGTCTTTCATTCTCGGCGGCCACGGCTAACCTACGGGCAAGAAAGTAAAAACGGTAAGTAACGAAGGAATCTCATTAGGGGCGCACTTCGTTCATTATCATTTACCTCCCCCACTCCGCCACTCCTTTGCTACCCGCGAATAAAATTATGCTAATGCGTAACGAATCAATGCGAAACAAACGACCCTCTGTACCTGCTTATGCCGCACCCTCATTAAGCCACCGATTTAATTGGCCGACAGTGGGCCGACGCGAAAAAAAAAATGAAATGAAATGAAGGCAACGGGGGCGGAGGAGGCGTGTGAAGACAAAGAACGCGAGAGCAAACACGGCGAAAAGAGAAAAGGGGGGAAAAAAAAAAGAAACCCAAAAAGCGCTGATGAAAAGAGTTGGGCACACATTAGAAAAATGCTTAATGAGAAATATTTACTCCAAGGCTTTTCTCGGGATATTTTTTTTTTTTAATTAGCCGGAGCGCGTTGCTTCTGCTCCTCCTTCGTAACGTCGATGACAAATTGGGTTACGCGCCACTAAACTCTTCGTGCCTGGCGATTTGGTTCAAAATGCGTATTGACGGAAGCATGTTTTTCCCGTTAAAAGACGCGATTAACGTCAAGAGATGGGGGGGTGGAGGAGAGATGGAATGTTTTTCGAGCACTCTTCGCTTCATTCCACCCCCCCCCCTCCCATTTTTATTCTCTTTATGACACCCCATCCCCCCCTCCTTTCCCCTTCCCATCTTTCCCACAAGGATCGATGATTATAAAATCGGTTTGACATTTCTGTTTTTCTTAAAATAAAGTGCCTTGATTCTTTTCAAGTGCATATAGGAGAAGAGAAGCAAGGGGAAATTTTCTATTTTAGAGAGAAGAGAGGCTTTTCTTTTTCTTCCTTTTTTCTTTTTTTTAAATTGTTGAAGGAAGTATTTATGTGCCTCATAAAGAAATGTTTATGTGCAGTAAGAGTCACGTGGATGATGCCACGGTGTAATAGAAACTTAAAAGATTTTGGAGGAAAGATGGTGCTTTGAACGCCTGATGAAGAAACAATTGCGTTAGAAGGTACCTCAGTATGGTTTTATACCACAGACTCTCTCTACCGCGACCACTTAGGGCAGTGGCGTAGCTAGAGGGAGGCAAGGAGGGGCATCTGTCCCCAGGCGCAGCAGCCAAGGGGCGCCAAATTGGACATAAAACTTTCCCGATTGCATTTTGGCAAATAGGTTCGGTGACACAAAATCTTCAGTTGTTCCAGGGTGCTGCAAACCCTAGTTATGCCTCTAATTTAGGGGATAAATCGCAAACAATCATTATGATGAAGTCTATAACGAAATCGTTATAGCAACGATTTCTACAAATCGTTACTATAACGATTTATAGAAAAAAAAAGTGAACATACTATAAATAAGCTAAGTTAGCCTCGATTATAAAGCCATCCGAGGGACCAAGCAATGGCGTATCCCTCTAGCTACGCCACTGCCCTAAGTGGTCGTGGGAGAGGGAGGCAAGGAGGGGCATCTGTCCCCAGGCGCAGTACCCAAGGGCCGCCATATTGTACATAAAACTTTCTCGATAGCATTTTGGCAAATAGGTTAGAGGCCACAAAATCTTCAGTTGTCCCCTGGTGCTGAAAACCCTAGCTACGCCTCTAACTTAGGGGATAAATCGCAAACAATCGTTATGATGAAGTCTATAGCGATTGTCGAAAATTATAACAATTTATAGAAAAAAAATTAAACACACTATAAATAAGCTAAGTTAGCTTCGATTATAACGCCATCCGAGGGACCAAGCAATGGCGTATCTGGACGAGGGGGGGGGCACTAAGGGACAATCCCCCCCTCGCCCATATGGTAAAAACACTCAAAAGAAACTGCTGTTTAAAAGACAAAATTATTATAACTTTGTAAAACAACACACATAAAAGGTTCTTATCAAAGCGCGCACGTGTTTCGATAGAAAAAAAAAAAATTGTCCCCCAGTCCCAGTCTGTGTATGGACTTCTACTGGTGCTGATGAAGATCGACATTTTTTTTTATCGAAACTCGTGTACACTTTGATAAGTACTTTTTATTTATGATGTATTTTACAAGGTTGTAAGTTTTTTACTTCGTTCACAGTAGTTTGTGTGTGTGTGTGTGAAGGGGTGGGGAATGTACTCTTTGTCTTAAAAAGTACATAGTGAATACCACTCAAATACTTCATGTATTAAAGCACTGGTTCCCAACCGGGGTGTTGCATTTGAACAGTTGTAGCTTAATGGGATGTTAGAAAGGATTTTCAACGTACATTTACTGACCTAAAAGCTAAGTACAATGCAGAACTGATCTAAAACTGAAATTGTCAGACATTGAGCAAGTGTTTCATCAGACAACCGTAAATATTCTATTAAGATTTTTTTCAAATATAAGGTATGCTCAGAACCACTAAATTTGTTGAATGAATTTTGTATTCATTTTCTTCCATCTTTCATTTTAGCTTTTATTAATGGTCTGTACTTAGTGTTTATGTGCCTGTACTTAGATGTTTAATGATTACGCTATGAACTGTTGTGCAACATGGAACACAAATGTTCTACCAAATTTTACTAACGAATACAGAAGACAGGTTTTAAGCTAGAGGAAAAACTCCTTCCACAAAAAAAAGCGAAAATTGAGAAAAAAGCTTTAGTAAAATGCTGTTAAAAATAATTGCATTTTTAAGAAGCGTGGAAAAAATTCTAATGAAAACAAACATCAAGAAAATTAATAAATAAAGCTCGACAAATTATTGTTATCATTATTTTCAAAATGTTTATCTGCAGAACTCAAAATGGGTTTCAAATTGACTGGCTTTGCTAAAATTAATATTTCAATTTCTGGTCATTTAGTTTTTTTATAATGAGGAAATTGTTAATAAGGTAAGAAATTATTTCGATTTCGAGTGCGATTTTTAGCAGGATTTAAGGGTGTTTCGCCTGAAGAGCGATCATCATCATAAGGACTTCTGAACAGCTTTAAAAACGCCAATGATGTTAAACACTCGTAAAAATTAATAATGCTTTTTCAGCCGATGCACTATGGACTAAAACTAACAGTAAAGCTGTATGTCTCAGGCAAACTTTCAGAAAAAATTGATAAGCACAAAAATAGTCTTCAAAAATGGACCGAGGAGTTACCTGTTCGGATAAATATTGCCAAATTCCGTATGTTTAGCATTTTTTCCGGAGTGTTTCGTAGCGCCTATAAGTTCAATGTTTGTAATAGTTCTCAGTAAAATTTGCAAAGCGACATTCTAAATTTTTCCAAGCCTCCGCGCAATTAAATTTTTTAGAAAGCTTTTCAAAATTGTATGATTTTAGAGTAAAACAGCCTTAAAGCGCTAAAATCGGTGAGTATTTTAAAGAAGCTGACTTCGGTTTATTTTGTATTTTAAGCTTTTCTTTTGAATTTTTAGAAAAATGTACACTGTTAAAAGAAAGCTACATAAAAATGAGTACTTTAATGTACTCGCACTTTTTAAGTACATTCGCGTCATAAACATGAACATGATGTGCAAATATAACATAATATTATAAAAAAAATAAGTGAGTACATATGAGCTTAAGTCTAAGAGTAAAGTAGTTGGAGCTATTACATGATGACAAAGAACTTAGGAATGAGCACATTTCACTGTTTTCTTAGTTCCAACAGTCTAGCTTAAACCCTGTCACAAGGGGTTTTTAGAAGTTGGTTCGCAAGAGTTGGGGAAAAGGTTGGGAACCGCTGTATTAGAGAATACCTACTTTCTTCAACTGCGAACAAGAATGAAGCAATTGAGTTTCTCTAAATATAGCGGTAAGCCATCTAACAAGACCGGAAGCTCTTGAAATTTAATTACCCAGCCTTCCGTAAGTTAGAAACACTCCTTAATAGCCACACCGTTAATGGGAAGGCAATGCAAGTAACGACCGAGAAGTAAACAGCATAAAAATCCCGTCCATCTCATACGAAGAAAACGTATTCCGACCACGTAACGCATAATATTTCATTGCAAGATCCTACCTCCCCATTCACACATACAAACAGTCCTCTTAGAAACGTGTTATTAGGTAAGGGGCCCTGCGAAGGTATGTAACGAAGGACCCCTCGATTATAACGCTCTCGGCTGTGGGGTGTTATTAGGGGGTCCCGCTGTTTTTTTTTTACCCAGGTGTTTAGATGAGGAATGTAAGCAGCTGGGTTGGCTGAACATCGAATGATATAATCGAGGCAGTTTCTTTTCTCGCCGCCAGTGGTGTTATTACGGAATGACATTTTTAAAAATCGTCTCTCCTACGATGTGTCGCCGTGGTAGATTGCGATTTCAGATAGTTTCCGAAACGTGTTTATGACGGAACAGGAGGACATTGAGGCTATTAAAAAGCGCACGCACGCTCGACGGCCATCAACGGAGAAAAATAAGAGCACCTCTAACGTCCATCTGGGAGATTTAGATAGCAATAAGTAGAAAACGTTGTTGCGGGGATAAATAGCTAATCTGTTATTGCTTGATATGGATAAATATAGTGGTTGGGACATCTTACATCATGAGAACATAGAATCGCGGGTACTGTGCGGCAACATCACAAGGCGATGCTCGCAATGAATATAACGGAAAGAATATTGAGTTGGCTACAAATAGATTGAGTTGAGAGACGAGACGAGAGGCGGGACAGAGATTTGCAGTAGCCATATGAGACGAGATAGACCTCTAGTCTTAGGGGCAGTTGCCAGTTGAGACGTGACAGAGATTTGCAGTTGCTGTATACGATGAAACAGATCTGTAGTCTTAGGGGCAGTTGCGAATTCAGACGTGACAGAGATTTGCAGTTATTATGTAAGACGAGATAGACTTTTAGTCTTAAGGGCAGTTGCGAAACGAGACGGTACGCAAAACAGAAATTAGCAGAGCCATGCCAGACGCGACAGACCTCTAGTCTCATGGGCAGTTGCCAGTTGAGACGTGACAGAGATTTGCAGTTGCTGTATAAAATGAAGCAGATCTGTAGTCTTAGGGGCAGTTGCGAGTTCAGACGTGACAGAGATTTGCAGTTATTATGTAAGACGAGATAGACTTTTAGTCTTAGGGGCAGTTGCGAAACGAGACGGGACGCGAGACAGAAATTAGCAGTAGCCATGTCAGACGCGACAGACCTCTAGTCTCAGGGGCAGTTGCCCGTTGAGACGTGACAGAGATTTGCAGTTGCTGTATAAGATGAAACAGATCTGTAGTCTTAAGGGCAGTTGCGAGACGAGACAGACCTCTAGCCTTAGGGGCAGTTGCGAGTTGAGTCGTGGCAGAGAAGAGATTTGCAGTTGCTCTGTAAAACAGAGCTTTAGTTTTAGGGGCAGTTGCGAGACGAGACGAGACAGATATTTAAAGTTGCAATGTGTGAAGCAAGATAGATATATTTCTCAATACTAAATAAACTAGGCGTTTTGCGAGACCACTAGGCATTTTGCTTTGTAATTCCTGCGCGAGACGAGACTTCCCTATTTCTAGAATCGCAACTGTCTCAAGTAGTTTTCAGTATAAAGTAGGAATTTTGTAAACGAATTTCGTTTGAGTCAACCATGTGTTTTTTAAACTCAGTTAAATTTTTTCGTTAAACTAATTCGATATGCTCATTTTGCTTAATAACGCTAAGCAGTAATAATAAAAATTTATTTTTCATCGTCTGACAAAGCTTTTTGTTGATTTTTAAAAAAATGTGTAAGTAGATCCTTTGTTTGATACCCCTTAATCCCCTTCTACAATATATTTTTCTTACTTTTTTCTCCTTCTTTATTTAAAGCCTAAGCGACTGTTTCATATTAGGCTGGATAGTAATATTCACTAGTTCAGTACATTAGCAATCCACCGAAACAAATTCCACTTAAAATTGTACTGAGCCGAACAAAGTTAATACAAACAATTTACTATCTTTTTTATTGTTAAATAGTATTCCATATTGTCTTACATATACACAATTATATCCATTCATCGAATATCTTTAAAAAAAGGTTCTTAGAATATCCACATGTATGCAATATATAAAAACATATTCATATCTCATAATGTATTTCTGATATGCATGTGAAAATTCAGTTGAACATCGAAGTAATCAATCATATCTTATTTTATCATCATGGTTTTTCAGATATGGCTCCACAAAATGATGAATTACTACTGAATTTTTGTTTCGGTTACATTACAATTTCGAGTTATTTTCAGAATAAGTTAAGAAAAGGAGAAAAGAACAGGATTAAGAATTTCCATAATGTTACTATAGAAAGATAGTTGGAGGCCAACCTAGAATCACGATATGTAATTCATCTAAGATGATCTTATGACTTTTTTAGCATTAATCATTCTTTGTTCTAGAGGTCACTACTGTTGAAATATATTTCCCGAGTACTCATCAAGTCTGAATGAAGCAACTAAGCACAACAGTGAATTTCGAAAAAGTCATGTGATTTTAGCACATAAATACGAGAAAATTATGTCAAGTACTTCAAAATTTTTAGACTACCTCTTTACAAGCTGTACTTTCAGGGCAATAAATGATAAACTTGTATCAAGTTACCATTTTCAGAAAAAATTCTTAAAAATCCAAAGTTTTCCCCGTGCAACTCCATGTAGAATTTTTTTTTAAGAAAGTTTCATAAAGGAGACCCTTATTCCATTGATTAGTAGCTGTGTAACTTATGAAGAATCATCCTGAATATTTTCGAGTCGATAGAGCAATTTATTTATTTTCCTTTGCGTAAAGGAATTCTAAAATTTTGAACATCGAAAAACGATGAATGTATCTTAAAATACGGTAGAACATATATCTGCCCGTAGAGCATGAAGTACTTTAGTTATTTTGGGTGTTCCTATAAAAGAGCCATAAATTCACCATTTTCATTGAAGTACATAAATACAACACAGGAATAACATGCATTAACCCTTTGAGGCGCAACCCTTTCCCAATGCTGAAAAAAGGGCCGCTGCTGCCATCGCTCGACTTAACTACCAGCCAGCTGTCGTCAAAAAAGGGTCTCTAGATCTGTGGCACGCGACGAACGTTTCGATCGTCCGCCATCTTGCTGGTAGTTAAGTCGAGCGATGGCAACAGCGGTCCTTTTTTCAGCATTGGGCAATCTATCCAGCTGTTCCTCGCATTCTTCCATTTTTCAGCAGATGTCAGTGCTGTTAAAAATAATCATGACAATTTTTTTACGGGAAATGACGTGCTAAAAGGTAAAGGATTCTCGTGGAGCTATGTCACCCGCAACTATTTTTATAGAAATCAAATCTATTCTTCGTGACTGGCAACAGCCAAAACGTCAGAGTTTGGTGCTCCCAGAGCGGGAACACTGCGCGTTAAAGGGTTAATTTCATAGTAAATTGATGCATATTTTTATTTATTTATTTGCCAGGAGAGGACAGCTCGCGTCCCTGAATGTGTCGTAATGCAGAGTCAGACAGACAAACCGAATCATAAATATTGTTCAACTTTCTGAGAAATTATTAGAAAACTATGCGTAAATTTAAGCATCCATTACTTAATTAATAAAAATTTCTACAAATCCTACTTATCGGAGTTTTCCGCGAATGAACTTGATTTATTCTATGAGTAGATAACCAGAATTAAAGTTTTTGTAACTTAATGATTTATTTATTTACCAGGAGAGACAGCTCACGTCACTGAATGTGTCGTTTAGAGCTACGTACGTCCTTCCTGGAGTTTCCCACTACAATTTTAATCCTCATGAGAAAGTGGGGGGACTTCTGAATATTGACACCCCTCGGAAACTGCTAGCGACCGCCGAGAGGACTTTCGGAACCACAGATTTAACGTGCACGTACACCGCATGCACACGGTGGTCTTTAGTGGTACGCAAGCCGGTATCGAACCCGCAACCTTCCGGTTACGAGTCCAACAACTTAACCACTGGGTTGCCACGACCCGTAACTTAATAATTGGCAGCATGGAAGAACTATGCGAAATGAGTTTTCCAAAAGCTACTTTGTCCTCAGAAAACGAATGTAAGAGAAGAGACAAGTCACGCCTATACAGCGAGCTCATTGACTCATTTAACTCAGAGTACAATCTTTAGCGTCGACAATGACTTTCATTTCTTTCACGAATCACTGGAAACTATGTTGTTTACACTCCCCGCCACTCCTATCGCGTTTGTTGTCGGTCTGTATTGTGCCACAATGGCGGTAAATGATTTTGGAGGTCGTCCAAACACAGATTCTCTGTTGCTGAAGTCACTTCGATTTTCGAATTCCCCTAAGAGTACCCTTACGCATTACAAGAAAGGGGGCTTCCATACATTAAGTAACGCTTTGACGACGGTAAATTTTGATCTCCTTTCCTACTTTGCCATAAGACCTGATATCCCCCCCCCCAATCTTCGTAACGTAACAGCCTTAATTATCATTTTTATCAATTGTAATTCAGAAAATGTGTTTATAATGGATAAAAAATTATAATAAATATAATAGAAAAGATTTTGAAGTTTGGGTAGTCGAATTTCCAAAAGGTGGACCCTCATTGTGATGATTTTGATGATCATTCATTTTAAGATCTCTCCCTTCCCGATATTGTATTGCATATATATATATATATATGGGCAACCTCCTCCCGGCGGGACGGATGTGGCCCGCCCCGGCTTTAGTTCCTGCTTGCAGAACATATTAAAACTTCATTTAAAATTCCTGCAAACCATTCAAATTTCATATAAATCTCAATTATACGGCCAGCGACTTCGCTAACATCCAAAAGTATGGCCCTCAACTCTCCAAATGCTGCTCATACCTGTTGTATGAGCAGCTGGCTGTGCCCGAGCACAGCCAGCTGTTGTCAAAAAAAGGGTCTCTAGATCTGTGGCACGCGATGAACGTTTCGATCGTCCGCCATCTTGCTGGTAGTTAAGTCGAGCGATGGCAACAGCTGCCCTTTTTTCAGCATGGGGAAAGAGTTGCGCCTCAAAGGGTTAACATTTGCAAGTGTTGAAGAACGACATCAACTCGACGTTCCGTCTTTGTTAATTTGCTTGCTCATTAACATGTCACGCCGGCGCCGGCCAGAATCATTCTGGGGTTCTGGATTTAGTTCTTTTGTAGTGGTTCGATTATAAATTTGCTGTGACAGTGGAAGTGAGCCAGCCGATGCACAAGCTGTTGCAAATGGCATGAAAATTTGAAAATTCATTATAGTGTGTTTTGTGTTATATGGCAAGACCAAACCGGGAGGCATCAGCCAACACCCTCTAGATACAGAAAGCCTAACAACTGTTACGTCACCAAGCTTTTACGTCATCAGTAGGCCTTCGAAAATGACGTCATCGTAGTTTTATTTTCATAAAGTAAAACTATTTAAAATTTCTGGTGAGTTTACGAACGGATAACAACATTTTTAATCATCTGAGATAGAATATTTAATTTTAGGACAAAGGGCTAGTTTTTAACTGTAACTAATTATGTAATTTGATATGGAAATGGATCATGATAAATTTTTAACTTAAGATATTTTGTTATATTTGTATTATTCACCAGAAAGTTTACGTAGTATTACTTAGTGAAAATAGAACTGTGACGACGTCATTATTTGAAGGCCAAGTTTTCACGCCATCGTTTCAGTTGTTAGGCTTTCTGTATGTAGGAGGTGTTGCATCTGGTGCCTCTGGTGGAGGATATAAAAATCTTCTTTATAACACAGATGTAACAAGATCGCGTTGTTGACCCATCCCTACCTCCCTGACACATTCCGTTACCTCCTTCCACACTTCTTAGAACATTACGTAATTTACGGAAGCCCCTTAAGTGTACCCTTGAGGTCGCATTACAGCAAAAATGGAGCCGAATGGAACACCATTCAGAGAAAAAAGTACCGATGTGTTCCTTTTTCGACGTATCCAGACTTTACCTAGCCTTGGGTGGATGATTTTATTTACACTCGAAAACGAGCTCCTGTAACTAAAAATACCCCTAAAGAGAAGTCTAGACACAACACATTTATCTGTCTGTCTGCGAGGGGAAATATTTGCCTGGCTTCGTACCCTGAGGAGGCGCCTGTTTCGGCAACTAGGGTTTTCAGTGGTGTAGGGTACGAGCCAAAATTAATGGCTCACACACACTCGCACTGTAAGAGGGGAGAAATGCACAAAGTCAGCATTTTGCAGGTTGACAATTTTTGGCGAAAAATAAGAAAGAAAAGTGAGCAATTAGTCATACAATGAATGTAACCCTTTAACGCGCGATGTCCTCCCTCTGAGGACACAACGTTGACATTTCGGCTGCTTTGATTCACGAAGAATATATTTCAATTAAAAACGTATGGAGGACTTCTAGATAGACTGCCCAATGTCGAAAAAGTGCAGCCGCTGCCATCGCACAATTTAACTACCATTAAGATGGCGGTCGATCGAACCGCCCAGTGCGTGCCACACAGAGAGGCAAAGAACATTTTCGACACAGCCGGCTGCGCGGCGCCACACAACCAGGGGCATGGATCCCCTTGTTCGCATATTATCGTTATGATTTACGTGCTGGCATATCGTAGAAGTGATTCAACACAAAATATAGTGTCTTTCTGGGGCAGGACCCTTGACTTGCTCCCTCCAAACCTTCGATCATATGGGCGCGCATGGTTGATACCATATAGGAATTTTGAAAGCAGTTTAGCAGTTGATACAAAATATGAAGCAGCCCTATATTTTGCCTTGCGATATTCGCTAACATTTGTCATTTATTATCACACTGTTGTTTATTTGGCAATTATTATCGCACCTCCCCCCCCCCTCCATTTAGTGGGCACTTGCCGTTTCTCCACTATTAAGGCCGGAGTTAGTCACTTTATTGTACAGGCATTTACTAGGTAGGTGGACCAACATTGCCTTCTATGAAGGGGTGAATGGAATGACTTTATGCTCAAGTCCACACACTACAGAACGCGAGCGGCGTTTACTGTTGCAATACAATAGAGCGAAATTTCTTGAAAATATCTGCACAGAAAGTATCCAAAATAACTTACAACTGATAAAATAAGGAAAATAGCTAAGACCTTATTTAAAATTTCATACGTGTCTTGTCTGATTGCACTTTTAAACAACTTATCCTACGATTTAATCTAGTCTTCAGATTTTACACAGCAGTCTAAAGTTTCTGGTACGAAAGCCTAGTCTTTTGAAGCAATATTAAGAATTATACTCTGTGAGGAGTCAATTTTAAGATCACATTTTTTTCAGGGACATTCATCTATTTCAAACGAAAAAAAAAAAAATGATGTATGGTATTAAGATAAGAAAACAAGGTCCTCCATCGGAAATAACGCACGCTTTAAAAATAAAAAAAATCGCCAAGTTTTACGACGACATATTTACAAATTTGAAGCGCATTAAAAGATTTTTTCAAGGCTATAATTTTCAAGGGCGGATTAAGGGGAGGGGGGACCCGGACCGCCCCCCTTAAGAAAAAGAAATTAATGTAAAAGGGTCCTATTTTACTTCCATAAAATGGATGTATATGTCAATCTTCTAACTAACCACCGACAAACTAACCGCCCCCCCCGACAAATTTGCATTAATCCGCCACTGATAATTTATTACTACTTTTTAAGCCTTACATAAACCTCTGACGTTTTGACTGTGGGCAGTCGTGAAGAATAAATTTGATTTCTATAAAAACGCTCGAGGGTGACATAGCTACACAAGAATCCTTTACTTTTTAGTGCATCCTCTCAAGTAAAAGTTTCCGATTATTTGTAAAACTGTCAGGGTTATTTTTAAGAGCACCGGCATCTGCTGAAAACTGAAGAGTACAATGGAAATACAATGATATAGAAGAACAGCTGGATACAACTCTAGAGTCTGCCCAATGCTGAAAAAAAGGAGAGCCATTGCCATCGCTCAATTTAACTACCAGCAAGAAGGCTGTCGACCAAATCTTTCATCGCGTGCCACAGATCTAGCGACCATTTTTTGTCACAGACTGGCTGTGGGGGCGATGAACGATTCGATCGACAGCCGTCTTGCTGGTAGTTAAATTGAGCGATGGCAACGGCTGCCTTATTTTAAGCATTTGGGAAATGACTGCGCTCAAAGGGTTCTCAAAACAGTTACTTTTAACCCTTTAACGCGTAGTGTTCCCGCTCTGGGAACACCAAACTCTGACGTTTTGACTGTTGCCAGTCACGAAGAATAGGTTTTATTTCTATAAAAATAGTTGAAGGTGGCATAGCTCCACGAGAATCCTTTACTTTTTAGCACGTCATTTCCCGTAAAAAAAATTGTCACGATTATTTTTAACAGCACTAACATCTGCTGAAAAATGGAAGAATGCGAGAAACGCTGGACAGATTGCCCAGTACTGAAAAAAATGCAGCCGTTGCCATCGCTCGACTTAACTACCAGCAAGATGGCGGACGATCGAAACGTTCATTGCGTGACACAGATCTAGAGACCCCTTTTTGACGACAGCTGGCTGTGCCGGCACAGCCAGCTGTCGTCAAAGGGTCTCTAGATCTGTGTCACGCAATGAACGTTTCGATCGTCCGCCATCTTGCTGGTAGTTAAGTCGAGCGATGGCAACGGCTGCCCTTTTTTCAGCATTGTGAGAGAGTTGCGCCTCAAAGAGTTCTTCCAAACATTTCATGCTTGTCTTTCAACATAACAAACGATTTATGACACATAACGCTACTCTACCTTTTTCAGGTATGGATTACTAAATGCGCGTGTTTGACGTTATTAAGGGGGGCACTAAAACGGTAGGCTTAATAAATCAAAAAACGCTCAAATGACGTCTTTCTGTGTCACGGGCCTTCCATTCGTCTTTACCGTGTTGCACTCGCTGAAAGCCACAGTGCGAATGCCGAGGTTTTCGAACTGCACGAAAGTTAAAAATAAAATGACTCAGATCTCGTCCGGAAATAGAATTGGGGAGTAAAACATTCCACCAAAATGAACTTTTTTAGGGGGGTAATTAGGCTTGGAGTAAAACAACTTTAATGAGTATTAGTAGGGGGCACAACAAGTTTTTATTTACAAAGAAGTTGAGCCTAAGGATTCGTATTTGTTACATTTTAAAGCAAGAATTACACAAATGATAATAGGTGTATTATCAGAAAGTAATGTCCCTTTTTTTTACATAAAGATAAAATAAATGCATTTTCAATAAGTACTGAATTACATACAAGCTGTTTGTTCCTCAGCTTAGGATTCATATTTGCTAAATTTTTAAGTGATAATTTTATAATATATATATATTTTTTCCCTTTAAGAAAAATGGGCACCTTATCCCTTTTTTCACATTTGCCCTTCTTTGAGGATAATTTTCGAAATATTCTGAAATCGAGTTTTAGGTATTCGTGAGTGTTGCATTTTGCTGAAAGAATTTTGCAAAAGATATCTCTCTCTTTTTGTTGTTACTAATGCCTTCTGGCAGGGGCGTAGCCAAGGGGGGGGGGTCCATAACACCCCCCATGAGGAATTTTTTGCCTTACAAAATGTATATTCTTTATTACATTATCACACACACGTATACGCATATATGAGTTGTTGTAGTCGTAACCCCACATGAAAAATTTCTGTCTACGCCCCTGCCCTCTGGCAACCGCGGAGTGTTGCCAGATCCTTCATATAGGATGGAGATGAGCGAAAGGGACCGGCTTCTATTTAATGAGGTCGGAAATAAGACCCCGTTAAGAAAAAAATCCTACCGTTCGTTTACAGAAAGTTACACTTTTTTAAATTTTATACGATTAAATACGACCTAAAACGTCTAAAAGATATCTTTAAACAAACATGATCGGGGACTAGACATGTATTTGAATAGAAACGTTTATTGCTAGAGTAGAAAAACTATTTTCTGTCGTACTTTTTGTACGACTCCAGAAATTCGATCATCCGATGTTCCTTTCGTTCTATTTTTTTTCCTTCGAGAGTCATTGAAGAGTAATTTACGTCAGCATATATTTATTTTTATACCTCTGACAATTTTAAGGATATAATTCTCAAATTTTGTAGATCACCTCAAGAGTGTATAGAGGCCATTTTACTAATTAGGATTTTTTTTTTTTTTTTTTGCATGCTATTTCGTACAAAAAATAAAAAAATGTAACTTTTTGAAAATGAACGAGAGGAATTTTTTCTTAGCGGAGTCTCATTTCCAATCTTATTTTGAATATTTTTTCAATTTACTTTGCCCGCTTATCTCTAATAGATAAAGAATTACAGCCCGTTACCACCTTTCTGGGACATCTTTAATATATTTTTTTCTTTCAAGTAAAATGCCACCCTCTCCCTTTTTTTACGTCTGCCATCCTTGGAGAAAGAATTTCAAAATATTCTGAAATTTATTTTTAGGTTTCTGAGAATGCTGTATTTTATGAGTTGTCTCTTTTTTTTTCTTAGAGATCACACGAAATGTGTGAAAAGAACGTTTTGAGTCCCCTTCCCATCCCATCTCATAGGTTACAAATTTTGGAAAATGTCTAATCCCGCTTCTACGTTAAAAAACTCACATACATGCCAATTTTCGTATTATTAGAGTTATGGCTACGCAAAACTTTGATATAACGAAAAACGACGCTTTCTGGATTGCCCCTAAACAGTATGCACGCAAGAAAAATGTGTTTTAGAGCGAATTCCTTCTCGCTTCCGTAAAAATCACGGGCTAAGCTTTCCCCTCTATTTCTCGTGCCCGTGATATTTATGGGCAATAGTGTTCAAAAGTCATACGCCAGAAAGAAAGAGGATTTCAATTCTTACGCACGGATTTTTGTTTATATCTATCTCATTTTGCACAACAGATGACAGGACCAGACAATTTTTAACTTAATTTGGAGATACTTTATTCTTAAATGGATGGTAGCTCTACTCAAATACGTGTACTTGTGATATGCATTTTACAATCTTAGCTCACATTTTTGTTTATGTTCAAAGAAAACTTTACGAATACTTATTTTATGAAGTAAGTTCAATAAAATTCACCTTTAGTGTTTAAAGCATATATTTCTAATGATTCCCTGCTTACTAGAAAATACACATTCAGTCCCAATCAGTGGCGTAGACAAGGGGGGGGGGGTCATAATACCCCCATGAGGAATTTTTTGCCATACAAAATGTATATTTTTCACTCCCTCATCACACTCACATATACATATATGTGAATTGCAGTAGTCATAACAACCCCCCCCCCTCCCAATGAAAATTTTCTGGCTACGCCCCTGGTCCCAATAATCCTAAATATTAGCTTTTCCTAGAAATTTAACCCTTTTTTGAGCTAAAAAGATATATCCTAAATGTTAAAATGCATGCACATTATTGTACATACATTTGTATTTATAAAATTTTCTGGAATAAAAAAATAGGCGCTTTTAGGACCGTTTTCTTGAAAATAATGCGACCTTTAAGGGGTAAAGGAAATATGTTCTGTAAGTTTAAAATAACAAAACTTGCACTATTTAAAATATAATAATTTGCAAGGGACTAGAAAGAGTTTAGGATAGTTCTTAATTTAATAAAAATTTATGTACTGAACATGGCAGACGGCTGAAGTGTGAAGTTCCCTCGTTCGGGCTACCGATCTAACAGTCTGGAGTTATGGTTAGTTTTCTGCGAGTGTAACGTGAATACGCGTTAGAGTTCCTTAAAAAGTCCTCTAACCAAGGCACTTCCCCATAGTCAGATGCTCCTCGTGTAGGATTGTCATAACACAAAGCAAACAAGCAAAGAAATTGTATTTAAAACAAACGAGAAAAAAAAACACAAAAAAATTCGAACGTATTATTAAAGAGTGAAAATTATACAAAAAAGGTCTTTATATGATGACTTTATGATTCCATTAAGAGAGAGCCAACTAAATCTTGAGTTAGTTACTTTAATAATTGCAGCATAAATTCATTATTGGGTTAAATATTTTACCCTTCAGTAAACAATGTACATATTGTTTTTACTCGAGTAGTGCAGTTATAAATTATAAAGTTATTAGCATCAATTCAAGAAAGAATGCACATCTGCATTAAAAGTTATTAAACTTTTCCTTTAATTTTAACTCAAGTTTCAATGACATCATAAATTAAAAACTGGGCAAGACTTATAAACAGTGACACAAACTTTACTTCATATTCGCAATTTGTGCGATACTATGCAACTCCTTGAGATGACACGGTTTGATATTTTTCATTAGATTGAACCCTGGAGAATTTCAATATTTAAATTGAGAATTCAAGAGGGGGAAACAAAGATAGATATTATTAGTATAAGTAATAGGTAGTATTAGGTAACATTGTAATTTGTAATAATACTGCTTATTAAAGAACAATATAAGGTGTTAATAAATATTTCAGTAAATTAAAATTATACTACCGTGTTTACTCGCGTAATAGTCGCCCTCGCATTATAGGCGCACACCCCGTTTTGAAGGAGAAAATAGCTTTAAAGTTATACAATATCATGTAGTAGAATTTCCCCGCATAATAGTCACACCTAGACTTTCACCATGCAAAATTGCCCCCCCCCCCAAAAAAAGGTCGACTATTTACTCAAGTAAACACGGTATAGTCATCATTTTTCGATGGCGCCTTACAATGACTAAAAGTTTTACTTGAATTTTTACATCGATTATCGTCCCATTATCGCCCAAAAAAAAAAAAAAAAAAAAAACTAAACAGAAAAAAAAAAATTAGCAGTTTTAACAGTAAAAATAATTTATTTATCTCATTACATAGAATAAGTCTCTGAGAACGGAGTAAACTTAGCTGAATTTATTAGCTGGCAATAATCAGAACAGAAAAGTAGAATTATTTCTTTAATTAACGATAACTATGTATTTACTGTTGTAGAGAAAAACAGCTTAATAGTTCACACTAATCTATAATGAAGCTATAAAGATTATGTGATTAAACGTAAAACAATAAATCAATTATACAAGTAAAAAAAAAAAACGATAATGATTATACAAAATATAAAGGCCTTGCAAGAAAATGAGGAGGAAGAGAAACGATTAAAGAAAAAATTTCTTTCAATATGAAATTAATTAATTTTTAATACTTGCAAGGACCATCATTTATATAAATCAAAACACTAATAAATGTAGGTCTGAATATTTCACTATTTTATTGATTTAAATAGAATAAAAATAATAAAATAAAAACTTGCAGAAAAAAACAGCAATTACAAATTCCAGAAATAAAAAACAAATCCCATTATTCTACTGATAAGACAATGAGCAAAGAAATAAAAACAATCATTAACAAATTCCATTCTTCTCCTTTATCGATCGCTTTTATGCAAATTACTAAAATAAAGTCTGGAAGCTACTGAAGTATGCCCTAATGAAGAATTTCACCAAATTAAAACAAGAACCTGATTATAAATTCCTACATCTCATTACATAGCAGGGGCAAAAATTAAAAATAATTTACGCCCTCTTCCCCCCCCCCTCACATACACTACCGACCCCGTTTTCTAAATCAGAGCAGCAGACAACCCTTCCTTTCTCTCCACTACCCCAGTTCGAAAGTGCAAGCTTAATAACGGACACGGATACCTTCACATAAAAAGACATTCCAAAAAAAAAAAAAAAATATATTTTTTCTGTCTGTAAAAAGAAAGGGTGCTGCCAAGTGTCCAGCCAATGAGCGATTGTTATGGTAATACAGAAGTTGGGCGGTGGCCAATGAGAGGGAGGAAGAAAGGGTTGCGGAAGCCAATAGTTGTCCGCCAGGGCGTTCACACCATCTGTTATTCTAACCCTTTCGATCCAGGCTTTGTCCATTTGTCTGGTGTAGAAAAAAAAATCAAACGCCCTCCCATTGGAGCGGAGCTACAAAATGGCGCTTTAAATAGAAGCACCGCTCTCAGTTCTTTTTATTCTTTTTAACTTTTTTTTTCCACCCACTGCTTTGAAAGCCCGAATAACCGTTACGAGGGTGGTTACCAGAGAGGGGAGGAATTAAAAATGCGAGAATTGATCCAGTTTTTTAAGCGGAGGGTGGATAATTTATTCAGGCATATAATTATTTATTACGGGAATGAGTTAATTCGCGCCGAAATTAATGAGTTTCGCGGGGATTTGAGCGTAGGTTTAATTACTTGGGACCGCCTAGTTAAGGGGGGTTGATATTTAAAAAAAATATTCCTTTATTTTCATATTTTATTCAGATGATCTTTGATAGAGAGATAAAAGAAGAACAGATGCAAGAAGATAAAAGTTCGCACCCCATAACTTGCCCCTCCCTCCCCACTTTTTTTTCGCTCAAAAACGGAAAATTCAAGCTTAAAAAAGGAAAAAAAAAATGCCCATAAAAATATAACACGGTACATATGCATTGTACTCAAATATCAGTCAGTATGCCAGCTGTAAAAGAAAGGTGAAATACAGAAAATATTTTTTAAGGGGGGTCGGGGGTGACATTGATTTTCTAAAATAAGAAGATACATATTATAGGTAACACTAATTTTAATAAAAATTATATAAATTTGAATTAATAGATAAATTTATATTAAAATCTCTGAAAACCCAACTGTGAAACCATATAAAAACTTGAATAATGTTAATAAATATATCACTACTTATTTTTAATACATATTTCTAAGGAAAAAAAGATTATAGATAACAAATGCTTAAACTACGTATCTTTTTAATTAGATTTTTTTAAAGTTCATCAAACAGGTAATACAATATTTAATGCTTATCTAATTAAAAAATAATAAAATGTCTACATATGTATTAAAATACAAAATATTACACTAGATTTGCATATTTCTGAGTACAAACTTTAACCGTTTGACTGCTATCCATCAAAATCCTCATACACCCTCCAATAAAGTATTCGAGCAAGAGAGAAATTTCTTATTTTAGATTTGCGAAAAATAATTGAGTTTTTGAAAAACGCACAACTTAATAGAAATATGGAATGTTATATTTATGCATAGCCTAACTCATATTCTATGATAAATAATTTTTAATGTACGAAACCAACGTAGGAAATTTCTCTCTTGCTCGAATTCTTCTTTTGGAGGGTGTACATTCCAAAAGCGCAATAGCGCTGCATAGCAGTCAAACGGTTAAAGTAAATAGCTAATAGATAAATCTAAACAGCTCATTCCAGTAAATAAATAAATATTAATATGTATCTAGGATAAGTCTACTAATGATTTTATGGTGTTTCTTTGGCTTAGAAAAACAAGATGAAGAGTGCGATACACAAGCTTGTTATTACATATAATATGTATATAATCTTTACAGAAAGAAAAATTATTTTTCGCTATATTAGAAATATCTTTTACAGAACAATTAATTTTTAACTTTAATAAAAGTTATAGTACATAATATTAAGACTTATTATACTTAAAATATGAACAATAATTAAATTAATATTTAACTGAAAATTTCAAATGAAAATGCGAATAGAAGAAACGGTAGCATTAATGACTGTTTGTCAGTCGCTTAGCCAGGAAAAGTTTTCGGACGTGAGGAGGGGTATTAAAATAAATCATGAATAAATAAACGAAATACCTGCCCGTCATAAAGCTCATCCGAAAATTACGCGGGCAGGGGGGGATATAACCTGACATAGGCGCACCCACGGAGGGGGCTATGGGGGCTGAAGCCCCCCCTAAAGGTGGGAAATTAGAAGTGAAATGTATTGAAAATTGTCACTAATGAGTTAAATGTTTTCTTTTTAAAAATTTTCTTCAAATTATTTCTAAATGTTTTCTTTATAAAATTGTCTTCAAATTATTTCTAAAATACTTTTTACCAAATCCAACAAAATAAAAATGTTAGTTTTTAAATAAAATTTTAGTTAGAGCATGAAATACCGTTAAACTTTGTTACAACATCACTGAAAAGATCATATAATTATTTGATTCTAAAATGAGTTACATTGCTCGTGGGGTTGTGTTCTACGGGCAAGTGGACTGGCACAGAATATTTTGACGTTATAAGAGAGTTATAACTATAATTGAGGTCACTATAACCGAGTTTAGCAGTATTTGTCGCCCAGCCCCCTCTAAACTAAAATCCTGGGTGCGCCACTGTAACCTGATATCCATCCCCTCGCTAGGTCCCTGTTAAAAGTAATAGTTAAAATAACAATTAATTCACTTAATCAGAAGGGGAAGCGCTGTTTACAGTAAGCTAAAATCAATAAAAATGTATAAAATTACTAATAGATTTAAAAAAAAAAACCTGAATCAGTTATTAGAATATAAAAGTTTATAAAAGGAAGCAAACCTGGCGGCTCCCTCCAAAAGTGTCCAATTTTTAGAGATGTCCAACTTACAGAGTTATACTTCAATACTATGCCCACGTTCCGTTCCCAGAAAAGTGCCTAAGGGTGTATGACGAAGAAAAAAAACTCTGTTTTTAGTCTTGGTACACAAATTGAAATAAACTAATACACCATGGTCTCCAAACCATGGTCTCTATACACCATGGCTATACACCATGGTCTCCAAAAAATTCCAGATGGTCCTTCATAAGCTGCTTTACACACTGCAATAAGCGAAAAAGCTGTGGCTTTTGTGAAATTTTCAGAAAAAATTCTTAAACATGGATCGGAGATGCAAGATTTTTCGAAGAGTGACACGCTTTGCGAAAATTTCCGATTTTTAAGAATTTTTTCTAAAAGTTATGAAACTGATACAGATTGATCGTTTATTTCAGCATGTAGTACAGCTTGTAAAGAGACAGTTTCAAAACTTTGAAGTGCCTGGCATAATTAGTTTATTTGTACTTATGTACCAAAATCACATGATTTTTTCCAACAACACCGCTAACTTAGTGTCCAACTTTAGTGCAATAAAAGAAAGAGTTGCCTGTACATCCGCGTTTGCCGTGACTATGCTATACTAAAGGATAAGCAACATTTACAGGCATTCCAACATGAACATAAAGATGAAGATCAATAAAACGCAAGTACATGAAGACAGCAATAAAAAGGGAAATAAATGTTTTTCAAAACAGTGATGTCAAGCTGTACAAGTTAAAACACATACCGACTAAAACCCCATACAAATATGTAGGTATCATAATTATATTTTTTAGTAACTAGCTGCCAAAGCGGTCAGAGCTTCGCCGCCCCATACCTTACTGTTCTATATAACCCAGTGTTGGCCAAATTATTGGACTCTTTTCAAAGAAATTCGTGTTTCTTTTTTTACAGTATTTGTCATTAAATTTATTTAGGTTAGGGTTGTTACGAATTTTGGAGGTGTCATGATAAAAGCTAGTGGTGGCCATGGGGGCAAAGCCAAGTACTAACATTGCAAGATGTATGAAAAGCTATAATTGGTGACATTTCCATTCATAAAATTATTATAAAAATACTGTATTGGGTGATAATGGGTTGGACAAATTCCTACAGCAGCAGCTGCGGGGTTAAAGTGCCAAAGTTAGCAACCTGGTGTTTTATAGTACGGTTGCATTATTTAATGCGTATCCTTGTTTACAAAAATATACGAAAACATACGAAGAAACAGGAAATGGCTAAAATATGCTTCAGCCCATCGCAAGGCGATTTTTTTTTTAAATGTGCGATAAACGCGCTATGAAAATCCCCGAAAGATTTTGCTTTTCCCCATATGCATTATTTTGTAATCTGGCTACCGTGACATACGTAACCAATAAACGAATATGCTTTCTTCACTTGACGTCACTGAACTGTTAATTTGGATTTCTGCGCGTGTGTTATTGTTAATACGCTAATCAGTGGCGTACTCAGGATTTTGGTTTAGGGGGGGCTGGGGTTACAAATACTGCGAAGCTCGGTTATAAGTGACCTCGATAATAGCTATAAATCCATTATAACTTCAAAATATTCATTACCACTTGCTCATAGAACACAAGCCCAATCTTTACATAGTCGTTTTTTCAATCAATATCTAATCTTTTCAGTTCTAACTTTAAAAGTTAGTAATTTATGCACTAACTCTGTAAGTATTTATTTAAAAACCAACATTCCCCCACTTTTAATTAATCCCCCCCCACAAAAAAATTACAAATAATTTGAAGACAATTTAAGGTAGGTAAAATATACAAAGGTAAAATATTATAGACAAAGGTAAAATATTATAATTCATTAGTGACAATTTTCAAAGCTTTTCACATCTAACACTCCAGGTTTAGGGGGGGGGGTGCTTTAGCCCCAATAGCCCCCTCTGTGGGTGCGCCCATGACGTTAATGTTTACACCTAGTTTTTGCCGTTCCCAGCATAGCAATAACGTCGATTTCGGTACCGCATACGCTAGCGTATTATATTAGTAGATGCCTAAAAAGCAAGACAGATGTAACAATAATACATAAATACACAAAATAATAAAATTATAAAGAAAGAGAAAATTCAGGCATCAGATTTACAATGAAAATCAGTTGAAAGAGCTCTATTTTATTCCAAAAATAATTCATGTGATATCGATTTTTTCCTACCCTATCGATTCCATTCGCTAGAATATGAAACACATTTACAAGTTATAAAAGTATTCTGAAAAATGGCTCCAATCGATATGACTAAATGTTAAATAGAGCATGGAGACATGGAGGGAAAAATACAATTGATGCTTTGTACCATAAAATGCATCAGTATAATTTTCGAGAAAGATGGATAATATACACTACTGGCCAAAAGTATTGAAAGATTCAGATATCTAACCCTTTTCAAGATTAAGCCCCCTCTCCCCCGTCAAAATTGAAAATCAATATAATTGATATTTTTAGTGTCAACATTTTATATTAATTACTTCAAAGACAAGATAGCATTAAGTTAAAGAACAAAAATAATTATTTGATTTATTCAAAACATAGCATAAAAAATATATAGGTTATTATAGAAATCATAATCCATATTGGCTCGCCGGAATAAAATTAAATAAAGTTATTCTGCAAAAAGAGGATAATAAATAAATACGTATCCGCGGCATGCGTAATAAATGATCTTCAGTCAAATGCAATTGAACTAAAGATCATTTATTGTTGCTGAGCAGCCTTGACTTTGATCACAACAGCCACTCTTTTAGATATGGAATCCACAATGTTTTGCAAAAATTCCTTCGGTGTTTCATAGTGCCAACACAAATTATTGGTTCCCGAAGCTCTCATTTTGTCTTTTGATGATTTTCAGATGTATTATTTCCAACTATACTACATAAAATCTCAAAAATAATTAAATCTGGCAAATTTCCTGTCCAGTTTTTTCTGGGAATATTCTTGAAACGATGGTTAGATTTCTGAAACTTGCAATACTTTTGGCCAGTAGTGTAATTGTTTATTTATTTTTCTTTCAACACACATATTAAGTTCATATCACCCCCCCCCCGAAAAATTTTCCTGGCTACGCGCCTGCCATCTAATAATCTCTTAAAGTCTGAAAAGTCGTGTTTATATTGTAAAATATGCCGGCATGTTGAATTTCTAATACTACTTCGACTAAATGTTTTTAAATTTTAAATTTTTCTTTTTTGTCAGGCGATGACATTAACTAGTAGCAGGTGATCATTTTATGACATTTGAGGTACTGTGTGTTAAGAATATTGACAAAAAGAGTGATAGCAAGTTTTGTTTCTCAGTTAAAAATAACCGAAACGTAGTTCAAAATAGGGCAACAATGATTAAAATAAAAATGTATCAAAAAGCAGCTTGGTACATTTAATCAAAATGATAGCAGCGATACTAATAGTAACAAATAATAATAACAATTGACACACGAGGAGAGTTGAATGAAAATTATGAACACAGATTGGAGTTTTGCTTAGGGGAAATAAATACTATTCTGAATTGAATTTGAATATAAAGTAATTAAATTTATTCAGCAGTTTATATGATGAAGAGCACAAAGTTAATTAAAAGACACTCAAAAGAAAATGATGCTTAGAAAATAAAATAACTAAGATTTTGTAAAATAACACACATAAAAGGTACTTACCAAACTAGCCACGTTTGTGACACGTAACTTTCGATTTGCTGCTGAAGAAGATCGAAATTTTTTCAATCGAAACACGTGTCCAATTGATAAGTACCTCTTACGTATGTTATTTTACAAAATTTTTATTATTTTAACAAAGCTAGCTAATTAAAACGGTACTTATGTAATGATTATTTCTAAATAATAAAGAAAAGAAAAAGAAAGAAGTCTCGCTCCCCCCCCCCTTTTTTTTCCCTCGTGTAAAAAAATCTTTTTCTACAAAAGTTTACTTTGAAAATTTAGAAAGCATAACAAACTGTCATAGTTAAATTGGTCTGAAAACGTGTATATAAGTTTTGAATATGTATGTATAAGTTCCTTGTTTATTCTTAAAGTGATATATATATATATATACAGGGGTCACGCTGTCGATCGCCAACGTCGCAAATTGCGAAAATGAAATTAGTTTGGCGAAAGAAAATACGTTTTGGCGAAAATATTGACAATTGCTTTTCTTAATGATGTCCGGAAAAATCTAATTTGGCGAATGAATTTGCAAAATGTTAAAAAGAGCCAGCGCAACCCCTGTATATATATAAATATATATATATTTATATATATACAGGGGTTGCGCAAAAAAAAAAAAAAAAAAAAAAAAAAAAATCAGTGCATTTAGTTGATATTCTTTTTCGCTGATTTTGATTATGAAATTTTTAATTCAGAATGTATTAAAGATAAATTAATATCTAATCATATAACTTAATTGTATCTCTATATTTAATGCAATGTCGTATGAGAAGGTTTAATTTAATACTTTCGTTTTATCATCTATATCATTTATAAATGTTCTTCAGGTAGGAGTTTTTTGATAGCTTGGTCCCTCGACAACAGTCTAATGCGGATTTTACTGTACATTCATAGAGATTTCAGTTAATGCACGTTTTTATTGTGAAATAAGGGATGGTTTAATAAAATAAAATTTTTAATTGCATAAGTACAGTAAATCACTGTTCATACGTATACGTCATTGAAGTCTCAATGCATTTCTTTTCATTTTAATGCAAAAAAAAGCTTCGTTTATAAGACATCGAAAACCGGTTATACGTCGTTTTTCAACTTCCAAAAATCCGAAAATTTTCTGCCTCTTTAATTTCCTATTTAGGGATATTGCTTAGTTATTTGTTGCTAACTTAAGCGATGAAGAAGAGAATGTGAAGAAGTTACTCCACCTTCCTTTAGAAACGCAGTCGCCTGCATTGGAAAGTTAAGAACTTATTTTGCTTGTCAGAACACTCGAGTGAAAAAACCTTTCATGAACTCATTTCAAACTGTAATATTCAAAGACAATCAATGCATCAGACGATTGTAAAAGATTTTTTTTTATCTAATGTCTGTCTGAACACCAATCACAGCATAGTTACATTAATACTAAATATATGCATAGAGTGCAAAATATATATAGTAATGCATGGTTTCTTTCATTTTTATGATTAGTGTTTTGTTTTAAAATTTAATTATTGTTTTCAGTGTCGAAAACTATCAGGAAATATTTTACTAGTAACTTAAAAAACTTAAAATTATTATACTGGAGTAAATTTACATTAATACCATTAAGCCTGTAATATTCAAAGTAGTATTTGAATGTTTCATTTATATGTCTTCGTTTACACGCCGTTTTACGTTGGTCCCTTGAAACAGGGTATAACCGGTGTTTTACTGTGATATCATTCCTTGCTGAACTAAATTCGTCTTATTATCTATTTCCCGTCAACCCACGTCTCTATAGTTATGAGTAGAAAAATGCAATGAAAAAATTAAAAAGTGCATATTTACTTTTGTGAGCGTGTTAACGTATAGAAAAGACTTAAAAGTTACATCAAAACATTTTCTAAAATGATTTTCTAGCCTCATCTATTTTAAAAGCAAATACATTTTTTTTTCGTACTTATTTTTTTTAAGCGTGAAATTCAAGAACTTGTTCACTATCTTACCTTTCTCAATAACACTAATTTCTCCGTAACAACAAGTTTTTTTACAGCTTCAAAGTACTATTTATGGGAAAGTAACTCTTTTGGGTTTTCACGCGAGATCTTAAAACGCTTTCATTGACCTTCTACTTAAAACAAAACAAAAAAAAAAAACTGCAAAACATATAAATATAACAAAGAAAATAATTACTTTATACAAAAAAACCCACCGCACTCTAATATATACCCTCCTGAGCCAGTTAGCGTATGAAAAACAACTACATTAGTTCTATAGGTGCACGTGTTTCATCGCACATATACACAACCAGAGACAGCTTACTTTAATTCTTTCGGCCCGCAAACGAGTTTTCGGCACGCGCTTGGGATCTTATTATCGTTGAAGGTGGTCTACTAAACGTGTTATCATAAGTGTAACACAACAGGTGCACTGCACGAAGCGAAAAAAACATAACACTAGATAAATCACTCTCTTCTTTAATGCCCAAACATTAAAAAAAGAAAGTAAAGAAGTAAGGAAGAAAGAAGTAACGAAAGGGAAAATAAGGAGTTAAGATTGGAAAAGAAGGAAAAAAAAAAACTAGAAAATAGCAGCCTGAGGGTCGAAATCGCACGCGCGTCGAGGTTTCAGTTTTTCAACACCTGTTCTGTCTTGTAAAAGGGTTGTTTGGATTCGTGATATCTTACTTTTTATTCCCCCCCCCCCAGTTATAAGAAGGCAATAAGGAAAACGGATACTTGATAGGAGAAGAGTTATTAAATTAATGATACCGCAGAAAATTGCAGACAGTCTGATTTTATTTTTATTGTTCTATCATACCGAAAAAGAACGTTACACTTATGGTGAACGCATGGGCGTAGCTGTAGCTTTCTACACAGAATCTTCTATGGCTTTCTAATGGGAGGGGAAGAAAGCTAAGAATGCTCCTCCACTTGAGGGGGTTGGAGGTCTATTTTCACTATGAAATTTGATTGACAGTAAATTTACTACAAATATCTGGTAAAAACTTTCATTAGCACTAAATATTTTTAAATTCCTTATAGTAAATTGTATTTGTTACGCACTGAGTTATAAAATAAAATAAAAAAATAATTTAAAGAAATTAAATTTTAAAGTTAAATTAATAAAATTATTTTTTAAAAAATGTACATAAAATTTAAATCTTTTCTACTGTATACTATTTGCGATGGATTCGAAAGGTGAATATTTAGCTAAAGAGGTATGTCCAGACGCCTAATATATACGTCGTGGGTGGACGTAACAATGGAAAAAATATTGCATTTCCAAAGGAAAATATTATTATTTTCTGAATTTTTAGAATAAGCGAACAAAAGTACGATTGATTTTACAGTAACAGAAAATTCTCCGTTACTTAACTAACTTTGCAGACGTATTGAACTGAAATGAAGGAACACCTAGCAAAATAATCGATTTATGAAGGAGATGGCATGCAAATCGATTCTCTGGCTCGAAATTCAGATTCTGTCTCGAACTAAAAATTATATGTTCAGAATATGAAGCATGATATGAAGCATGCATCAAAGTAAAATAAAAGTATACTAAGTGATAGATTAGTTTATTGCATGTGAACTCATTTTCATGCTCTTTTTGCCATGCAAGCTGAGCATTTTGCCATAATAGCTGATGCAATATTAGTAATTTCTGTGGCTTCAACAACGAAAATCTAAGCCTTACTTTCAGACAGGGATGAAGACTGATGTAAGGAGCTATTGGACCAAAGCCCACCCAATAATTTGCCATATGAACCAATACAATTTGAATTTCAGCAGTTCAATGCTATTTTATTGTATACGTAACAAAATTATGCATGTTATTGGTGGTATCGAATAGAAAATAATTTTAAGTCTAATTCTGATTTTATTTTGAAGAATGTTGTAGAGATTATTTGTGCGCTGTACTCGATAAACAGAGTGTATACAGTCAAATCCGCTTAATAGAATATTTAGTTTTAAAAATATCCCTCTTATTGTAGTAAATTTTCATGTACTAAACCTTCTAATTAGTCCACATGATCCTAGATAACGGAATATTCCGTTTATTAGAACAAAGTTTCGTGGCGAATTGATTATTCTAGAGGGTTCGACAGTATTTGCAATGTTCATCATTCTCAAACGCTACAAACATATTGGGAAGTTACTTTTGGATGCCCACTTTACAGTTTCTTCCCAATCTCTTCAAAATTTTTATCTGTAATAATAGCTATTATTAGTGCTTGTAGAAGAAAAGATTCTTGAGGACATATTTTTAAAGCAGTGATGCCTCCGAAAGTTGGGCACTTGTGGGTGGCCAAAACTGTGTCTAACTCACGAAGATGATCGTTTTTATTGGAAAAGTCTATAGCTTAGGAAGGTGTCTCATAGTCGGAAGGTACCACTGTAGAACAATTTTATAATTTTCTGTCACAAAATCAAAGCTGTAATTTTCAATTAGATAGCAAATTTTATCTCCAATTCGTGCAAAAATTTTTGAGCGACCCAATGTTTTCCAAAATTTTACGCTTCTGGAGCCTTAAGAAATTTTACAGTAGTGTATATGAAATCTGGCTTGTCAACGCAGCTCCGCCAGTAATTCTTTTATGTTATGGGTTCGATGATGCTTTGCTGTGTCCCTTTTCGATTGTTATAATAAGAGAAAATTTACACATTTTTCACAAAAAATTACAAGAGAGTTCCACCCTTCACACCGAGACAAAAAGGTTAGAACTTTAAGTTCTAACAGTGGTTTTAACCTTCCTGCTTGTGTGGATGGTGGAATATTTTTACGATTGAGGAAGGGTAGACCTTTTTTATCCCCCGGAACAATTGTAATACAATGTCTTTTACCTACATGATGCTACTTTGCAACGTTTTTAAGCAATTGCATAGTTAATTATCAGTGAAACCCCGTAAGTTGAACACCATACGGTTTCCTCAAAAAGTGTAGAGGTATATTTCAGTACTCGTTCCGTTCCTCAGAAGTGTCCACTTAAGGAGGATCAAGTTATGGAGGTGTCCAATTTGGGAGGTTCTACCGTTCTACGGTACACATGCACACAGAAGATTTCTTGCCTTACACAATTTATTAAAAAGATGATAAATAAATAAATATGTGACCTAATATACATTTCTAATGATTTAATAACTATTTTTAGTATAAAGCTATGTAGTAAAGACTTATACAGTGGAACCTCTCAAGTTAGACGCTTTTCTGGGTAACGGAACGTATGCATAATATAGAAATACACCTCTATAAATGTGACACCTCTGCACTAGCGCACCCAGGATTTCAGTTTAGAGGGGGCTGGGCTCCGAATACTGCTGAACTCGGTTATAGTGACCTCAATTATAGTTATAACTCTCTTATAACGTCAAAATATTCTGTGCCAGTCGACTTCCCCGTAAAACACAACCCCACGAGCAATGTAACTCTATTTAGAATCAAATAATTATATGATCTTTTCAGTGATGTTGTATCCATGTTTAACCCTGTTTCATGTTCTAACTGTAAGTTTTTATTTAAAAACTAGCATCTTTTTTTGGTAAAAATTATTTTAGAAATATTTTGAAGACAATTTTTAAAAAGAAAACATTTAACTCATTATTGACAATTTTCAATACTTTTCACTTTTAATTTTCCACCTTTAGGGGGGGGGCTTCAGCCCCCATAGCCCCCTCCATGGATGCGCCTATGCACCTCGGAAAGTTGGACACTTTTTTGAGGGAACAGCAGGTGTCCAACTTAGGCTTCACTGCCACTCTTAAAATTGTGCCTCTTATATGTAAGGCACAAGCGGATTGTGTCTTCTATTATTTTAAAATGAGAGGCACATAGTTAATGTACATCTCATGCAGTATTAAAAAATGAAAGACACATCGAAAATAAAAGGCACCGATTACAGAACGAAATTTTTCAGAGTCACGGAGCGAGATTTGTGCCTCTGACACTGCTCCGAATTTCAAGGGTACATGTCGAATGTCAAAGGCACCAAGCCCTTGTGCCTCTCAAATTTCACAGGTAAAAATTTTCACAATGTGCCTCTTAAATCAGAGGTACTTTTACGGACGTATAAATGTGGTTTAGGATTCATAAATAAGTATAACAGTATTCAACAAGAAATTTGTGCGCAGAACCCTTCTAAGTCTTTTGGGCCCTTGGCACTATTGCTGAGTAAATAGGATCCAAGAGCCCTTACAGCTTGCGACTTTTTTAAGGGTCCTTGCTAACTGCAGAAATGTTACCTTAAGTAAGATAGATTTGCAAATAAGATTTACGATATCGCGAAAATTGTTTTTGAAACACCGACTTCAGTAATGGTATCTATTCACAAAATCTAAAATTACGGCATCCTCTTTTCTGTGTAAGCTCAAGAAAATACGTTCCGTTTTGCAGACGTCTAGTCTTGTTTTTACTAAAGAAACTTCCTGTTAGGTGAGTAACTCAAAGAAGAAAAATGGGGAGAAAATGAAAAAAAAAAAAACTAAGTTAAGAAAAAGATGTCTGGAACATCTCAGCACCTGTTAAGGTCGGAAAGGGTTAAATGTACCTGTTCCTAACCCTTTCATGCCGTCTTAAAGAAGCGACTTCTAGGGGTGATTTTTTTTTCTTTCTTTTTCTTTTCCCGTCTTTAGAAAGCATTTAGCTCCTACGTCTTGGAATGTTTTTTTTAGGTGGCTGACGCACGCTCGGCGCGTGGCATATAAATTTTCTTTCTTTTTTTCCTTTTTCCTTTTCTAAAACCTCCATTTTCTCAAAAAGAAAAAAAAAAGAATCCTAACATTAATCATATATATGAACTGAATACTACAAGGACTGCATTCATGAGATGAAACGAATTTTTTTCCGAAATTGGAAGGGTCTATAGACTAGAGGTGGCCAAATCGTGGAGCCAAACTTGGAGCATTTTAGGATTGAAGGATATCAAATGGCACATTGCAATATCTTGCCTACTTATTGCTTTGGAAGGAAAATCATCTGATAAAGACAAGATCATGTTGATTAATAAACATGTGCTAAAACAACTAAATGATGTCAGACTCGAAAATTCATGAACAACTCTTCACAAGTTTCAATAAACGACAGCCTTCGAAAGTTATTAAACTTTCTGAAAAAAATCGTCATATACGAAATACTTTCTTTAAAGGATTGCATTTCAGAAAACTTGTCAACTGTAATTCTATGTTTAAGACTTACTTTAAGTTTCATATATTTCATCACGGTGTACAGTTTACGGGATATTCTAAAATTTTTCGGAACCTATTGACGCAATCGGTATTATTTTAATTTCTTATTTTTCCTAACCCTGTGCTACAGCTTTACATATTTTCAGAAATGATTCGGATGTATATAATTTACCATTATAGCAATTTTTCATGCACCATTAAGGCTGCTCTTTTTGGAAATCATGCAATTTTTGAACAGATTTTTAAAACATTTAATTGCGCTAGAGACTCTAGAAAATTCAGAGTGTCTCTTAACAAGTTGTACTGTGAACTGTTACAATGAACCTATAGGAATTACGAAACACTCAGTTATAAATAATAAGCATACAGAATTTTGTAATATTTCCTAACTCCTCGGCCTATTATTGAGATTATGAATTTTTTCTGGAAACTGCATGAGACTTGAGACATACAGCTTTGCCGTTAGTATTAGTCCACAGTGCATTGGGTGAAGAAGCATTATTAATTTTTTCGAATGTTTAACATCATTGGTTTGTTTTTAAGGCTGCTCAAAAGTCATGTGACGATGATCGGTCGTCAGGTGGCCCATTCTTGGCTACTTGCAAAAGTAAGAATAGGGTTAAAATTTGGGATGGATGTGAGACGAAAAATGGGCGTCTCGTGTCTCGCAAAACAGCCTAAAAGCTTTGTCTCGTCTCGCAACAAAAAAGTTTCGCATCCATCCCTGTGAAAATACCCAAAAAGTAAGCCCATTTCATATAACAGGGGCAGGCAAACTTTTTTGGGACCGGGCCAAAGTAGTTTATTCTAAAACTTCAAAACAGTAAACAAATATATGATAATGAAACTGCAATAGTATTTTTAAAAGCTCTTCATAATCAGGATGAAGTTGCGACGTATAAATTCTGAAACCTGATGCCGAATCCTTATTTGCCAGTTCATTTCTAATAGAACTCTTCTTAATGTCAGCAGAAGAAAATACTTGTTCACATACATAAGATGCTCTAATCTTCTGGGCGTAAGATATTAACTTTCGGAAATTTGGCCTTATCCATGTCTCTAAAGTTTCCAATTTAATACTAAGCCGCCATTATGTATACTATAATTAACATCATTTCTAAAACACTAACCTTATAGGTAATTTTTCAATTGCAATTTATCATAATATATTTTTGGCTGACGGGCCTTAAAGGAACTTCAGTTGGGATGATACTAACTGACACCTGGGGCAGTAATTTGCTCATCCCTCCTATAAATTAAAGAGAGAGAGAGAGAGAGAGAGAGAGAGAGAGAGGCTGTTGCATGTTCTTCTGCTGAAACTACAGCGGGATATAGTAATGCAAGATTACTTCTTGTTAGTTAGTTGTAAGGCGTCCATAATTATTATCATGATACGTTGGGCTTTAAAATCCATACTATCGTAAAAAAAGCCTTCTAATAAACAGTTTCTATTTTAACATTCATAATATAATGTTGCCATCAGGGCCCGATTATGACCAAGAGGGGCCCTGGCATTTATGAATTTGAGTGCCCCGATCTATGAAAATTTTGACATATAAAAGAATATTTCAGAACAACATTTGAAATTGGGGGCCCTTTCGAATCGAGGCCCTGAGCAAAGTCCCTATTTGCCCATGCGATAATAAGGCTCTGGTTGCCATTACAAAACTAAAACAATTAAATGATTACGCTCGTCTGTAAAACTATAAAAAATTATGCGAAATGAGAAATGCTCAAATGAAATATTTAAATCATTCATGGTTCATCAGAAAAAAATAGTTTATTTATTTTAATATTTTGAAAAATGTCAAACTGTGCCATCTCGAGGAGAGGTTTAAAGTCGCACAAATTGTGAATTCACTTTGATTGTGGCAGGGCTTTTCAGTCTAATGCAATTTTTTAATTGAAGGCTTCACGTTTTTTACTGCCGTAAAAGATACCACAGTTGGTTCACTCATTTGTTTTCTAACGGAATAATATTACAACTTAGGATTAAAAAAATTCTTTACATAGGGCAGTTATAGCGGAATGTAATCCTACGTTAAAACAAGTCCATTGATCACTATGAAGTGTCAGGTGTATACATTGCACATATGCTTTAAAGTGCTAACCCAATACTATATATATACTACACTAACCCTACTATACCAACCAAGACGTACAAATTGAAAGAGAGATTAATCATTTAATAGGTACACGAAAATTTTATTTTGATTTTTCGCAATTGGAGTTACTGACTTTCCCGCCAGGGGTGTACTAAAGGTTTGATATATCCCCAGCCTTCTCGAAACATTTGAATTAATTAGAATGAGCTTTCAAATTTTTATGCCGACCGAAAAATTTGGTCAAATTATACACGACTGTATTGCATTACCCCCTACCCCCGTTTCCCCAGCCCGAAAAAAAAAAAAAAAAAAATCCTCACTACCCGCCCCTGCCTGGCTCCCACCCTCATCATGATTTTTGCTCCAGGTCCTCGAAATAACTGCAAGTCCAATGTTGTCAGTGAATATCTATTTTTCATTTTAACATCAGTTTGTCAAATTTCTGTATAACTGACAACAAGAGTTATAAATGAACTATTAGTAAAATGTACAAGATTGGTTAATTCTAAACTTATTTTCAGCCTTAGTTTCTGCCCATTACGTTTTTCCTCAACTATTTCGAAAAAATCAACAACAGCTGAATGAAAAGAAAGCCAGAGACAGTACCTAAATAGATAGGCTACTGTAGTTAAAAAGTTAACATGCAGATGCACAACGCCATCTAGTGCGTGAAGTGATAACTACGAAAATCTGATAATCATGTATAATTTAAAATCTTCTATAAATGCAACAGTAATTTGTCCGTTATTTTCAGAGTTTTCGCAGTTTTACATATCTGTTAATGGATAGTCTGGAAATAAATAATAATAATAATAAAGAAAAAACAGCCAGTACAAATTGAATTATAAAAAAAAAAAAAAAAAAATCTTTTAAACTATACTTCCAAGAAGAAAATTGAAAAGATTATTTGGTATTTTGTCAGTCTTTCATTCTGTGTTCTTATCACCGTAAATATACAGTAGTGGCCAAAATTGTGGACACTTCTGGAAACTTTTTTTTTTGTTTTTTTTTTCTAAGTTCGTATACTAATAAAATATGTTATGTTTCACAAAATGCAAACTGTTTTACATCATTTTAAAGATACTTTAATACTGATTTAAATACAAAAAACAAAATGAAATGTATTTGCAATACAAAAAAAGTTAAACGGCAATAAATATCGAGTTACATTAGATATTGAAGATTGCAGCGAGTTGTCAGCAGTTTGTAGGGTAGAATTAATTTTTTATTACAGCTTCACATTGATGTTTCATTGAGCTGACGAGAGTTTTAAGCTCGGAAAAATAACAGTGATTGACCTGGAAAGTTAGGAATTACAATCCACTTCATCACAGTATTTGTTTTTCAGATTAAAGTAATTATAGCTTTTATTCTGTTGCAAATATTTAAATTTAGTTTTGTGTATTGAAATCAGTCTTAAATTCTCTTTAAAATGATATATGAGTTTGCATTTTGTGAAACGCAGAACTTCCTATAAGCATACAAAGTTAGAAAAACTAAACATTTCCAAAAGTGTTCCACAATTTTGGCCACGACTGTCCACTGTAGGGATGGACGCGAGATGAAAAATAGGCCTGTCCCGTCGCGTCTTGTATCCATCCCTAAGCCATGCCACTACCGTGTGAGTTACCCATCCCTTTAATTGACAACTCTTAGCAACAGCTCATGAATCCCTTCCCAAACCAACCTTGACTCATAGAGACTGCAACAGCATGGAGCTTCTTTCTGCACACACACACCTTCCAGCAAGCACCTGTGTGAGCGAAGATTCAATTCCAGTTCATCCAACTCTACTTCGGACAAATCAACAACCGCAGTAGAGACCCCCGTGAGAAAAGTCATATTGGCCATAAGGTAATAAGACAGAAAGATATTTTTATTTCCTCTGAAGATAAAAACTCACAGCCATGTATAAAAAAGGAGAATTTATCTACGGGATTCAAGGAACTAGAAATGCATAAGTTTTTGAAAGAACGGGAGTTCCACTGCAAGATTTAAGAAACTAGAAATGCACTAAATTTTTTAAGAACAGAGCGTCCCATTGAATATTTTAAAATATGCATTCATAAGTGATACATTTTTAGAGGGAATCACGTTTTTCGTCAACGTTTCGGAAGTTCCACTGTATTTAATGAATGCGATAATGCCTTATATAATATTAACTAGCATATATCTATACTAATGCAGGAATCTGTCATGCCCCATAGCAAACCGTGCCAGTTGCCCCACCCTTTGACTCACAATAACTCTTCCCAACAGCTGAGGAATCTCTTCCCAAACTAGCCTTGACTCACTGAGAGGGCAACGGCATGGAGGTCCTTGCTACAAACACACGCACACACCTTCCAACAAGCACCTGTGTGAGCAAAGATCCCATTCCAGTTCATCCAACTCATCTTCGGACAAATCAACAACAGCAGTAGAGATCTCCCCGTGAGAAAAGTCATATTGCCCATTAGGCAATAAGACGGAAAGAGATTTTTATTTCCTCCAAAGATAAAAACCCACAGCCGTGTACAAAAAGGGAGAATTCCACTACAGGATTTAAGGAACTAGAAATGTACAAGGTTTTTTTTGCCATTTTTTTCCCCCGCTCCTGCTCTAGGGGAGAGAAAGAAGTCCCATCATCAGCTTGAAAAAAAAATAGGAAGTCCTCCAGAACGAGGGGAGGGAGAAGGGACCATCTCAGGAAGCAGTTGCATGTACGTAATAATGCTCTCACTGAGAGGCGCTATCAACAAAAACACTTCTTCCAAGAAAAAGGTGGATTCACTATTGACCTACTTTTCCTCCCATTGATGCTACACAGGAAAAGGGATAAAAAAACTGCGGGTTGCAAGGGTGAATGAAAAAAACTTTTTTTTCAGGGAGTCTTGAGAACGACGCACCGGTCAGTGACCGAAAAAAAGACCTTGACGGCTTTATTTTTTTAAATAAGGCTTCACCCCTCCCTTAAGAAGGAAAAGATAATCGATTTTTGATCTTGCGTCACCACCCCACCTCTTCGAAATTCGAGTGTCTTGTGTCTTGAAGGTAAGGGTTTAGGATGTTTTTGTGTTATCTTGAAAGAGGGGGTGTTCTTGGGTTGCTTAGGAAAAGAGCTGACCTAGTTTTTTTTTGGCGGTGCATAATTACTTCTTTCTTTTCAAATGGAGGGGGGGGGATTCAAATTGTTTCTGTATGTTTCGGAACATAGTAAAATGTATAAACAAAGAGTAATGCAACATTTGTTACTTATTATACACTGCTGGCCATCGTAAATGCAACACCCTGAAGGAAGCATGCAAATAATATGAAATTTACAACATGCATTAGCTGAGGTGAGATATGCAAATGATTAGAATTTCAGCGCAGACGCACATCAAGCGCGCCTGTGGCGCCACCTCAAAGCGCTATTTAAGGCTTGGAGATTTCGACGGTTTCAAGTACAGCAATTGTGTTTTTCTTGCTTTTTTTTCAAAAAAACGATAAATTATGCCTCGTAGGAAACAACGATCATCTTTTGATCAAGTATCCGAGTTTGACAGAGGAAGGATAGTGGCATACCGAGATTGTGGGTTATCTTTCAGGGAAATCGGTCGTCGTATTGGACGAAACCAAACAACTGTGATGCGGATATGTGATCGTTGGGTGCAGGAGGGTACGACGGACAGACGTGATCGACCTCAGTGCACCACGTCACGTGATGACAGGCAGATTGTACGCATGGCAGTGACGGACCGCTCAGTCACATCACGAACCATATCACAGCAGATTCAGTCTGTAACGCATCATCCAGTGTCTGCGCGTACCATTCGACGTCGTTTACAGCAGAATGGTCTGTCCGCAAGACGTCCGTTGCTTTGTCTACCTCTGACGCGGAACCACAGACGTCTCCGCCGCCAATGGTGCGATGAAAGAAGGATGTGGACGACAGAATGGAATGAAATTCTCTTTACTGACGAGTCACGCTTCTGTATGCAACACCACGACGGTCGGATTCGAGTCTGGAGACACCGTGGAGAGAGGATGCTGAACAGCTGCATTATGCACCGTCACACTGGTCCTGCACCGGGTATTATGGTATGGGGCGGTATCGGATATCTCTCTCGCACTCCTCTAGTACGCATTGCCGGTACTTTAACCAGCCAGCGCTACATCTCCGAGGTGTTGGAGCCAGTTGTCCTTTCTTACCTTCAGGGCTTGCCAACAGCCATATTTCAGCAGGATAATGCACGGCCACACGTGGCACGCATTGTCCAAGGGTTCTTCGTCAATCACCAGATTGAATTGCTTCCCTGGCCGGCGCGCTCTCCGGATCTTTCGCCGATAGAAAACATGTGGTCCATGGTTGCTCAACGACTGACCCAGAGTTCATCCCCAGCTGTCACACCAGATCAACTTTGGCAACGTGTGGAAGCTGCTTGGTCTGCTGTACCCCAAGAATACATTCAAAGTCTCTTTGAATCAATGCCGAGGCGTGTGGCAGCTGTGATCTCCAACAACGGCGGCTACTCTGGGTACTGATTTTGGCAGGAACCACGCTTCATAGAATGCTGTAAATTTAATCATTTGTTACTTGGTCAACATGTTATCTACACAATAAATTTTGTTGTGATATCTCTTGTTTTTCTTGGTGTTGCAATTTGGGTGGCCAGCAGTGTATTATGGAGTAGCTTATGCATTTAGTAAAGTGACACCACGGAACTTGGACATTTCTCCAAGACAAACAATTTCCTAGAGAACAGAACGGGTTCATAACATTTACATGTAACATATATACTTCTGTAAATTGGACACTTGAACCACATATGTTCAACTTTCAAAGATTTCACTCTATAAACAGGGCTTAATTCGCATGGGATCTCACCTTCTGCACTTCTTTTGGTTTCGGTGAATTTTCACATATTAGATGAAAGCAAAATTATGTTTAAAGAAATGTATAAGAAAACGGTACTTAATTGTATCAGAAATTCTGATTTATTTTACTCATAAGAGGGATATATATACGACCAAAACTTCCCAAGAATGTTAGGGTTCTTGCGCTTCATTTTTTTTTTTTTTAGAAATTAAGCCTGATTATAAAAGTGTAAATATGGATGCAATGAAGAAAGACTATGATGAACTAATGTGTAATGCCATTCCTATTATTACGTATATTTTCTTTATTACTTCATTGTTATCACTCTCGTTTATTATGAAATTAATAAAGACATTTGTAAAGAGCGCTGATAAATATCAAATGGTACAATCTGAAATTTGATTAACACTTTAAACATTTTTTTAAAATGATCATTAACTGAAGGATGAAGGCGAAGTTTGTGATTTCACAGTGTTATTCGTTTCGGTGTCATTTTGTTCACTCTTATGCACTCTTCATTTAGTAAAGATTTTTATCACGAGTTTAGTTAACTATACCAGCAAACTAACTATACCCACACAGCGCTGGCTGTGTGGAACGCGATTGGCAATTCGATCAATCGCCAGGTTGCTGATAGTTAAATCGAACGATGCCAATCGCTGCACTTTTCAGAGTTGTGGCCATTTGGACAGTCTATCCAGTTATTCTTCTATATTCTTCGATTGTTCAAAACTGCGAATCACTTAGGCCAAATGACAATAGAATATTTATAAACGGAAATGGATGATATGCTTTTTTCAATATAGGAGAGAAAAGAAAGAGAGATAAAGAAACGCATTGATATAATTACTTTAGCGAATTATTCATTTCAATAATTTCAATAAACACTATTCTCTGGATGCAAAAATAACGCCAGGAGACAATGATAACGTATGCGGCTTAGATTAAGATACGACATTTTTCCAACAACGCTTATATCAGGAACTCCAATCTGATGCAGAATTTATCTGGCAGCAAATTGGCTCTGTTGATTCACTGGAGATCGGACAGATAGCATTACTAATGGATGAGTGATAATATCAGCAATAAATTCATGGTCATATTAAAAAGAAAAGCAAAAGAAGAGTAAGGGGGTGGGAGGGGGAGAGAAGAAGTGGGAAAAGTAATGTATCTTTTGTGAGAATGCTGTGTCCACTCACATGATAATCTTGCTGTTATCACCAAATGTTCCTTTTTCGGAGGGCTGAAAAACACGGTGTAGGATTAGATGCGATAGTGGGAAACTAAATCCTATTTTATAGGGTTACAGCCACAATGATTGAAATCAATAGTTGATACTCTGTTGATATTTTGTAAATATTCCTTCAGCCCTGTTTGTGTGTGTCATGTGATCTTATTGAAGAATCTTTATTGAAGAATCCCCATGAAGAATTCATTTAAGTACCCCTTCCCATAAGTAATATTATTATTATTAATAAAATATAAAAATGCATGCATGAAACTAGGCTACATATAAAAGAAACACACAGACAAGGGAAGTAAAAATTTCTACACCTACTTTTCTTCGGATCCACCTTGAAGGCTACATCTGAGATTTTGATTCCCTGTTGGGAGAGAAAATAGAAATTAGAAAAATTCCTCATTAAACAGTACAATTTAACAATGAAAATTAATTAAATTTACACGTAAAGCTCAATTAAATTAGAAATGGTTTCCTCTTTCTTTTTTTTCTTTCTTTCTTTCTTTCTTTTTTTTTTTTCCCCCAAATATAACATTTTTTTAACGGTGTGCTAGAGAATATGCAGTATGTTTAAAAACGTTTCTGATAAACCCACATTCGCGATGATGGTTAAAAAAGGAGGCATGGTTAAATAACAATAACATTACTAAATAACGGTAATTTGTTGGTAATAATAAATTGAAATTTATTGCATGCTTTTTCAAAAATATTAAGTTTTCTATTTAAATTCCAAACACATCTAAATGATTTGCAAAGTGATCACAGAAGTGGATTAAAAATGCAATTTTTGCTATAAGTTTTTAAGAAAATGCAGAAAAATCTTTTAAAGGCGATCCTGTTTTTAAATTTATTTTAATTAATTAATTAATTTTTTTGATCTACTCTAGTTGCCAGAGATATTTTCAAAAACACTCACGCATTTAAAAATATCTGTACGCATTAACTTTTTTTTTCGGAATTAAAAAGAAAAAAGAAACAAAAAATAAAATGTTTAGTCAAATGCTCTTATAAGGTTACACATGTTTTAATGGATTTTCGTAAGTATGAGTTCTACCGGAAAGTAATGTCTTTTTTTTTTTAGATAAAATTCAAACAAATACATTTTTAACAAGTTTTTAATTACAAACAAGTGGTACCTAAACAATGGATTCATATTTGTTACATTTTAAAGCAAGAATTTCATAAGATGTTTTTTTTTTTCTTTCCTGAAAGAAAAAAACAATATGAAAGATATTGTGAAAAAAGGAGAGAGTGTCCACCTAGTCGTCTCGGAGGGTGAATTTCAAAATGTCTGGAAATTGATTTTTAAGCATCTGTGTTATATTTTACAGGAAGAATTTTATGGATATCTCTTTTTCTTTCTTTGAGCTAAGGAGAGATATCTGAAAAGGACGTCTTGGCACCCCTCACTGCCCCTCCCCAAAAAGGCTTGCAAATTTTATCTTCTTTTGTCGAAAACCTACTTTACGATATCGTCTATGCTTGGCGAGAAATTGCCAGGCTCTAATATTTACTTAATATACGGAATATTAATTAGAACCTGTAAGTTCTCTATATTAGTGTAAATAAAGGTGAAGTACAGTTAGAATATTCCTGGTGGAGATTGTAAAACAGTTCCAAAGTGTTCCAGTATAATTCCAAAGAAGTGTTTTATGGAATCGAAAAGATATATATGCCACATTGATGAATAATGATACTCTCCAACATAATGGAACAAGGAAGACAAATAAGGCCGGCAGATAGATTAGGATACACTTTAAAACATAATGCCACAAAGAAGACAGATAGGGCTGGGTACACTTTCCAATGTACTGGAACAAGACAAAGGCGACGTATGTGTGTGTGTGGATAATGAAACACTTTTAATATAAAACACTTCAGTGTGTATTTAAAATATGAAAGTGTTTCAGATTTCTTTTCCTTTTTCTTTTCTTTTCTTTCTCTCTCTTTTTTAAAAAAAATAAATTAGACAAAATATTTGAAATCCCAAGTATGCAGATACTTTTTAATCACGTGATGTATGTATGCATGTAAAATGCGCTGACACAGAAGATTTATTATATCAGTATCTTTATTGGAGAACAGCGATGAATGTGTAAAAAATATTAAATTTCGCCTGTTGGTTCGATCAGAAATAATTTATTGATACTTATTTCCATTTATTTGTTGCTTAAATTTTTTTAGATTTGTTAGCAAAATGAATTAAATAATTATTATTGTAATTTTTTTCAAAGTAAGGGGGGACACGGAAGTGTCCCCCCTTACAGTATCTTCATTATTCGGAAAAGAAATTTTATGTTGAGAACAGACAGAAGAAAATAAAGAAAAAAACACTGAAAGAAAGGGTAAATAGAATAATAAGAGAACCCTCGGATTTTTTCCTATTCCTTCACAGTCATTAACCTGCTGCTACTCACACAGCTTCCCCCCAAAGAGCCATTGGAGCCATTAGCTGGACATCAGTGGTCATTTTTCTCTGCACCCCTTTATCACACAATTTGGGGATCCATGATACAGATTCGCCTGTAATTTTTTTTCCCTCCGTGCTGTTGTGTTCGACCGCACAGCTATTCATTCAGATCGCCGACCTCTCCCCTGGTATAGCCGTGACTGTTTTTTTCTCCCCCTGGATCACTTTTTTTTTTTTTTTCCTTTTCCCTCCTTTCTCACTCACCCCATCCGAGGATATTTTTAGGGGATTAGTGCCCTGCATCCCTTTGGTAAAGGGGATGGTTGTTTGCGTTGTTATGGTACAGAACTGGCCTTTCTAACTCCTGCCTGTGTCATGCATAGATCCTCTTATATATACAAGCTGCCATACAAAACTACACGAATTGATTTTTTTTTCCGATACTAGGCGTGACTGTGTATAATGGATATCTATATTTAGATATTTGGACATAAGGATGAGATACCTGTATGTATTACATAAAAATAAAAGAGTATCGAAAATTTCATTATAAAATATTCTAGGTTTCTTCATTGCGTTCAGGGTAATTTAAAGTAATAAACTGCAAGACAGAAACGATTTTATTATATTATTATTCTCTTCTGGAATTTGTATGTTAATTATTCATACATGGTGATTCAAAACTCTTTAGGGAAGGGTGGGGGAATGTAACACGTCGTACACGTCACGGAAACGGTTCAGAATCATATAAAAATGAAGGGTCGGAAACGTTGTCTTCATGTACCCGTTAATAATCACTCTGAAAGAAATGTTGAAGTGTCCTTCAAATTTCTTGAAAAGCATAACTTTTATAAACAATGGAGTTTTCTCCGTGAATTTCATGAATGAAATGGATTAGAATTTGTAAACTATAAATTTTAGTCGTTCTATCAATTTAAGATACATTGGTTTTTGACAAACCATAGTCGGATGGTTCACTATTACTTCAACATACCTTCCAAAGTGATTATTGACAGATGCATAAAGACGTCGTTTCCAACCCCACATTGCTGTAGAACCGTCATAGTTCTCTCCACCACCCCTTATATATTTTTCCAACATGAATAAATTCCTCAGTTAATACACATGTATTGATTCTTTTCTGTTTTTATAGTGGTTTTATTATTATTAAATATTTTAGATTTTTTTTATAAAGTTTTTATATAAATTAATTATTTAAGTTAATGTCATTTGATATTTTAGAAAAATAGTTATTAGGAAATTCGAATACGTTTCGTAACTATTATTAATTAAATTAATTTTATGAAAAAAGAGTTCTTTAAAAATAATAGATCATTTCCTTTCGAGTAGAGTTTTGTTGTAGTGATTGTGCTCTGTTGAGCCAAAGCTACGCAAAGGCTATCTGCCTATGGGGGGGTGCCCTTGTCGGAGGACTTTTTTAAGGGGTACTGAAGCGTATTCACATTAAATCCGGAGAAAACCGAACAAAACACCAGACCATTAGATCGACAGTTGAGCGGTAGGCCAGAACGCTATAGACCTTCACATACTTCAGCCGTCTACCACATTCATAATCTTATCCATCAGGCCATGGTGGGACTTCAAAGTTTTAAACCATCTTGAAAGATAATTCGTTCCAGTTTGAAACTTAATACGTCATCGGTTTTATCTATATAAACGTGATCACATAATATGATTCCAAGATCATGTAATAGTTAACATTCTTCTAGATGAAGATTTCCATGTGAAAATCAAGATAAACTGAATATATTTTCCTTTTTTGTGTTTTAGAACGAATCAACATAATTTTGAATAGCAAAATTATACTATGAGATTTCGTCGTACCATTTTAACTGGAGCATAAACTTGGAAAATAATCAACTTGCCTTAGGTATTCAACTTAACATCAATTTTCAGATTGCTGCCTAGTCCTATAACTGAAGAGCAATCTTAAAATAACTGAATTAGTGAAAATATTAACGTGTCGTCCGGAAAGTAATGCTGTCTTTCCGTATGTATTGGTTTTAAAGTCGAGGATGAACTTAGGAGTGGAGGACAATGCATATTTTTAGCATATTAATTACCTTCTTTTGATTTGGTTTCGCTATAATGTAAACCCCAAACCTTTCGTGCTCTACCATGCTTCAATTAATTGAAAATTTTAGCTAAAATTATTATTAACACTATACATAAAAGTATGCGTAAAAGGTAGATGTACAATTTTGTAGAGCATTACAAAAAAAAAAAAAAAAAAAAAAAAAAGGGGGGGGGGGAAACCTCTCTTGAAATGCCAATTTTTTATGCCACGCTGTAATAGATAAAAAGCTTTAGCAGATCAAAAACAAATTTCGAGGAAGAAGGCGCTGTATGATTGAAAAAGTTTATTGTTTTTTTCAGTCCCATGCTGCAGTCTTTTATTATCTGGTCCGCAGTTTGGGTTAGTCTGATCCGTATAGGTAGTTTTCCAAATAAACAGATTACGTGCGTACTACAAAATGCTGCTTAATTCAAAGGAGCGAAAATAAGGATCAAAGAGGTAGTGAAAGGAAAAATTCTCGGTTTCGACCTTTTTACATCGAGAAATCCACGCCCCGCTTCCTGTTTACAAAAATACTGATAACGTTCGCCCCGAATATTTCGCTCAGCTTAGTGATCGAAAAACGGTCCTAAAGGAGAAGCCCACTTTCAAGTACGGAAAGGATCGAAAATTCGCTCCGACTGATCGCATTTCGCTCGTCTGAATTAAGCGTGTACGTAGTACAAAATCTTTTCTTGAACTCCCATATTTCCAACACCTGAATCAACGTGATTTATAAATCAAATTCTATTCTCATTTAAAAGGCAGCAAAACTGTGCATTCAGTAGCAGCAGCTGAAAGGACAGACTGACATTAATTCAACCTAACACAAACAATCCGAAAACAACTTGAGCCAAATGCAAATATACAGTCAAGAAGAAACCGCACCGTGTATGTATGCCCAGCTATGCAACAGCGGAAACACAGACAGTTTAAGCTGGAATAACGGCCCATACATTTCAGGATATGCCTCGCAAAACAGAAGAGTCGATGGACATTCTTTGATGTTATTGGGCAATTCAGCTAGTATATGATTCCGTGGCCAGTGATCCAAGGGAAAGCTGTTCTGATAGGCAGGAAATCGTCGTGCGTGAGGGAGCCTATTAATTATTCCACTTAATAATTAATGGAAGGGCTTTGCTTACTGGATGTCGAGTTTGCAGAGGATCTCCCATCTCATTACACCTGTGCACCAAAGCATGAAAAAACAACTGCACTACGTGAGCTTTTGGGTGTCTTTGATCGTAAAATGGTGCACAGGCCATTAGAATGGTGCTTTTAAAGAAAGTGAGCTTCCAGTATGTGTGTGTTCGGGATCATTAGATATTTGTGAATTAATTCTAATGTACAGGCATTTTTTTCAAGGCTTCGTTGGAAAACGAAAGCTAATAGCTAATTTTATTTAAAAAACTAACTTTGTACAGTGGAACCTCCGAAAGTTGGACACTTGCGTCTCCCTCAAAAAGTGCCCAACTTCAGAGGTGTCCAACATATAGAGGTATGTTTCACTATTATGGCCACGTTCCGTTTTCCAGAAAAGTGTCCAACTTAGAGAGTTGTTCAAGTTTTGGAGATGTCCAGTTTGCGAGGTTTCACTGAATCTATCGATCACTGAATCATTCCATTTGAAGAGCGATCGTCGTCACAGAACTTTTGAACAACTTTAAAAACAAACTAATAAAGTTAAACACACGAAAAAAAAATAATAACGCTTCTTCACCCACTATACTATAGACTAACACTAACAGTAAAGCTGTATCTCTGATGCAGCTTTTAGAAAAAATTCATAAGCACAAAAACCACCTTCCAAAATGGACGGAAGCATTAGCTGTCTAAGGTAAAATTGTAAAATTCCGTTTGTCTAACATTTCCTCATGAGTGTTTCCTAAATCCTTTAGGTTCATTGTTGTAACTCTTCACATTACAACTTGTAAAGAGACACTCTAAATATTTCCGAGTCTCTAAGCGCAATTCAATCTTTTAAAAAGCTGTTCAAAAGTTACATATGACTTCCTAAAAGAGAAGCCTTAAATCATAAACGCTTTTGTTTACAATTTTGTTCAAAGTATTTATGATTTTAGTTTCTCTGTCAGACCTTCCGTACTTTAACTAATATGCAATGATTTCCACATTGATGTAAATATGCAACGATTTACCACAAAATTTATTGTGTTATTTTTATTTAACTGTACGTGCATCCTATTGAAAATGGTGTGCGTAGCATTTGCAGTTCTTTTACAGGAGTACCCAAGGAATTTCAATACGCTACGCTCTACGGGGAGTCATTTTTTAAAGCGTGCTTGAGAGCTATTTGACCATTTCAAACAAATCAAAACTGATACGCGTTACTAAAAATTCAAAAAAGAGTTCTCTATCGAAAACAGAATCTGTAGAATTTACTGTTCTCCTGCTAGAGCACCGAAGAGAATTCCAATTCATTACGGTCTGTGGCAGTTAGAGATATGCGTCCACTTCAAGCACGACACAGTTGAAAGTCTGTAACAGCTTCATTTAAAAGGTAATGGAAATATAAGATTTAAGGTTTTTAACAGGGTCCCAAAAATTACATTAGTGATACACAGCTTTTTGAGAGTTATCCGCAAAATCTCGCCAATTTTGGAGTTAAAAAAATTGCTTTGGAAAGTAATTTATAATCGATGCAACAGGTGCTTGAAATTAGCCAAGCACCCATAACTGCGTATAGTTGATGGCATCTACATCTGTTTGTATAATGGTCTGTACAAAGGAAGAGGATAGTTACAAAAACGGACGGGGAAGTTGTGGTTTCTAGAGTTCCGGGATAGAGAAACACGGGGCAGATGTAATGTGGTTTTTCCAGGCAAGTCTTCCGGGGTGATACTAACAACGTTAGGCCCCACTAATGGCCTACTTCTGGGGTAAACTGTTTATATTGTAAAGAAATACCGTTCTTTTTTCGCAGAAATGCAACACAGAAAAATAACAGAATCGTCCGCCAGATCTTTTCTCGTCTTTTGTGGATAGCAGTTGCTGTGTTCTTACTCTTAAAAATTTTGGTGCAACATTTTACCAAAACATGGTACTAGAAAAGTTGTCTCCATACGATGGTGAAACCTTGTTCCAACATTTGGTGCTCAGGTTTAACCATAATTTGGTGAAGTGGAACAAGAGGTTTCACCATCTTATGGAGTCAACTTTTCTAGTATCATGTTTCTGAAATGTTACGATAAATTTTTAAGAGTGCAATACAGCGGTTCCCAACTGGTATGCCACACCTCCTTGGAGGGCGCAGAGCACTTTCGGGGCGAGAAAAACAGGCAAACAGCAAGTGATAATGCATATTTTAAGAAATCATCTCATATATTCTTATTTCTACTCAAACATAGTTATTTTCGCTTAAAATGTTTATTCCAGTTTTACTGATAGCATTACTTTGTAGAAAAGGGAGGGAACTGAATGTTCACTGTTAAAAAAAACCGCTGTTCTAATATATACAGTCGACCTCGGATATAACAATTTGGGGGGGGGGGGATAATGATATTTATGACGTTAAAGGTAAGATTGGGTTTGAAAATTAAATATAATGACGTTGAAGGTTTAAAATGTATATTTATAACAAAATCTATTTACGAAAACCTTAGTAGCACAGCTAGTTCAAAAGACGTGTTTTAAACGTCTTTTGAGCTAGTTGTGCTACTGAAGAATAGTTTTATTTTTATTCTATCTAAATTTGAACAGTTGTTGGTTTTCTTAGCATTTTAGTTTATTTTACGCTTTTATTTTTGTCTAATATGAAACACTTCGAGCATATAAATTACACAAGCTACTTAACGCATTTATTATTACAGTTTGAATAGAAATAGTATAACGTTTCACCATAGAATGGTGCTAAAGCTAAATTAGTTGCAACCTTTCCATGGAAAAAGGTTTCTTTGTGATTTGGTGCTTAAACTCAGTGCGAAACCTTCTCCATGGAAAAATTGCAGATAATTAAGCTGCATTTTATGGTGAAATGTTGAAAGAGACATCGTCATTATCAAACAAATATCTGCTATGTGCACTTTTTGGAGTTTTTGACTTTTTGACTATTATGACTAGTTTACTAACGAAGTTTTCGTATAAAAAGACTGCTATGTGGCTCTAAGCATTATACTGTGAACTGTGGCCCCTATTAAAAAGTTTGTTATGTGCATCAGTCAGAATATTGTCAAATAATAACTGGTAATAAAACTGGCAGTAATAAATAAACATTTTGCTCATAGCAGATATTGGTTTACCAACGACGATATACTGTATATAATACTTACATCCTTACCAGTGACGGATCAGTGGATGTGCCAGGGGTTTTATCCTCTCCCCCAAAACAAAAAGTTGAGGAAAACATTTTGCTTTAATGAGCATTTTATTTATCGTGTTTATTCGCGTAATAGTCTCCCTTGCATAACATTCGCCCGCCGTTCTGAAACAGGAAAAATCGTCGAAGTAATTTCCCCGCATATAAGTCAATGTCGTGTGTTCGACCTTCATCTAGAAAACACAAAAGTACCAACTGTGCTTTTCCATGAACTAGTACTAATAATGGATTCATCTGCTCTGTCATTCCCAGTGAAATACTCAATGGTCACTCCATAGCAAATAAAGGGTTGCCTGCTTATGATGTTAATTGCTTATTATTAATTTCATGTCTATAAAAGTGTTACAGTGAAACTTACGTGCGGTCCCCTCAAAAAGTGTCCAACTCATACAGGTATATTTCTAATATTATGGTCATGTTCCATTGTCATGAAGAAAAGTGTCCGACTTAGGGAAATGTCCACGTTATGGGAGTGTTCCAACTTGGGAGGTTCTGCTGTACCATGAAAATAGAAATGCCTCTTTTTTGGTATGCACCTGATGCAAAGACTATTTAATAAACAGCACATAGAAACATTTGGTTGAGTACTAATTTTATTACCGTGTTTACTCGCGTAATAGTCGAACACCCGTTGTGAAGCAGAAAAAATACCGTTAGAGTTACAATATTATGTAGTAGATTTTCCCCGCATAATAGTCGCGCCTAGACTTTGACCATGAAAAATTGGTAAAAAAAAGTACGACTATTGCGCGAGTAAACACGGTATAACGTATTTTGTATACCAATAAATTTCCCGGTAATAGTAGCAATAGGACTTTCACAATGAGAAATTGGAGGGGGGGGGTGCGACTATTACGTGAGTAAACACGGTAGGTAAAAAAAAAAAAAAAAGATTATTTTGTTTTGTTTGAAAGTTACCGCTGTTGTAAAAATAATATACGGTAATACCGCACATTATTTTTTCTTCATTCTTAATTTGTTATTATTAATATTATTTTTAAAAAAGGTTTCCTAAAATGCTCTTAATAAAAAAATACCCATTACAAAATAAACAAATAAATAAAATAAAAATTGTATTATCCACTATTGCTTACTTTATTATAAGGCAAAGTAAAAACGTTGTATAAGCATATCAAAACATACAAAAAAAAAAAGCGATTGAATAGCAACGTCTATTTTATCAACAAGGGGGAGATAATAATTCTCTCAGTTACAGTCGGGGGGAGCGAAGCGTAAACAATGTAACGAACTGGTAAGCCCAAAATTTGGGGTTCCATATTAACTTCTCCCCCGGATATAGAATTAGCAGACATTGTAATGGGCCCTCTAGTGCAGATGTCCGACGTGCGGTCAAATCCCACTAATAACAAGAAGCTGAGGCGGAAAAGTCATTACTGGACGTTGGTCAAGCGTACTTTACCAAGCCCCAGTGTATTAAGGATGCGTGTTTGTCGGGGTGCATTAATAGCATGTTTTTTTCCCTTGCCATAACCCTTTTCAGAGCGTGTGGTAAAAATAAATAGATGCGGTGTGTTAAATATGATTTTGATGTTACTTTTTTCTATGCCTAGATTTTTTGGGAGAATACTATTTACCGTTTAGAGTTGTTATTTAGATATAATAGGCTTTTTTTTAAGCCAAAGGAAGGTGCAAGGGAGAGAAAACACTTTTTTCTGTCATTTTCCCCTCCTCCCACTGGCTTAAAAAAAAAAAAAATCAAGTCATGAAGGCATTAGGGTATTTTTAAACATAGAAATGCAGATAGTGTTACTCTTAACACAATAGGTAATGCTGCTAAGCAAAATTGGTACACATTAGAGCTCCAATTGAGAAAACAATTGCGCATTGTCAAAGTAATCATGGTAACATGCAAATGGCATTATTATAGGTGAAGCAATTGCTCGTTAGAGGGGGTTTCAAGTGAATTAATTTCGAATTAATTTCAGCGAAATTCATAGTGAATATTTATTATGTACTCTTTTTTGTCTCAAAAACTAATAAAAGTGTTAAAACAACCTTCCATTTAGCAGTTTTTATGCGATACGTGAGCAAATTTACCACAAATAACTCAAAAAAAAAAAAAAAAGAAAGAAAGAAAGAAAACTAAATAAAGAATTAAATATAGATAATCGCCCATTCAAGTTTACATAACTGAAACCAAACTTCAGTTAATTTACTTCAGCCGTCTTTACTCGATGAATTAAGTAATAATAAGAAGAAGAATAACAATAATAAGTAAGCGTCATGAAAATTTGCTTTCATAACTAACATTAAGTGGATGGGTCAAACAAAAACATCGTTAAGAAATCTGTTAACGAAAGTACCTGCTTTGTTACAACAACCTTCACCGAAAACTGCACTTTATTTTATTTAACTTAAATGTCCGTTAAAAAATTCTTTTCAAATGTTACCTCATATTTTTATTTTTGGGAAAGGTTATATAACTTAAAGACTTAAAGCTATATTTCGAACTCCTTGTAAAGCGAATAGTATTAAATAAATAAGAGTGCATATAAGTAAGTATAGATATATTTAAGCGATCTTTTAAGAAAAAGAAAGAAAGAACAAGAAAGAAACGGAAAGGGATATGCTGAAGTTTTAATAAATTAAAGTTCAGATAAAAAATTAAATAAAAATATTAAACATTCAAAGACGTATAGATTACTTTCATTTGCAATATTAAAGTTTACCAATAAAATTGTCTAAAAAAGCTTTTTATATACGCGCTTGTGTGATTTTAACTACTTAAAATTGCAAACTGTAGAGCTAGAGTTGCACCTAATCGATTTTACACCTTCACTGCCTTTTAAAGCAAGTTAAATTTGTATCTATACAAAACATTTCTGTATGCATAAAAAAGGAAGAGAAAAATTAACAAAAATAACAGCTCAAGGCTCTCTTCAATAGATACATTTTGAAAAGTTTTCGCAGAAAGATAAACATAAAAATTTCGAATGTTTATTTTATAATTTTTTCCCTTTCCCATTTGCTCAACATGGTTATTTACACACGTTTCTTTTCTGACTTTTGCGTATTCGCTGAGACAGTTAATAAATAAATAAATAAAGACTTTTTCAAAAAAATCTTAACTTACGTAAATCCAAGAGAACGATTTTGCCACTGCGAAATTGCTATTTTTATTTTTATTCGAATATGTTGCAAGTGAGACACATATCTTAAAGTAAATATTTAAAACTTTTTCTTTTATACGATTCAAAGAGCTGACTAAGCCCTGAAAATACCCGATTTCTAATCCCCCCCCCCTTGTAAACTCTTGAAAGAGTTAGTTTTCTGCAATTTGCGCGATTTTTAAAAGGTTTTGCAAGTGGTGTGTTCTCGTGTTAAAAAATAATACATCGACTTTTCTTTTTTTCGTTTTATATGTAAACTTGCTTTTCGTTTTGAAACCAAAAGCTAAAGAAAATAAAATAGATTCAAAATAGTAATCATTTTGTTACATTTAAAATGTACGAGCCTAGAGGATTCCCGTTAAATTTTCATTTCTTAAAAATGAGTTTTCTGTTAAAAAGAAGAAAATTATAGTTAAACCAAGTGTATATTATGTATATTTGTACTACAATGATTTTTCAGTTTCATTTAAGGAACGCGTCAGTTAAAAAAATTACTGAAATAGTAAAAATGTGTGCGTATAAAAATCATTGTTTTTCCATTATTAATGCAATTTTCATTTTACCACAGATACATATATTTATGTACACAGTGGCGTAGCCAGAAGCTTTTCAGGGGGGGGGGTGCGACTACTGCAACTTACATAAATGTATACGTGTGTGTGATAAGGAAGTGAACAATATACATTTTGTATGGCAAAAATTCCTCATGGGGGTGGGTGTTGTGACCCCTATCCTCCCGTTGACTATGCATATACAGGGTGTCCCTAAAAGATAAAAATATTAAGCTAAAAAAATTCCTGTCGTTAATTTTCAAAATGAGACAATTTTTAAATTGGTAAACGACCCCCGTACAAAAAATTCCTACTTAATAAAATGTGTCCCATACACTAATGAGGTAATATTCGAAATTTGAGAATTATATTCTAAAAAGTGCCATAGATATGAAGATAAATTTATGCTGACTTAAGCCGCTTTTCAATAGCTCGCGAAGGGGAAAAACGCACGTCGAATTATAGCATTTCAGGAGTCGTACAGAAATTACGAAAGAAAATAATTTTATTTCACTTCAATAAATGTTTACATTCAAAATCATGTATAACTCCTATTGCCGTTTAAAGATATCTTTGAGACGTTTTATGATGAAAGGCTGAAATTTTGTACATCCCCTGATTAGTGTATGAGGCACATTTTGCTAATTGGGAATTTTTTTGTACGGAGGTCGTACACAAATTTAAAAAAAGATTTTTTTTTTAAACTAACGAGAGGAATTTTTTCTCAACGTGGTCATTTTTTCCCCTACCTTATTTCGAACACTTTTTCATTTTACATTGCCCCCGTATCTCCAATAGATAAAGAATTAAAAAGTGTTAATGCATTTTTGGGACGTCCTATAATTAAGTCTTAACACACTGATTAGATTTAATATGATTTGTACATTAAGTGTTATGTTTACATTCATTTAACAGAGTAATAAAATAAGAAAAAATTTAAAACATCCTTTATAGAAGATTTGTGTGTATATATTCCCGAAATTGATTTAAAATTCAACTGTAAACACCAAATGTTATCTAAATTTACAATTTACGCGTGAAAGTCTCAAAAGAGAGCAAGGGTAAGTTCTATCTACACTTGACTTCACAAAACATTCATTATTGAAAAATAATAACCCAGCTAAACAAAGATGTCAAAATTACCAAAGTGGGGGGCCATATACCTGTAATCTACATATTTCACTAGGGATGGAGGCGAGACGAGACAAGCATTTTTAACATTACGATATAGGGATTTTGCGAGACCAGATAAAACTTTTAGGCTGTTTTGCGAGACTATTTGCGACTATTTCAATGACATTTACTTTCGTGAAAACCATGCTTATTTAGAAGGCATTTCATGTAATTATTTAGAGCTGTCTTTGAGGAAACTAAGCTCAAAAGAACCGAATGAAAACAACAGATATACTTATGTGCTAAGGAATGGTTCCATAACGACAAATTCAAATAGGTTACCTCCACGGTGTATGAAAAATACCTTTTTATTTATCTTAACTATAAAGGCATAAATTTAATAGACAGAAGAACAGCAATTTTAATTTCCTAACCTTTAACTCAGGTCGATAGCTAAGGTCAGAGGTGGCCCTAGATTACGTGGCTACGTTACCTTGTTTACCGTATCGGGCCGCCCCTGGCTAAAGGTTAAGCCTGAAGTGAAATTAATAAATAGTCACTCTTGAGGAGTTATGTCAGTCCAAAAGATCCAACCTCTAAAGAAGTATTTATTCAATTTTCTACAGCAGAAGTCTCCAAACTACGACCTGCGGGCCAGGTGCGACCAGCGAGGCCCTCTCATCCGGCCCGTGGGGACCTTTTTATCAACGGGGGAAAAAATTACTTAAATTTACGTTTATCCTGTCAAGATCAGCTGCCGTTTAAGCATTACGTTACATTTTTACCGAATTAAGATAGAAGCACGCAATAGTGCGTTATGTCTTCAAACTAACCGTTGCAAAACCCTTTTCGCCACTTACTTTTTCTACTTTTGTTCAATGTTAATGAGATGACATAATAAATTTGTGTGTGGTAGAAGAACAAACTTGTCTCATAATAATCTCAGGCCACTGTTGATGTCAGGGACATCAAATCTAAATCCAGAAATGTCTGCTATTTCGGTATCCAGGAAACGTTTTCCCCATTCCCACTAATACAGGTGTGCATGTGTAGTATATCAATGTGTTATTAAATAATAACTGAAATAAAACAAATAATTAAAAGCAATATCTTTGTTTTGATTGCCTTTCTATTTAGACCTAGAGCATGTAGTCGGCCCCCAAATTGCTATTTGGTAGTTAACCCTTTGAGGCTCAACCCTTTCACAATGCTAAAGAAAGGGCAGCCCTTGCCATCGCTCGATTTAACTACCAGCAAGATGGCGGATGATCGAAACGTTCATCGCGTGCCACAGATGTAGAGACCCTTTTTTGACGCAGCTGGCTGTGCTGCACACCCAGCTGTCGTCAAAAAAGGGTCTCTAGATCTGTGGCACGCGATGAACGTTTCGATCGTCCGTCATCTTCTTCCAACAGAACTGGAAGTCAATGATGGTTCTAATCCAGTAACGTGATAGTTCCATTTCACACCCTTGTTCTTAATGATAACTATATTTTTTAACAACACAGTATTCTAAAGCAAGTCTCTTTCTTTGAAATGACAAAAGATTGTTTCACAAAATATGAGCAAATACACCAACGTGCACTGTTTGCAGACGATATTTGTGGTGGCGGGAAACTTCCGTTACAACCTAATACATTGTCTATTCATCAGATACAATTATAGTGCTCGATTACACTTGAAAGATTGCTATTAAATTAAAGCTGAACATCCACATTAGCGAGCCTTATAAAAGCACATAAGATTTAAAAACAAAAAAAAAAAGAATAGTAATAGGCCATATTTTTTAAAATTTATTATGAATTAATCAAACACATTTCAAAAATTCATAGATAGAAACATACAAAAATTCTAGTTTTACAAGGATTCATATCCTTCAAAACACAAGAAATATTATTTACTGTGAAATTATGAGCTAATACATTCAAAAGTGATTCTACCATTCTGCACAATGGTACATTCAGTTTTCTATTGCGTAGCAAAAACATAGATAGATTCCTATTTTCTAACTGGATCTAGAGAAGTAAAATTGCATATTTGTGGCAACTGAGTTTAAAAGAAAAGACTGGGCAAAATAAAATAACAATAGTAACGGTTTGAACTGGCAATTTTAATGTTAAGGAAAAAAAAATACATATATAGAGGGTCGCTGAAAAAGTTTAAATGTAGAAAGATAAAACATACACAAGTGCGATTTCACAATTACATAATCTAACCAAACAATAATAAAGCGGAGAAAAATGGATATTTGTATACCCTGCAACACACATTAGGAGTTACCTTCAGAAGCATGCAATACATCTATATCTATCTTGATTTCTTTTTTTTCTTTTTATAGTAGTAGGATAGGGCCCAGAACTTGTGGAGTGAATATCTCGTTTGAAATGCCACACAACCGAAACCCTACTATTTTGTTTGCTTTTAATTATACATCCACTGTTCGTGGCCCCTGAAGATGGTGACAGTAGTTATAATTTCCGTTCCATTCTATTTTCACATTAATTATTGCACTTTATTTGGCTTAGCTTTTATTAATTTTTATTATTATTATTATCTTTTCAAAATGTGCTTTCTAATTCTTGCTTATAGCTGTTATATTTTTAATGCGAGGTATGTCTTATTTGCAGTATGTTTTGTGTTTTACTTATTAGTTAGATTCTATTCTGTTTGGCATAGCTGCATTTGCGCGTATATTGCTCCTTGTCCAAAAAAGTTTGTAGATTTTACTGTATATGATGACATATGAACAACGATTTTACACAGATCTGATAAAAATGTCGGATTTGTAATGCGAAAATGACATGGAAAATCTAAATCCCTCTATAGATATATTCTAAAAATCATTATGCATATATTTTTCTTTTTTAATGGCAAACAATTGTACATTTTACTTCGTTTATAAAAATTTTACGTAAATATGATTTCTTTTTTGCTTCTAAAAAAATCGCAAAGGTTAATGTAAACATTTGACCTAATCTGTTTGCAGACGAGAAAAAAACTATAAAATAAGGTGAAACGATGATGCAGCTGAAATGTTTACATGGAAGACTTACTCTTTAGCATTAAGTATTTTTATAATGAGCATTAACAGCGTGTTTTCCGTAAAAATGAAGTGTTGTTTTATTCTTAATTCAAATACATTATTCTTGTAATTTTTGGAAAAATTTTAACACTTTTCACTTATTTTTATTTTTGTAGAGGATAAATAAATATTGACAGTTTTAAGTTTTTTTATGCGCAAGGGAGTTTAAAAAACTATTGATCCGTTGCGAAGTTTAAATATTGTTGTTAAAATAATGAATAACATAGGAAGAAGTGAGTGCATCTTTGAAAAACATTTTAAATTTAATTTGTTTTTTTACAATAAAAATTTAGTTTATTTGTTTCAACATATAAGAATATCTTCATATCTTTTCTTAATAATCTATCAATTAATAATTTAATTAGGTTTACACTACAAGAAAACTGAAAGCATCTTTAAGCGGAATTACTATTGCATACTTTTATTGATTCATTCACTCAATCATTTATTATTTTAACTGATTTTAGCTGTTTATAATTAGTAGTAGTATTTCTTATTAGTAATAGTTTTCTTTAATTTGACGAAGATTCGTTATACCTTATCCCTACTAGCAATTTTGCTCGGGTTGCCACCGTCCACGTAGCCAGCCGATGATGGCCCGAGCAAAATTGCTATAAGGATGTTTCTTATTCTTTCAAATATTAATGTTGCAATTTTTTTAAGTGGCGCTAAGCAAAATGTGTTACAAATAAATAAATAAATAATTTTTTTTTCAGCAAATAATAATAAATAAATTTAATGACCTTTCATATTAAGCAAGTATCTACAAACGGACACCTCCTAAGACCAACCATATTGACAATGAAATCAAATTAGCATGACCGTGATCCAAATTGACCGTGAGTCGAAGACCGGTCGTGTTCTATAAAAATAATTCTCAACAATATAATACTAATATTTTGAAGATTTCATTGCATTTTAGAGTACAATGGGTATACACAAAACATTATAAATCAATTAAATTTCTAATGTAGGGTACAAATTTTATTATATTATTTCATAATTTAACAAAATGTAAAAGTGGAATTATTGAACATAATTCCGGAACTCGAATAATTAACAAAAAGAACATTTGATTATAAAATTAAAGTATTGAATTTTTTTAACGTCTTTTAAGATTTACTTTAAAGAAAGCACATCTTCTCTATGTTTCCATTAATTATTTTTTTAATACTGTGTCACTATAAAAGGTGTTGCAATTAAATGAACAATACCTTATTTCGTGAAAAGTTTTAGTCTTAAACGCTGTTTACTCTTCTTAAACAGCGTTTACACTTCTATAAATGGGAAGTCAAATTCTACGCCATCATCATAAAAATGCAATCAATTTCATACATGTATTACTATTTCATACATAATTTTAAGGAAAATATTACAAGAAATGAAAAATTAAGAGCATTGTGAGCTAAATATTATATTATTTAACAATCCCATAGTTCCATCCATTAAGTAAATGTATATGCATTATAGTATTTAGTCACGCTAAATTTATATACGAAATTCAGTTTATTTTTCGCTCAGTGTGAGCCTAAATTAATATGTATAAAATTTAAGTAAATATGTATTTAAAATCATATGTATATAGAATAATTGGATGTTTTTTAAATACAATTTTTACTTTTTTATGACTACAGGGAGATCTAATAAATATATTAAAATAATCTATTAAAATACAGGGATTTTAAAGCATTTACTGTTTATGGATATTTATAATATGGATATATTTTATTATTACACGTAAATTAATTTTTATAAATCTATTTTTGAGAACTATTTTATATATTGTAAACTGGGTGTACTTCTTAATGGATTGCACAGCAGTTTAAGTGTATTTGGATTTAGGATTAAAAAAGAAAATATAAATATTACAATATCAACCAATAACGAAGGCTTCCTGTGCCAAATTTCTTAATAATAATAATAATAATAATAATAATCTTAACAAGAACGTTTGATTTTTTAACTTAAGAAAATTTTACAAATGGAGAAGAAAAAAAAGGAGGGGCGAAGACCAAATCCATTTTTTAAATCCTTTCAGACCTGATTAAATAATTTATCTTTGTGACTAATTTTTCTTTCGATAATAGAGATTAAATTCATAATTAAAATATTAATTAACTAAAAAATCCTGATAATAAGTTTTTGAGGAAAGTCATCTTTTCTTTATATGTACAAATTAGACATCCGCCCCGTACGATAGTACAGATAATTTTTGTATCCTCGATTGTGGAAGCAGGGTCTGAAAGTGTTAACTTTAAAATGTGAAAAATTCATTAAAAATGTAACATCAATGAATGTTAAAGAATGTAAAATATAGTAGGATTTCCCAAGGAAAATAAAAGCTAGTCAGTGTGGTTATTATCTAAATTAGTGGATTATCTTTACACTTGAGTATTTCTTCACTAACTCAACGAAGAACAATAAATTAAAAAGTAATAATATTTAGTAGTTAATTTGCAAATTAAAACCATTAATTAAATATTTTCAAAGACTAATTCTAACTAAAAAAATATGTGCTATTTATTTAAATAATTAACTCAAAGTTCTGAACTTCAGCACAGCGAAATTTTTCTTAATAAGGCATCTTTTAACCGAAACCAAAAGATTTCATAATAGAGAGCTTTTATCAATCAGAACAAAGTCATATATATATATATATATATATATATATATATATATATATTTGGGGGGGGGATAAAATCAATTCTGATCTAAAACCATAATCAAACTCCCGTCTTAACTATAAAACGTATAGTAATTATTTGAACAATTTATCAGAGCGCTGAGCTTACGTACGACCGATTTCGGTGAAATATTCCTGAAAATCAAACAAGTTTCTCTTCTCATTCAGAACTAAGATCCGATCCGAGAGCTTATAAAAAAAATATGCATATACTCACTTTCACCAACCATAGTTACAGTATGCGCATCACTCAGGCGTCATCCGTCAACCAACCAATATCGGCACATAGCTATCCCAGGGAGCCCCCATCTATATTAACGGGGCTTGTTTATCCTCAGAGGCAATTTGCACAACGTCCTAACTGACTCACTCGCGAACAGCTAACTGAACCGTTCCACGGCCTTGCACAAAAAGTAACTGCATCCAGAAGAAACAAATAAAAAAAAGTTCATGCGTGTGTGGGGGGGATACCAAAACCGCAACCCTTTGGGGGGGGGAGTTTTTAGAACCCCTTCCTCCCCCCGTAGTCTTTATTTTATTTTTTTACTCCAACTAGTTCTCGCCGTAGAAAAAGGGTTGTGGTTTTTCAAGGTAAGTAGGTCACCTTCTTCCATATATGTATTTTTTTTTACTTGATTATTTAATCTTTTTTCTTACCCGTTAGTACCCAGTTGGTAAGGAAGTGGTCTTCCGTAAACACCAGTTGGTAAGGAGGGAGGATAGAGATGTGAATGATGAAAAATATGTGTAAAAAAAAAGGTACCTTCTTTTCTTCGCTGGGAGCGTAGGAGTTTTCGGTCGGTCACCGACCTTTTTTTCTTTTTTACATTTTCCCTTCCTGACCAGCATAGGTGTTTTTCTGAGAAAGCAAGATTGTAGGGTACGTCGGCAAGCTGTTGTGTTTGTTGCGCTTAACCACATACGACGAGTGTTAGCGTTAGTATTATTATTATTATCACTCACGCAGACAAGACAGGACGCGTGGTTTGTGATTAAGAGTTCGAGAAAATGAACAAAAAATTACCACCTTGGTTTCTCCGTATCAGAACGACTAACGGGTATTATATGGGTCAGCTCGTAGCGACGGATGCATGTACCCTTTGGGGAAATTATACCTCATTTGACTATTTTTCAAGGAAAGGCATAAAATAAGGTCTTAGTTTTCTGCTCAGTCAGTAAGCTTAGTTATTAAGAACCGATTCGTAAACACACTGGTCGTTTAGGGGATGACTACGTCTAGACGCACATTTCTGAGTATTGGTCATCGAAAAGTAGAAGCGGTTTATTGAAAATGGTGGCTTCCACTGTACGGTTATTGGGGTCAGGGGCGGTTTCAGAAAAATATTCTGGAGAGAGCGTTCCCCCCCCCCCCCGCTCCTTTCTCTCACAAATTCCTTTGAATTTATAAAATAAGTCATTCTTTTACTGTCTAAACTTAATTCGCATGGGAGGGGCATGTGCCCCTGTGCCTTCATCTGGAACCGCCAGTGATTGGAAGGGGGGGGGGGGGACAGTTATGTTCTACAGTAGTGTTTCTCAACATTTTTTGGTTGACGATACACTGAATTTTTCTAGAACTATTTCAGGCACATCTAAATATAAAAATTGCAAAAGGTGTACGATATAAAAAATTGATACATAGAAATAGCTATTACAAATTACTTATTTACAAAAAAATAAATAAATAAATAAATTCAATGAGAGGGCTGAGCCAGTTTTTTTTTTTCATGGATCTTGCTGCAAGAAGCCCTTTCAAAAATCGGCAGAACGGTTTTCCATGATATGAAATAAAAGTTTCGCGCTTGGTGAAAGTGAACAAGACAGCTCATGATAAATAGAAAATGTCATACTGCTCATACGACACCAGGCCGTTTTAATAATTTTTCAAAATTCTTCGGGGCACATTAGACAATCTCTCGCGGCACACAGGTTGAGAAACACTGTTCTACAGTGTGAATTTAGTTCATCTGAGGGGTCACCTGCCCCTGTACCCTCGTCTGGATCCGCCAACGGTGATGGTGAGAGGATTTAACCTTCAAATTATTGGCGGATCCAAGTGCATGAGACGGGGCCAAGAGGCTATATCGCCCTTCCCCTAAGCGCACTTAAACCCACTGTTAAACTGATGTTTAGCCTGTTTCCTCTCATAATTGAAAACACGCAACGTAGAAGACTATTTGAAAGATGTTGTTCCCCAAGATCAGTGTCGTAGTAAGAAATTTTTCAAAGGGGGTTACGACTACTGGAACTCGCATATATATACGTGTGGGTGATAAGGGAGTGAAGAATATACATTTTGAAGTTCAAAAAATTCCTCATGGGGATTGTGACCCCCTATCCCCCCCCTTGGCTACGCCACTGCCCAAGATGGTTCTTTAAGTGCTCTGCTGTCGCCCAGTGTTACACTTGAGCAGGTAGGTTTCGGTGGATCATTCGAAGAACCATTCCTAAAATGCCAGAACTAAAATCCTGGAGTGCGAGAGACTAAATGTCGCATACAATACTTTCGCTTTTTTTCTAAACTACGACTATCACTCCCAGACTAATTTTAACTCTAACAAATATTCATTCCTGTACAGTTTTTGCATTAATAAGGTTCCGCTAAACAGTGTGTCCCAAAAATACTGACCAACGGCTTTTATTCCTTTAGTATAGATCATGGACATAAACAATAAAGTTATTTAAATAACGTCACAGAATTTCAAGGTGTCGATTGAATTGCTTAAGAGATTAAATCTAAATAAAAACAAAATGAAAGTTTTACACGGCCCCCCATCAAAAAAAAAATTCCCAGTGAAAAAAAATGATATTAATCACTATTGCTGTCATAAATCCCTACATTAATTAGCTGATAAACAAAGATTCAGTCTTTCGCAAGGAAAAGTCTCAAGAGACATATTGATCGTTGACAAGGGGCTATTCAATGCCGATAATAGCAAAAGTATTATGAATATATGCAATGATTGTTTTCTTTCGTATTTTGTGGACGACCCCTGAAATTCAATCGTCCGAAGTGATTTTTTTCCTTTCGAGAGCTATCGAAAAATGGTTTAAGTTAGCATACATTTAATTCCATATCTCTGGAACATTATAGGATAAAATGTTCAAATTTTGTTCATCACCTGATTAATGTATGAGACACTTTTTACTAATTGGGATTTTTTTGTATGGGGGCGGGGCCGTATAAAAATTTCAATTTTGTATTTATTTAGATTTAATCTGAAAATTTTAATCCTAAGAACAACTCTATGTTTGTAGAAATAATGTCAGTGAAGTTTATTCCAGAAACATCACTTCATTAACGTATAGAGCACACTGAGAAGCGGATCCCCTCTACCGCAAAAAAATAACATTTGTTTAGACTAAAATTTTTCTTTCTTGCATATTTTGTTTAGGTGAAATAAGCTTTTTTTCAAAATCTAGCCCCACCTGAAAAAAATTTCAAATTTCTGGATCTGGATCACACTTTACTGTAGCGAACCTTTTGTACAAAAAATTAAATTATTTTTTTTTTATCTATACCACGAAATTCTGTGCATTTTGTTACGTAACTTTGTAATTTCGATGTCTATGATCAATAGTTAAGGAATAAAAACATACGCTATAGTCTTTGAGACAAACCTGTTTAGGGACCTTTAAAAAAATCGCACATATTCACAAATGAAACGATTTATTTTTTAACCCTTTAAAGAAATTTTCTGCGATATGGTCAGGCAGGTTGTCATCCTTGGCTGCTGACCCATTTCATATTCGTTTCACCTTTACACCCTCCACCAAAACAACAATGGCGGACGGAGTAGAGGCAGGTCAATGCCCACAAGCACCAACGAGCAACGGACGCAGATGGACAGTGTGTTACTGTTATGAATATGTTTGTAAATAAGAAATAATCTGGCAGTATTCAACGTATAGAGGAACACCAGTTACACTGGAACATATGTTAGCTCAAATAAAAATAATGTTTAATAAATGAACTACTTTTGGGTTTATAAGATTATATTATTTACTTTGATCAAGGAACAAGGTATATATATATATATATATATATATATATATATTACAGAGTTTCTGAACTATGATTTGATAATTCAGGGTTCCTAATATTAGATGTACCATAAAGTAATGTCAATATTTTTCCTAGCCAAATCTACTGAAGGTAATAATACAAAATTCGGCACGTATGTGAGTTTTTTAAGCGAAGGTGCTATGTTGGAGGGGATTTTTCAAAGTTCGTAACTTATTATGCAAAGGCGCCAAAATCTTCTTTTCACATATTTTGCGGGATCTCAAACAGGAAAAGATGTCCATAAAATTCTTGCTATAAAATACAGTGATGATGAATACCTAAAAATTGATTTCAGAACATATCAAATATAATCCTCCAAAGAGGGCAGGTGGTCATTTTTCTAGAAAGAAGAAGAATAAAATAATCGCTTTAAAATTTACCAAGTATATGAAACCTGCCCTTAGGCGGAGCTTGTTTGTAATTCAATGCTTGTTGAATATTTATTTGTTTAAGTTTTATTTTAAAAAAAAAGAAAAAAGGTACACCTAATACTTCTTGAATTTAATATAATAGGGGGGGGGGGGCTAAATTGTTATCTCTGAGCTTTTGCAAAGTATATTTTCAGATATAAAATGCACAGATAGATGCATTATTTTAGAATTTGTTCATTTAAACCTTGAAATTTCTCTTTGAAATTTAATATCCCACTTTTTAGTTCTGTATACCTTAATAGCAATTCAACTTTTAAATTCAATGATATTTTGGATTTAAAAAAATCAAATATGAAGTGAAGTAGGAGTGCCACCGAACATTCAGAACGTTGAATGTATTTGAATGAATAAAGAGCTCCTAATACACAAATTTGCTATACACAATGAAATAAGCAATAAAATAACTAAAATGATATATTTATTTTACTTTTAGAAAAAATTGAAAAAAAAAAAAAGAGAGCTTCAAACGGTTTGGGACTTTCTGCATAATTTGAACGTTCTTTGAATTCTTATAAAATAAATTCCGTCCAGAAAAATTTTCCTTCTATGCACAGTGGATTGCATTTTTTATTTGTTTTAGTTTAGTTTTTAAGATATATTTTATTTAGCGCAGTATAAAAAGAACAACAGCATTGGTTTTAGAAATTCGAAGAAAATAATCTTAAAATACCGTAAAAGCAAATTTCACTTTTACGATTTTTAGATTAATTACTAAAATATTTCTTTAAATTCAATGATATAAAGAGAGAACCATGTAGTACGAATACAGTCACAGTGAAATTTCACTTTCGAAATTCTTTATAAGAACTCGTTTTTGTTATACCGAAAATTGTCTAATAATCTCCCTCTCTCTCTCTCTGCCGCTCTAATTTTATGTATGTATATATACAGTGGAACCTGCTGAAGTGAACACCTTGGTAAAGAGATCACCTGTCTAAAATGACCACATTTTCACTTTACAGCCACCACACTTTACCGCCTTTGTAAGGCGACCACCTTTATAAGGAGATCAGTGCTGGTCATTCCAAAGGTGGCCACACTAGACAGGTTACATTGTATATATGTATGCGTGTGTGTGCGCTTTACAACTGCAACTCGATTCATGGATTTATGTATTATTTAAGAAAATAACAACAATAATAATGATTATAATAATAATAATAATAACTAGCCGCCCCATATCTTTCTGTTCTTTATACTCGGAGCAGTGTTGACTAAATTTCTGTACTCATTTCAATGAAAATCGTGTTTCTTTGTTTTAACAGTATTTGTCATTAAATTTATCTAGGTTAGGGTTACTACACATATTGGGTGTCATCATGAAAGCCGACGTTGGAACAGCAAATGGCTAAAATGTGCTTTATCCCAATGCATGGTGACATTTTTCAGATGGGTGGTGAATGCGCCAAGTGTTGTAAATTCGATATTTTAAAGCTGTGAAAAAGTCCAAAAAGAACTTGCATTTTTGTGTGTCCATGATTGTTATTTTGTAATCAAGTTACTGCACGACATATGCTTGCTCCATTGGACGTCACTGAACTGTTAATTTGGATTTTTGCACATGCATTATTGTTATTGTACTAATGTTTACATCTAGCTGTTGTCGTTCGCAGCGTGGAAATATCGTCGATTTTGGTATCGCATACGTTAGCATATTATATAAGTGGATACTCAAGGCATCTATTGAAACAGCATTGGTTAGTAACTGAAATGTGAAGGTCCAAGGTTCTGGCCTCCGCGTAGCTACCGATCTATCGGATCTAAAATTATTAGTTAGAACCCCTTAAACAGTCCTTCGTCCAAATTATTTCTCCGTTTGGCCGATAAACCCAGTGTATTTTGTTTTAATAATGAAAACAAAGACAAAAGTTTACAAGGGGGTCGAAGTCAGAAAAAAAAGTTTCGGGGAAGACCACCCGAAGAAATGGAAAAGATGGAATTAATCGCAAGAAAAGCTTCATTATTAACACACAATTAACAAAAATACAATTTTCGTACGGCCCGCCCTCTGGCTAACACCCCTGGTCGAAGTAATAAAAATATTTCGGAATCCCTGATATAACTTTTCAATACATTCATTCGTAATGAATTGTGACCCTGTTCAAGCCGTTGGTAACCTCGGGATTTTCCTCAACAACCACTTCGGCGGTAACCACAAGTCGGTGGTCAAGTTACTAAAAAAGAAAAAACTGTGCCGGAAATGCTTGTCCGTTACTTACAGGTTAAAAGCGCTTCCGTTGCATGCATACCTTATACGTCATAAACGCATAACAGGCCTTAATTTTTTATTTTTTTTTCTATTCCTTCTTGCGGTTGCGAAATTTGTAGAATTTTACAGAAGAAATTTTTTTTCTTACCACACAAGATAGACTGCACTCACATAAAAAGGCGTTTCCATTTAAATCCGTGGTTTCGGTGGGGTTTAATAAAGTGCGTTTTTTTGTTGCTAGCGTCTTGAAGAACAATATATGTCATTGACTATCAAAGCGAGCCTTTTAACCCTCCGAGGCGCAATCCTTTCTCAATGCTGAAAAAAGGGCAGCCGTTGCCATCGCTCGACTTAACTACCAGCAAGATGGCGGACGATCGAAACGTTCATTGCGTGCCACAGATCTAGAGACCCTTTCTTGACGACAGCTGGCTGTGCGGCGCACAGCCAGCTGCCGTCAAAAAAGGGTCTCAAGCAAAAAAGTCTAATTTCTCAATTTTTAAATTATTTCGTTTAAACAAGATAATATTATTTATAAAAAAAATATTATTCTTAAAAATATTAGAGTTGGGAGTTCTAATCACAATGGTGAAAACTAAGTATCTGTGAGTAAAATTAACAATTTCTTTCATATATCCCCATGCAGGGGCGTAGCCAGAAATTTTTCATGGGGGGGGGGTTACGACTACTACAACTCTGTATACGTGAGTGTGATAATGTAGTGAAGAATATACATTTTGTATGGAAAAAATTTCTCAATTCCTTGGATACGCCACTGTCCCCATGGCATATATGTTTCGATAGCGTATGTAAGTTTCAATTTCGGATGGGGGGGGGGGACTATCCGGTATTTTCAACCTTATTATTACTAGAGTAAATATAAATGTCTCAATTTTGCTGTTTTTTAATAATTGCTTTAAGTTTTCAGATGTCTCCCCCCCCCCTTTAAATACGTCCCTGGTATGTTTGAAAGTTCCACTAGGAGAAATTTGAGGTAAAACTATGGGTAAGTCAAAAATACTTTCTTTATTTTATCTAATGCATCTTTTTCCAATAAATTTTATTTATTTTTATATGAAATCCCTTTTAGGCAAAATATAGCAAAAATATAAATCTTATCCCTCACACCTTAATATATATCAAACCCCATATGTCGCGCATTACAAATTTATTTCTCATAACCGAAAACAAAATTTCGATAAATCATTAGTTTTTCGGATGAATACTACATTATTTCCTGAAAATAATTTATGTGGAAAAAGAAAGATTTCCAAGACTTTTAATTTATATTTATTAATGATGGTATTTTCCTTCTATTTATAAAATACTGCAGAAAAATTTTTAATTTCCAAAAGAAGCCATGCCAGAACTAGCTTTCGCAGCAATCAGTTTACTTTTAAAGGATCCTGAGCAAGGTAATCACAGCGTCGAGGTAAGATGCTCGCCTACTAACCATTGGCTCGAGGGTTCGATACTACACCTGAACTTTTCCTTACCTGAAAGTTTGGTGCTGCCATCTAGTGGATGTTCTCGGTAACTCTTTTTCGCTGTCGCAAAACTGTCCCAAAGTGACTTCTCTAAACGGTCGCAATGTAAGTACACAGCGAGAGGACATAGGGACTCTGGCGTGACTTTGCTGCGGAGTCGCGGCGACTGTTTGTAACTCTATTGTGACAGTATTGTGTGATCGCATTTCAGTCACAGGGGACTATTGTGCTATTAGGGTGGTTAGGCATCAAAGTCGAAATTCTTCGGCTTAATCTCTGGCTTCCATGACCCGATTTACCGCTGTTTGGAGAACAAAGAGCTTTGGTCATTCATTATAACTGAAATGTTAGGTGGGGACTCTTTTTTTGTTTCCTCCCCCCCCCCTTTTCTTTCTTACGTAAATGTCTGGTTCAAAATTAATAATCGATTTCGAGTACGTTTAAGTCATCAAAAAAATGCAGACCTAAAATTATCACTGTCCACTATACTACTTCGACAAACACGCACTGAGACGGCATAACCATTTTTATTTTCACCTTTTTTTCTAGGAAAAATTGCATTTTCTGGAACCGGGAGTTAAGATATAGGTTGTTTGAATAGTAATCTGCAATGCACCGGTAATTACTGACTTAATCGTTTCTAAGAGTTAAATATAATTCCTTGTCCAGAAAAAAAAAAAAAAAAATCCCTGAGCCGTAAGAGGTAATTTTCAATAAAACGTATATTCTAGAAGCAAGACAATCATACAGTGTTTAATGATAGGTACTCACAGTAATAGGGACACGGATCGGGGGGAGGAAGTGGGAAAGGGGAGAGAACTGTCTAGGTTGTTGTGATTGTTAAACTTAAAGCACGAAAAGGGCCATGAAGCTTTCTCGGAACCATGCACTGGACACTCCCCTCTCAGCAGTTTTAATGATTTTCTAGGTAAGCAATCGAGACTTCCCCCTATTTATTTTCATAGCACACTATTTACATTGCGTGAACAGATCCCTAGACCTGTAATTTTATTCACTGTGTCCGGCATTTAAAAAAACACTGTGAAGAATTTTGGAGAAACGAATCTAGTTTTCGTTCTGAGTATTACAACTCATTCCGAGCAGACCCGACCTGAATCGCAAATTGCCAGGTCTGCTTTTTTTTTTTTTTTTTTCTTTCGGCAAGCTCAAAAGGTAGTTATTTCTTCCTAAAATAAAATAAAAAATAAAAATTGGTAGGGGGGAGAAGGGGGGGGGCGTTCCACACGTCATCACCTCTTTCTAGGAAAGAATTATAAGATATTAAATAATAATAACAATAATGACTCCTACATGGTTGAAGTGTTGATCTGTCCGGCCTTTGTTAAAATGATTGTAATAAACGTCACGTTCGCGGATTCCAGGAATGAAATTAAAGCCGAAAATCTTATCGTTCGCCTATTATTTTTTCTCCGTTTATTTAAACGCTGTGACCCTGACTGTTATGGGCATACCAGAAACAAGCAGTGTGGAACCTCCTCCTTGGATCCATGCATTTTCGTGCAATTTAACATGTATTTATATATACAGGGTAGGCATATTTTCAAGAAAAAAATTCAGAGATTGTGCCTGCTATATTTCAAAGGTGTAAAGGATACAAGTTCAAAAAGAAAAAAGCTTTATTATTGACATCCTAACAAAAATACATATTTCGGGAGAGACCCAAGACCCCGTGGGCCAATCCTTGACTACTCCCCTGATCCTGATACAGGGTGTCCCAAAAATACAGCGGCAAACTTTTACAGGGTGTAGTGTTCAGAATCACATAGCAAAGAAGAGTAAGAGACATCGTCTTCATGTAGCTATTAATAATCGCTTTGGAAGAAGTGTTGAAATGGTAGTGAATTTTCTGATCATACTTCGTCGATAACTAATGGATCATTGAAAAAATCAGTGTTCGTAAGGGTCCTTGGTTTGTTAAAATTTCGAACCTTTAATATTTTGTCCTGAAATGTTCTGATATTCTAAAACAGGTCCTGTTTTTTTTATAAAACTAGGGGCCAAGACCCCTAGACTCACTACGCTCGCTTTTCGTATGAGGCATTCGGCCCCTAATAAGGCTTATTCGTAACAAAGACAGAATTTCAACAAACAAATTCCAAAGATTGGATCAGATAGAATGTTACTGAGCTACACGTCGCTTGGTTCTTGCATGTTCATTGGGACATAAAAATTTAAACTTCACACTACAGTAGACCACTCCCCCATATCACGGTAGATATTTTGTTATTAGGTTTCTAGGGATCCTGAGCTATTCTCCACCTGGAGTGCGGACTCCGCGTATAACCACTGGAAAAATTATTTGCACTCCTCAGAAACAATGATATTTAATATTGCCATTGAAAAGTTATATTAATTAGGATCGAAAGCGTAATCAAATCAGAACATCTGTTTGAGCTGCATTTTTAATTATGCAAAACCTAATGGACACCTTGCGTATATGCCACCCATGTCTATTTTTCATTATTTGGCGACTTGCGTATATGTATAGTTAATAATGATCTCTAAGAAAACAGTACTTCACGTGCTTTCTTTTATAAAAACTACGGAGCAGCTAGGATAGCTTGCCATCAATGGCGACTTTTCATTATTTGGCGATTTACACATGCTCACGATCTATAAATACTGCTCATGCAAGGTTCCCGGAAAACCGTTATCCATATTTTCATATACATAATCCTTTGCAGATTGGCGTATTTAGCACCACGGATTATATCATCTCACCGCGCTGGCAAATAGGCGTAGTTCACGCCACCAAATATGTCTACTGGTAGGAAATACTCCAGCTGGACCAAACCGCCTTTAAAATAATCTGCACTTTAATTATTTTTCATTTTCAAGATACTGGGTTCCAGCATTCTAGAACTCGAAGCTTATTCACCCTGCTTGGAAAGATACTATTTTGCCAGATCATTCCTAATGCCAAGATTGCGTTTTTAAAATCAGTTACAATTAGTTATTCGGTTTTGGAAAAACGATTTCCAAAATTTCACGCGAAATTTTCCGAAATTTCACGCGATTCTACATACTTGGAAACGCTTTGTTGCAAAGGAATGAATGATTTTATGCCAAATCTGGCAACCATTATGTTTATTTTTTCAGTTTTTTATTAATATCTTCAAAAATAATTCGATTTTCGAAATTTAAGTCAGCTTAGCGTAATTTAAGTCAACTTCATCGGAATTTTTCGAATCTGTGGGCACCTTAGTCGAAACTCAAATCCCCACGGTTTAGGAGGAGATAGGTCAACAAGCTTTGATAGCGCCAGCAGCGCAAACAGCGGCCTTTACTTTTTTTTAGAATAGAGAGATACGAAAAAAATTTCTATCGAATAACTCAAAAAAAAAATTAACAGAAAACACCAAGGCTTGCTTAGCAGGCTATTCAATCTAGGTGCACTACAATTGCTACTCAGATAAATGTGGTAAAAATGACCCAGACAACATAAAAATTCCATGAAAGTTGCCAATACAAGATTACAAAAACATGTGTGGTGTGGGGGGGGGGGGGGAGGTAAATGGAAATGACATTTTTGACCGCACATTGATTTGTGATTCTGAATCCATTTTATATGCCCTATAATGTCTCTGTTTAGGTGCCACCATCAGATGTATGCAAATAAAAAAAGTAACAGAAAACAGCAAGGTATCAATAGGTTGCTAAGAAAAAAAAAAAAAAAAAAAACCACCCAATATATTCAATCTAGGTGCACTACCATTGCAATAGAGGTAAACGTGGAAAAATGACCCATACAGTGTGATAAGAATTTGCCGATACAACATTACAAATATGTAGGGTTGGATGCGAGGCGAGACGAGATTTACAGCTTTTTTTCCGAGACGAGACAAACAATTTTAACATTACGGTGTAGGGATTTTGCGAGACGAGATAAAGCTTTTAGGTTGTTTTGTGAGTCGCGAGACGCTGTCTCGCATCTATCCCTACAAATATGTGTCAAATATTATATGTGTGCGTATCTCTCTATTCTAAAAAAAAAGTAAAGGCCGCTGGCGCCGTCACAGCTTGTTGGCCTATCTCCTCCTAAACCGTCGGGATTTAAGTTTCGACTAAGATGCCGACAGATTCGAAAAATTACGAGGAACCTGATGAGCTGACTTAAATTTCGAAAATCGAATTATTTTAGAAGATATTAATAAAAAACTGAAAAAATAAACAGAATGGTTGCCAGATTTGGCATAAAATCATTCATTCCTTTGCAACAAAGCGTTTCCAAGTATGTAGTATCACGTGAAATTGAACATGATTAGAACATGCAGTAGAAATACACCCATTTTACGCCAAAATAAAAACTACATGAAATAAGTAACTCAAAATGTGTTACACAAAGTTGACAATTTTCAAATAGTAAGTTCGCTTATACAACAGGAGTTTAGAATTAGCGATTATCCGTTTTTCCAAAACAGAATAACTAATATCTTGAAAATGAAAAATAATTAAAATGCAGATTATTTTAAAGCCGGTTCGGTCCAGCTGGATTATTTGCTATCAGTAGAAATATTTGGCAGCGTTCACTATGCCATTATAGCAGTTACAGTACACTTTGGATATTTGCTAGCGCGACGAGATGGTATAATTCGTGGAGCTAAGTACGCCAATCTGCAAACGATTATGTAAATAAAAATATGGATAACGGTTTTCCGGTAACCTTAAATGAACATTAATTATAGGTTGTGAGCATGTGTAAATCGCCAAATAATGAAAAGTCGCCATTGGTGGCAAGCTATCCTATCTGTTCCGTAGCTTTTATTAACTTTACATGTACGCAAGTCGCCAAATAATGAAAAATCGCCATGGTTGGCAAATTCGCAAGGTGTCCAATAGGTTTTACATTATTAAAAATACAGCTGAAACAGATGTTCTGATTTTATTATGCTTTAGCTCCTAATTAATATAACTTTTGAATGGCAACATTGAAATATCATTGTGTTTCTGAGCAATGCAAATAATTTTTCCAGCGATTATAAGCGGAGTCCGCACTCCAGGTGGAGTATAGCTCAGGACCCGTACAACACGGATTCCCATAACAAAATATCTTCCGTGTTATGAGGGGGAGGGGGTCTACTGTAGTGTGAAGTTTAAATTTTTATGTACCAATGAACCTGCAAGAACCAAGCAATGTGTAGCTCAGTAACATTCTATCTGATCCAATCTTCGGGTTTTGTCTTTTGAAATTATGTCTTTTTTACGAATAAGCCTTATTAGGGGCCGAATGACTCATACGAAAAGCGGGCGTAGCGAGTCTTGGGGCCTTGGCCCCTAGTTAAAAAAAAAAAAGAAAAGAAGAGAAAAAAAAACTGGCAGAGATCCTTTTTTCCCCCCTTATTACAAAATACGAATATGAACCTATTTTTTTCTTTTCGGCAGCCAGCATGTTTCTAATTAATAGACTTTAACAATAATAAATATAATTACCATCATCATCATCACTATCGTTATCATACCTGTTATTGCCGTTAATATTAGAACAGTAAAATCGCAAATACTTGTAAGCAAGTGAATGTCACTTTTATAGAATGCCGCTCTGTTAAATTTATTGATTTAATTTTGAATAAAAATATCTGGAGGCGTCCAGAATCCCAAGATGTTTGGCGAGAAAGGATTTCCGTTGTATAATTAATGAAGTATGAAATTATTAAAAAACAAATGCGCTTAATTCTTTTTTTCCCTCAAAGTACTTCTAGGCTAGCAGTAAAAAGAAATATGGATTTAAATAATCCAAGTTAATAATCTTTTGAGTTTAGAAAAAATAAATGACCATCAATCAATTTATTTTGGAAGAAGAAAAAAGAAATGAAAATACTAACATCCATTAATCAGATTTTGTTTAAATCCTTAATCTCCTCTACACTAATTGATAAAACAATAACTTTTATAAGGAACAAAAATAAATGATTATTCATTTTGCTTTGCGAACTATTTATTGAGTTTTTTATATTTTCAGTCTAGGCTAAAGAAAACCGGAGTTAATTTATTGAGGAAATTGTCTTTACTTTTTAAATGCAACAACATATATGGATTTAGCTTTCTCTTTTTAAATATTAATATCCCACTTTGCTTTTTCATTCAATAAAATATCAGAAAAAAAACATACACATATTTCTTGGGTGTCAAGTAGGGCTGGCATTTATAAACGGGCGTGGTGGAAGATACATGGTGGAAAAAGTTAAATACAAATATTTCAAGAAAATAGCATTAGTATAACTATTCATGTCAGTAATTTATTTTTTTTTCCCTTCGGCGTTTACCTATTAAACATTACGAAAAATTTTAGACTCTTTCAAATAAGATTATTTCAACGCAAAATTCACTTTTTCTTTCTTTATTACAGAGTAGCATTAGGAATGTAAATTTCACACATACAAAAAAAAAAAAAAAAAAAAAAAAATCATATCAGGTTCTCATTGAAAGCATCAAAATAAAATAAATCCATATTAAAAATAAGAAAATGATACGCTTATTGTAATTTTATGCTGTACAACATCAAATAAGTTAAGCAATAGGCATAGGATAGTAAATAATACTAAAATAAGATATGCATGATTTTTTAAATATTTAAATATTCAAACTAATGTTTACTTAAAAAAATAATAATAACAGATGATATTACTGTCATATTTTCCCAGTGAGCATTATTATTGAATTGAAGCTCAGTTGTTCTAGCTATTTAGTTTAAACATACGTTATTAAAAATAAACATGATTAATATAAAATCAAAATCGTTGAAGTTTTTATAAGACAATAAGTTCTGTGATTTAAAAATAATGATCGCTATTGATAGAATGTATTTACAGATTTTGAAAAAGCACTTACCCCTTTTAGATGAAGAAGAACAAAAAAATCTTCCAAACAAAATGAATGAATTCTGAAAAATTTGAAGTCGGGGATTTTTATTTCTTCATGTTCAGCCTTGTTTTCAGCATCTAAGAAGTCGCGTATATATAGATGACCAATTATAATAAAAACCAAACACTAATCAACCACGAGCCGGCACCAACAGCAGAAGAGTGACAAAAAAAAAAAAAAAAATCACGCTATTTAGTAATCACTGCCTACGGTTTTAGGTCTTGAACACAGTCCACCTCGAAACAAGTCCTTGGGAATAGCCGAAGAACCACTGCAACAGCTGATTGCTGCAGACTGTCCACAGACACCTAATTGCCGAGAGCTGTTAGTCTGATGTCCCAGTAACAAGTGTAGAAGGATTGAGAGTGGATTACTGATTACGAGCGAAAGGTTTAGATGTGGCGTAACTCTGACGATGTTTTAGGAGACGTAGGGGTGAAGGAAAAAGTGACAGAAAAAAAGGTGGGGGGGGGGGGTTCCCAACGAAAAAGTAGTGCAGAAGGTTCATCTGCAGGTGCCCTGTCCTCGGATTGGACCATCAGAAAAAGTAGAACATTGCGTAACAGTAGATCGACAATGCCCCATCATCAAGCAGATGGGGGGGATCTGATATCCCGTAAGGGGTAGGGGGGTAAAAATCAGCGGGGGAGTCGAGAAGGTTTTTGTGGGAAATATGCGGTCGCAAGGGGGCAAAGACTCCTACGTACCCTCTATCCTTCGAAGAGATGCTATCGGGAAGTTGGTGCTTGGAAAAAAAAAATCAGGGTAGGGTAGAGGGTGAAAAACCTTCTAGGTCGTTACCCCTCCGTGGGTACCAACAAATAACTCTTACCCTGGTAATGAAGAAAAAATAATGGGGCGCTTTTCCTAGGGGTAAGCAGGGAAAAAAAAAAAAAACCCACATCGGATATACATCGGCAGAATATGGGTTTTCATGAAAGTGAATTCGGAAGAGAACGTAAAATCGACGTGTGTTGTGGACGGATGACGTAAGGTATTTTAACGGGTATTTCGTCAGGTTACGGAGACTAGGCCGCAAGGAAGAAGGAATCACGACTCTGTTCCCGGATAGAGTTTTAGAATGTAATCGTTGTTACATATGGAAAGTAGCCCGGATATCGATATCCGGATAGGTGTGGAAATAAAAAAAAACAGAAACTAAAAAAATAGACTGAATTATACATTAAATGTTTCCTTTCACACACTTCTTTTATCCCCCTTAGACTTTTTTTATATTTGTCAAATGAACTAAGATGCAGCATACATTTCATTTTTTAAAATTAATTAACCCTTTGAGGCGCAACCCTTTCCCAATGCTGAAAAAAAGGCAGCCGTTTCCACCGCACGACTTAACTACCAGCAACATGGTGGACAATCGAAACGTTCATCGCGTGCCACAGATCTAGAGACCCTTTTTTGAGGCCAGCTGTCACAGCCAGCTGTCATAAAAAAAGGGTCTCTAGATCTGTGGCACGCGATGAACGTTTCGATTGTCCGCCATGTTGCTGGTAGTTAAGTCGTGCGATGGCAACGGCTGCCTTTTTTTCAGCATTGGGCAATCTATCCAGCTGTTCTCGCATTCTTCCATTCTTCAGCAGATGTCAGTGCTGTTAAAAATAATCGTGACAAATTGTTTTACGGGAAATGGCATGCTAAAAAGTAAAGGATTCTCGTGGAGCTATGTCACCCGCAACTATTTTTATAGAAATCAAATCTATTCGTCGTGACTGGCAACAGTCAAAACGTCAGAGTTTGGTGTTCCCAGAGCGGGTACACTGCGCGTTAAATGGTTAAGCATGCTAATGATACTTTTGTGTGAAAAAACACCTCATAATAACATAAATAACAGAAAAATAATAACTGCATGCGCAACTATCTTAACCACTAGCTAAAAAAAATCTTACATTTATGCATTGGTTATTTAACATTTATTATTAGTTAAAGTCGAATATATAAAATAATACATTAAGAGTCATCGATAAAATCATCTAGGGGGGGGGGTGCAGTTCAGCTTTTATGCGCAGTAACTGATTTTAAATTCCACAGCTCATATGCTCACATGCATTTTTTACAAAAAGAATGTACTTTAGAAATATGAATCTGTACTTCCCACATATCTGTGAGAAATTTCTGAACATTGCTAGTCTGTTCTTTTAAATAAGTCATGCAATTTTTCTAATATTTAAAAGAAAACCCTTCACGAATACCAATCAATAAATAAAAAAATAAAAATAAAATAAAAAATGTCTCTTCATAAGTGTTTGTGACTACTCTCGCAAACAATTAACCTATGAATACTATGGACTTTCAGAGGAAAAATCTCATCCATACTACAAGAATTGGCTTTATATGTGTCACATTTTGGCGTATTTTATCGTACGATGTTGTGTTTAAAATCTTCTTTTCGGTAAATCGTTCGCAAGAGTGCATAACATAGCTTGTGATGAAATTATCTGTTTTTTTTTTTTTTCCCTCTCTCCTCGAAGATCTGATATAATTTGTTAATTCTTAAAACTGCTTACAAGCCCTGTGCTATAAGCTATTTCTTCAAAGAACAAATGCAAAGAAATTTTAAATTTTATGCTTGCTACCAAGCTCAGGGTTACTATAGGCTAAGCACTCAAGGCACTTGCTAGAGTGTAAAATTCTGAAAGGTGGCTTTTTTAGGTCGTAATAACGAATAAAAGAGTTCAACTTAACCTTAACAAACCTTAACCTTAACAAAATGTGTTATTCTAAACTTTTAACAGTACTGATAATTCATAAACAGATGCACTTTGACATTACATATCCTTGGGCAAAAGGGTTTGTTTACACTGCAGTCAGGGATATAACAAGCATCATGTTAAGATCACATGGAGTATTCATCGATGTGACATCATTTAATTTTGATCATAACGTCTGCATTAAGCATTTGTGTTTAATTTAAAAATTTATGAACAAGAGAGAGTTTGAAGCTATACCCTCCCCCCCTCTTTTATGTATGCCATTACAAAGAAATAGTTTAACCTTATGACTAGGGTAACCAGATTCCGAGATAAAAATGCAGGACATCATTGCAGTCACGGGGGGAGAGGAGGGGGATAGCCAACTTTGCATTAGCTGATAATAAGAAATAATCATTGAATTAATCACTATCATTTAAGTAACTACCATTCTGCTAATAACAGTAGCGCAGCCAGAAATATTTCATGGGAGGGGTTACAACTACTGCAACTCACATATATGTATACGTGTGTCTGATAAGGCAGTGGAGAATATACATTTTGTACGGCTAAAAATTCGTCATAGGGGGGGGGTGTAACCTCCCCCCCCTATCCTCACCCTTGGCTACGCCACTGGCTCATACGTGTGCCAATACAATGGCTATCACTTGGAGGTATCGCTTTTTTCGCCCGTAATGTTCAATCTAGTTTTATATATATGAGTGTAACTAGAAATACTCTTCTAAAAAGATGGCATGGCAACACTCTATAAAAAGAGTATTGAATATAACAAATTATCGATGTTAAAACATCCAAATTATTCATCTCAAAATATTGGTCTATCGATACCTATAGATGAATTGTGTTCATTTTCTCTACAAATGATGAGGGACACAGAATGCAGGATATTTTGCAGGGCAAAGCCAAACATAAGGACATTCTTACATTTTTTGGTACGTAATGCAGTTTGCAGGACAAGATATGAAAAAAAAAGACGGTCCTGCGAAATGCAGGAAGTCTGGTCACCCTACTTATGACTATAAGTGGTGTAAAAAAAATAAGGCATGACCGTGCAGGGCTCCCCCAAAAGGGAAAGGCCTAGGGCCTCTGAATGTCTTAGTCAGTCTCTGCTGAATTGGTATTTAATCTTTGCGCCACCCTTGAAAAAATATTTCTGGTTTCGCCCTTACACTATAACCCCTCCGTAAGTGCTGCTGTGTTTCCAAGCGAACTGAAACAGTCACAGTTTAAGTGCATCGGGTTTAACCCTTGTTCAGGTTAATTGCGCTTCCCTATGCGTTTCTGAATCGCATACTACTTCTTTGAATCACACCGACTTCCAGACAAAAAGCCTCACAAAACAAAAAGTTGTTTACAGTGCTGAATCTCTTTTTTTCTTTTCTCCCCACCGAAATAAACAAATAAACAAACAAAAAAATATAAAAAAAAATCTTCGCGGGAACGAAAACTGACATGATGGATCCCAGACAACCGTCATTAATAACAAACTTCGTTACAACGAACATATTCATTTACCGTGCACCACGTGTAGGCCCTCCATCCTCTAAATAGGACACAATTGCCCCCCCCCCCTCGAAATAAAATATGAAGGATTTTTTTTTTTTTTTTTTTTTTTTTTTTTTGCCCATCCCCTACCCTCTCGAACATTTGGAAAGGGGCCCTTTCAGGGGGTGAACGACCCCAGCAGTAGGGCAGTTCGAACTTAGTAAACAACTTACAGGATGTTAAAAAAAATTTGGTGGGGCAAAAAAAATCAAGGCTGGGTAGAGGTGAAGCACCGTGGGTCTCGCAAAAAAAAGGAAGGGGGTTTTCTGAGAAATGTGAGATATAAGGGTTAGGCTAAGGGGTTTTTTCTCAGGGTTAAACTAAAGTGGAGGTTAAAAAATTGCTTTTTTTTATGTTTTTGGTAATTTTTTTTGTTTAATTTCTTTCCTGTCTAGAGCGCTAACATTTTATTTTCTTCGAGTAAAATTAGGAAGTGCATTAACAGGTAAATAATATAAAAAAAAATACTTAACATGCGGAAGTAACCGAAAATTAATTAGTTTTAACTTAACCATGTCAGAAATTCAGACTGTTTAATGACATTTTATGTAATTAGGTGTTTTTTCCCCCTCCGGAGACGGGGGACGACGTTATATGATGTACCAACAATAAAAAAAAGATAAAATTTGAAATTTATAAGATACTATGACATAATGTTTATTAGAAAACAAAAAATAACCTTTCGGATAATCCTTCATAAACAGCCAGTCAAAAAAATGTTAGCTTTTTAAGCAGTAACTTTTTATTATTCTATATCCTTATATATATATATATATAAAATTATCAGTAATTTATTTTATTGTTATGAAAGTACTGCAATGCGAAAGATTACAGTAGGGTCTATTATTATTAGGAACATGAATTCATGAGTTGTTTCAATTATTATTGCATCTTATGCTATACATTTAAAAATCTTAAGTGAAACTTAGTTATCAATCTTTTCTATTTCATTTCTAATCGAACTCCTGCTGCCTTCCAGTATATGGTTAAAAAAAAAAATTACTTACAGGGAAGGGGTTACATTCTGTGTCTTTAAAATACTTTAACTCTCCAGTTTTGACAGTCTCCAAACAATATCTACTTAAGAACATTTTTAACTCTTATAATTTGTTATATTTTTTAAAATTTATTATGAATTTTGAGTTTATTATTTTTGAAGTTTTTTAAAACTAATCGTCCGGGTGGATTGTAAAGTCTGCATATAAATGGTAGAAAGCTGACAGGAGAAACATAGTTACATGACTGCCAGAGATTGTTAGAACCATACAGGAAGATCTGGTGAGACTGAAATTGTGAACCTCATACTGAAACAAGTATATATATAAATCGCGTGACTTATGGAAACAGTGCTGCAAAATAAATTTCATTATATCTATCACCTCTCGTTTTTCTTTCTACAGCAATGAAATGTTTGATTTTGCGAAAGAGATGACGATAAACAGCCGAAACATGAAAATAATTGGATTTTCCTGCAAACATTGATGAATTAAAACAAACCATAACTGTAGAAATCTCGTCAATAACATCAACAATGTTGAGAAGAGTGCCAGAAAACTTAGTTCAATGTGTTCATGCTTGCATTCAAAATGCTGGCGAACATTTTCATATTGTAAGGAATGATAATGTAAAAAAATTGAATTAAATTATACTTTTCACAGATGAAATTATCACAGGATTAAGTAACATTGTGCGCCTCCATTTCTGTTACACCTCACCAACATGGGCGCCGGCAGAATATTTCCCAGGGGGAGGGGGCAAAGACTACTTCAACGTATAGTTACCATGTTGGAAAGAGCAACAAAAAAACAAGGAAAAACACTGCATACAAAAATCCAGGGGGGGGCTTTGCCCCCCCCTTGCCCTATGCTGCCAGCACCCATGCTCACCAATAAAGTTGTAACAGTCCAACCAGTGGCGGTTAATGCAAGTTTATTGGGGGGGAGCGGTGAGTTTGTCGGTGGGGGCGGTTAGTTAGAAGATTGACATATACGTCCATTTTATGGAAGTAAAATAGGATCTTTTACATTAATTTCTTTTGTCTCGGGGGGGGGCGGTCGCCCCCTTCGCCCCCCCCTTTAATCCGCCCTTGAGTCCAACAGAGTGTGGGAAATTATCTCCCGCCCTTAAAAAATATTCAAACAATTATACTTTGGTGTTAGAATAGTTGCCACATACGTCAGACTTAAGGGTTAACAGAAAGACCATAGGGTATTTTTTCAAACTGATCCCCCTGTACAATAGTAAAATAAGAGGCTCTCTACACCTATTTCTCCTCTACGGTTAGAATGACTCTTATATTTTTCTCCTGATTTTGGAACCCATACTAATAAAAAACAAGACTTGCCTGATTATCTGCGTCAACTTGCTTTCGAGATTATTAACCAAATTACTGAAACTGCTGTAGAATTTTTAACTGATGGCTGTAAAAATGAATATAACTCTTGTGGTAGCGGCATCTTTATAAAAGTCCCAAATTTCTCACACAAAATCAGAATTAGAAATCCTGACTTTCTGCTCGATTTTTAGATTTGAGCTAGTTGCCATGGATATGGCACTTAATGCCAATAAATATAGGTAACAACATTTGCAGACATTTGGATCTTGTCTGACAGCCATAGTGCCATCCAGTTCCTATGTAACTGGACAAGAGTTGGCGATAAAACTGCTGTCTCAATTCTCAATACTCTTAAGGAGCTTCCACAGCAGCACAAGATGTACTTCCAATGGATCCCGTCTCATACTGGACTATAAGGAAACGAATTGGCTGACCTCTTGGCCAAGGATGGTGCCTCTGAGGTTCAGCTACACTTTGCCCTACTCTGAGATCTGCTCCAAAATAAAAATCTCAATCCAACAGTGATGGAAAACTCCCCCGATCCACCAATTGTATAACAGGCAGGCCCCAGGTGGTGCCCTTACCATCAAGGCAGATAGACTTGTCCAGACCACCATTAGTAGGCTTGCAAGTGGACACATTAAGTCTCTTTCTTTCGATAGGGTGCAAAAAACCTATGTGATGTGTACCAACTGTAACTCAGTACAGGCCTCTCCGGAGCACTTGTCTATGATTATTTGAGGGTTCTTAGTCGCGTGCACCTGGTCTAGTCTGCGGCTAGATCGGGTGTCATAAGTCAACAGCAAGAACAAATCCCGTTAACAACAACAAGAGCAAATCCCGTCGAATCCCGTTATGGCGCAGACCGTCACGGCGGAAATCTCGCTATAGCGAAGACTTTGGTTATTTTCCCAAACCAAATTACAATATGGTGGTACAATATCGGCCTAGTGAAATTTCGCTAGAGCGAAATGATTTCTCTCTGGTCTCTGGTCCCTTCGTTTGACTCTTTAACGCGCAGTGTTCCCGCTCAGGGAACACCAAACTCTGACGTTTTGACTGTTGCCAGTCACGAAGAATAGATTTGATTTCTATAAAAATAGTTGCGGGTGACATAGCTCCACGAGAATCCTTTACTTTTTAGCACGTCATTTCCCGTAAAAAAAATGGTCACGATTATTTTTAACAGCACTGACATCTGCTGAAAAATGGAAGAATGCGAGAACAGCTGGATAGATTGCCCAATGCTGAAAAACGGGCAGCCGTTGCCATCGATCTACTTAACTACCAGCAAGATGGCGGACGATCGAAACGTTCATCGCGTGCCACAGATCTGAGACCCTTTTTTGACGCAGTTGGCTGTGCGCACAGCCAGGTGCGTCAAAAAAGGGTCTCTAGATCTGTGGCACGCGATGAACGTTTCGATCGTCCGCCATCTTGCTGGTAGTTAAGTCGATCGATGGCAACGGCTGCCCGTTTTTCAGCATTGGGAAAGGGTTGCGCTTCAAAGGGTTAAGCAGGATTCGACTGTACAACAACAACAACAACAAAAAAATAGTTTAAAACAATATTACCTTTAATTAAAAGATAAAAGATATTTAATTTTATATATTTAATTTTTAAATTATTAATCAAAATATTTAATTTTTAAATAATTAATCAAGACGATGTTTTAAACAATGATCACACTCCCCATCTGCAAGCAGACACGATCTTGCCTCTCCCGTGTTTCGCCCAACACCCTTTCCCCTTCACCTGCCTAGGAAAGAAACATATGCCACACAAGAAATTTCCAGAAAACGAAACCAGAAGGTGAAAAAACCCTTAAAAATCATATGACAGGAACTGATTTTCTTTTAAACTTCCCCGACCCTCCCCGGGCCAGGCAGCCTGCCAAACCCTATCCCTCGGGCTGATGGGAATATTCGGCAAAATTCACCCCTCTCTTCACTTCACACGGCGTTTTTCCATCCTATCCCTGGGTCCCGTTATAACACACTTGCTTCCGCGCGAAAATCGTCTGCTACAGAGAAAGAAAAAAAAATAGACGGCAGATGAAAAAAAAAAAATCACCCATTCAGTTTATTCTTTTTTTATTTCACAAGTGATTTTTTTTTAGTTACTTGGGGCAACGAACTAGTGATAGAACAAAAGGTAGGAGCTGTGAAAAAAATGCATTTTTTTTTTAATCTCGCTCTTCTACCCCAGTTACGTTGCGTTCTTTGTAGGACTGACGGGAAGCTCCGCAATTTTTTATACGCATTTTTTTTTCCTCTCCTGATCCCTTGCCCGGGTAGACACCTGGTAAGGCCAAAGACCTGCATCGATCGAGTATAGGATAGGGGTGATGGGGAGAGAATAAAAATAAAAAAATCACCCCCACCCCCACCTCAACATTGACCACTCCATATGATAATCGTCCAATCAGAACAGAATGTTTTTTTATGCTGTTAGTTTTAGATGAGTAGTCGCGTGTCGCCCAGTGTATCAAACAAAATTCTTTATAATCCGTAAGACTTGACGGTGAAGCTGAGTAGTATTTTTCCTGGATGTGTGTGGAGCGTTTGTGACGTATATAACAGGGCGTCTACTAAATATCTAAAAGCCAATTTCCTGATTTTCCCCCCCCCAGACTTTTGGGACCTTAACCCTTCGCCAGTGTTCCCGCTCTGGGATCACCAAACTCTGTCGTTTTGACTGATGCCAGTCACGAAGAATAGATTTGATTTCTACAAAAATAGTTACAGGTGACATAGCTCCATGAGAATCCTTTACTTTTTAGCACGTCATTTACCGTAAAAAAAAACGATTATTTTTAACAGCACTGACTCTGTTGAAAAATGGAAGAATGCGCGAACAGCTGGATAGATTGCCCAATGCTGAAAAAGGGGCAGCCGTTGCCATCGCTCGACTTAACTACCAGCAAGATGGCGGAAGATCCAAATGTTCACCCCGTGCCACAGATCTAGAGACCCTTTTTTGACGACAGCTGGCTGTGCCGGCACAGCCAGCTGATAAAATGTTCCACATTTTAAAACTGGTCATAGACAGATAGCTTTTTTATCCTTCTGTCACATGGAACACCACACCACAGAATGTAAAACAGGTGTGTGCATCGCATACTCTGCAAACATTCTGATTAATTCATTCTATCTAAACAAAAATCACTTTTATCGGCATTTCCCAAAGTCTGGAATCAGACAAAAAATAAAAACCTGACAAAAAAAAAAAGGTACTTCTGTATTATCCCGGCGGTCCGCCAAGACCAGCGATTTTTTGCCAAAATAAATACTGGGCACATGAAATTGCTTATAGTGTGCAATAAGATTGGCAACAGTTTGTCAGCACATTTGGCGAAAAATACCTTGGCGGGAATGACCGCCGTGATAATATGTAAGTACCAAAAAAATTATACAAAGAAGGATTTATTATTTTGGGAAATTTTCCTGACCCATTTTGCATTTTCGAGTGTTTCTAACATATTTCCTCATTTACCACACATTTCTGATTTCCCTGACCGGTAGACATACTGTATTCTGTTTAAGCAGGTCTCTCAAAACCTATTCTATTTACAGCATCCTTTCTCCCCCCCCCCTACCCCGTTGGTTACTGAAATCCCGAGATTGAATTCTCAAGTAATAAAACTTAATATAGTGTAATAACGTAATAAATAGATGTAATGAATAATAGTAACAATGGCGTAGATTTGGTAGAAGGTCAAGAATATACAGATCCTCCACACAGGGCGTAGCCAAGGGGGGGTTATGTGGGTCATAACCCCCCCCCATGAGGAATTTTTTGCCATACAAAATGTACATTCTTCACTATATTATCACACCCACGTATACATATATATGAGTTGTAGTAGTCGTAACCCCCCCCCCATGAAAAATTTCTGGCTACGCCCCTGCCTCCACACAAATAGGAATTTTATGCATATAATTTTCCAACAGATCTCTAAAAGCTATCTGATGTTGAACTTAATTACGTGCAGATTAGTCAGCCAGTACAGGTGCAGATTAGGTAGTGATCTAGGAGAACCCTGCCTGCTTTGTAGGTTCAAAAATGTCATAGCATTAAAAAAAAAAAAAATAGGAGAGAGAGAGAGAAAGTTTTAGAAACTGAAGAAAGTAGGGGGCTTCTGGGCATGTACCCGCATGCACGCATACACACACAAACAAATTGAAAAAAACAAAACGAATGCATGAAAGAAAGGAAAAGAATGGAAATAAAGAAAACAAAAAAAGTCTCCTGTCAAGAGTCCAAACGTATTTCTAACAACATAAAACAAAAAGATACTTTATACCTTAAGATTCACTTACTGCTCTTTGGCATCAGAAACAAATCCCACGTCAGTCTCAATTTAAGAAAACGAAACTTCTGCCCCCTTCCACTATATAAAACAACACCGAACTAATTGAAACGCTCACCTTCAATCTCACATTTTTCATTCGCTAATTTATATACTTTACAAGGCACAGTGCGAAGGAAAAAAAAAAATTAAAATAAAGCAAATAATCTCCAGCCTGAAAAAATATCCCGCGTATTATTATTATTACTCAGTCCCCGCCCACTTTTTCGCTGGGCAAGTCCCACGCAATTGTTTTTCTGTCCACTTCTCAGAAAATGGGGGGGGGGACGCAGAAGTCAGCGAATAATAACTCCTATTGTAATCAACTGATTTAAATGAGACATAAATTAAACAAGCGCTTTTGCTAAATCACAAGCGCCTGAGATCTGTACGGATACGTGCAAGTAATGCAAATGTCCATCCGTTGAAGCAGCTGGAAAAAAAACATGGAAATCATACAGGCGCACAATCCTATTGAGATATTTTTTCGACCTTTTTTTTTATTGTAGTTATTATTAACCCCGTTCTTTTTCTTTCTTTAAAAAAATCATTTTCTCTCCCGTAGGGCGTTCTTTTTTATATCTTCTGTGGGGGAGTTACAAGCGCTGCAGTTATACTTTATAGGCAATATTTTTTACAATATTTGCCTCCCCATTTTTTTAATCTCCTGTTTAGCTAGCTCCCTTTCCCTACCCACCTCCTCCGCCTACCATCCTATTTACCCAGTTTTATATACATACATATATATATATATATATATATTTTTTTTTAAGAAAGAAAGATCACGTAAAGCAAAGAAATCTCGTGCTCCACCTAATTTCAATTTATTTATTTTTATTTTTAAAATATCGCTAAATCCTCGTTAGAATATACTTGCTAGAATAAGCGTTTAAAAAAAAAGTTTTGTTGATTTATCAAAATTTTTGTTGGCTCTATTTCAAAGAAATATTTTTGTTGAGTCAACAAAATTTATGTTAATCAAACGGAAAATTTTGTTAATTTAACAAAAATTTTGATAAAAACCTGCAAAATTATTCGGTTGAAATAGTGCAAACCAAATTTTGTTGAATCAAAAAAATTTCGATCAATTTTATTTCAACAAAACATTTTTTCCGTGAACTTCCTTCTCTCTCTCGCTCTCTCTCTCTCTCTCTCTCTCTCTCTCTCGCTCGCTCTTTTCTTTCTTTTTTTCTTTAATTATCTAACGATTAGAAACATTAGACTGGACAAAAGAATTTAAAATAGACAAGGAGAATGAATTACCCAAAACATGTTTATTAGACATAAAATTTGGCAAACGCATTCCCTACCCCCCCCCCCTCCTCCAAGATCCTTCAGATAAAAAAAGTCGTTCAGTGCCAGTCTGGTCAAGACGCCTTTCATTGGTAGATGGCGGATGTGTGAAGGTCCAGGGTTCTGGCCAACCGCGATTCTGCCGATCGAACGGTCTTGAATTTTGGACGATTTTCTCCAGATGTAACGTGAATATACATTAGAACATCTTGAAACATTCTCCGCTCAAAAGAACCCCCCCCCCTCTCTCCTCCTTAGGCAAATAGCCGTCAATTAGCCTTGCCAAAAACCGTAGAATAAAAAAGTACAATTATTAAGAGATTAAAATTTTATTTTCAAGCCATAAAAATGATTTCACATCATAATCGATGTAAAAATTAAATCTTGGAAGAAATTTCCCATTTTTATAGAATATTCTTTTTTTTTTCTGATTAAAGCATGAAATACAAACTTTTTGATCACAAGAGTGCATAATACAGTTTGTGTGTGCGTGTGTGGGGAGGGGGGCAATATTTCCACTTCATTTATTTGTTTATTTACTTGGCTAACATAATTTGTTAGATTTTAAAGCTGTTCAAAAACCTGATGATGAATTCTTTTTTTGTTGTTTTGTTTCTCCTGCAACCATGCAAAACGCCACTAGGATTTTTTATAAGGGTGGCCAAAATGTCAGCCCTACTAGCAGTTTTGTTCGGGCTACCACTGGCCACGTAGCCGGCCGATGATGGCCCGTGCAAAATTGCTAGTAGGGAGAAAGACGCAAGAGCACATATACACTCGTTACAGAATTTTGTAGATCTTTACTCTATGATGTATGTAAGTAAAACTACTGGTCGGCTTAGTTAAAAAAAAAAAAAAGATAAATAATTAAAGATTAGATTTCTGATTTTGCATATCTATTTATAATTTTGTGTGATTTCCTCGCTCAAGGGTGAGCATTGCCCATAGCGGCCGGCGCCCATGCCTGCAATGTACTCGTTCTGTAGTAAGAAATAAATAATTATATAAACAATAGCGTGATTGTATGCTGCCTCCCATTCTCCCAATGTCAAGCGTTGTTTCTTTGCGTGATCTCCCTTAGTCTGAAATAACAGAACAGGAAATCATATTGATTATTACTTCCGAATTTCAATTACATTAGAACTGTTGCAACTTTTATTATTGTTATTGGTTAGGAAGACATCACTATATATTACAGTCCAACGAAGTAATTTTGGATGGATAATAACAAAGCTATGATTCAATTAAGTCAAATCTGTTTTTGATTATTTAAGCACCGAAAATAGGGAAAGGAGATCGCGAGAAAGCTAATATGAAACTTATGTTTCTTAGTTAGTGACATTTAACTTACGTAAATGAAGATATTGTATGACTAGCAAACTTATTTGTTTAAATCAGAAAAAAGAAAAAGAAATATCACATTTACGAGAAAAATTACAAGATTACTTGCTCAACATTATTTGTTGTGGCATTCATATTTTAACTTAATTGGAGCTATGTTTAAAATTAACTATACAGATATCTATTATTTAAATCGTAATGTTTATTGAGTTAAAAATGATATTTAATAAAAAAAAATACTTTTTAAAAATTATCTATAATAATAAAAAAAACTAACCAAAAAGCATATGTTGTTTCTGAATTCACAATAATAACAATCAAAAAATAATTAAAACTTTGTAAAATAACGCACATAAAAAGTACTTATGTGTGTTATTTAAAAAAGTTTTAGTTATTAAACATTTTAAACACATTTATTTATTTATTTATTTTGTTTTTGTTTTGCTTTATTAATAACAATTACGTGTTTATGACGACGGAGAAGGATTTTATATAACATTTTTTTTTCTTGTGCAATCATATTTAATAAAATTTACTTGCACTTACTTTTGTAACAACTCCTTTAATTTTATTTCTCAACTCACCAAGAAGTGAGAAAACATTTTATAAGTATAAATTGAATTATGTATAATTAGTCAAACAGTTTTGCAGCCGCACCAGTAAAGACTCAAAGGCTGAATTTCCCGAATGTAATTATTTCCTTTCAAAAACTGGGAACTTAATGAACTTGTAATTTTGTAACGTGATTTCATGTAATTTTTCTGATGATTTTATCTACTAACTAGCTGAAGTACCCGTTCTTCGCACGGGAATGAATGGACTTTTTGATATTACGATTTGTGGTGATTACTATTCATTGTAATAAACAGATATAGCAAAGTGGATATCGCGTTATATTGTGTCCAATAATCATACATACCGAATTGCAAGGCAATCGTTTGTACGGTGCAGAAGGCCATGCGGCGTAGCGCAAT